>VXBT01009046.1:188131-370247 GCA_013400235.1 Oriolus oriolus
CTGCGCAGGCGCGCGGGGGCGAGGGCCGAGCCGGGCCGGGGCCGGGGCCGGGGCCGGGCAGGACCTGCTGCGACCTCCCGGTCCCGACCGCGATCCGCCGCTGCCGCGGCTGTGGGGCCGAGGCCGGCACAGTGCTGCCGCTGCCTCGCGTAGGCCGCGCTAGCCCCCCGGGAGGCGTGCGGGGAGGCGGCAGGCGATCGGGACGGGGTTGAGGTGACTGACCTCTGAAGGGCCGTGTCCCGCGTAGGAAGCGCCCGCCTGCTGTAAGTGTCCAAGGTTAGAAGGCGCAGTGGCTGCGCTTCGGCGTTGTGCGCCCCGCGGTTGTCACTTCACGTTCTGTGTTTATTACCTTTAAAAAACTTGCCTCGCCGTTTCGGCTCTGTTTTGCTTATTTGTTTTGATTGTTTGCTGAACAAAAGTGGAGGTACGAAAAATCCAATAGCACTATAGGCCTGATCTCATGGTGCACGAGATGAAACAGAAAGCCTGTAATTCAGTCACTTGGTTGGGATTATGTTGGAAGTTGGCAGTGTTCCGCTGAGACCTCCTGGTACAGGGTCACACTGGGTTGTTTGCAGTGATGGTCAGGCAGGAACTTGCTTTTCGTACGAACACAGTTCCATACATTCTTCTTTATGGTCACGGTGTAAACCAGGCTTACACTGGTTGTGTGAGTAACCCCTGTGCTATCTTAGGAACAGAGAAGATGACGAGGCTTGGTTTGTACCAGCCAGCATGCTGTCTCTTACTGGGATCTTGACATGGGCACTTTGTTTTAGTGAACAAGTTCTTTGAAGTTGGTGGATCACTGCATCCACAATTTTCAGCTGAGGTAGAAGGGCCAGTGTATTCACGTTGTTCACTTGGGGCTCTGCGTTATTAACAATTTTAGTTCTTCCTGTCTCTGAAATTAACAATTGACTTCATGGTCACTGGTGAACAACACGGTACTAGATGGGGGCTGGTGAGAGGGAGAGAGAGGAGCTTCTGAACAAAACTGTTTCATTGTCAAGTGGATCAGCAGCTGTCAGTGCCTCTGCGTTTTAGGGTTGGATGGGTGTGAGGAGAGCCTTGTTACAGTGTCAGGGCCTTGATGTGCAACTAACCTTTCAGCTACTTTTTTTTTCCTAATGTCTTTTAAACAGGGAATGCTTAGAAGAAGGTTTCTGTCTGTACTTCTGTGGTGTCCAAGCTCACCTATTGACACTTTCTTTGTAACTTCATGGTAAAACAGCTTCTGAGAGTATCAGTTTGGTTACCACATCATCTGGATCGCTTTTAAGAAAATGTGGACTGCCAAAAGGCTGTGTAGTGCTCAAATACTGTTGCTCCAGTTAAAAAAAGGCTGGCTTTGTAGTTGCGTATTTCCCAAAACTCAGCAGTTCTGGATTGGAATTACAAACTATTGCACTGTAAGAGCGCCACATAACAGAGTTAAATTCCAGGTGAGTATTTTTGCGATGCTCTAAAGATGTAAGTGATGTGCATAAATACAGTGATAAAATAATTTATTTTATACTCTACAGAGCTAAGCTTTTGGTTTTGTAGCATTAATTATGAATTGAAGATGCCTTCAGTTTATCAAGGTAAAGGGGCAGGGAGCAATAGGTGTTGGAGTACCAGTGTTTCAGAATGAATTTTTGAGTCTGATAGTTCTAAGTTGGGGAGAAACATTAATTTTCTTCAAACTATACTTCAGACAGTAGTGCATGATAACTGAAGGCCGATTAGTTAGAATGACAGTTGTTTAGTGAAGAATAGGACCAGAATTCTCTGGAAAATTACTTACAGATGCAGTGTTGCACAACAGAGGGTTGGGGGCAAAATGGATCGTAAGGGAGGGTAAAAAATTAAGAGTTTGATTATAAAAAAACCTGTTGATATAAATAAAAATAGTGGGAAAGGACACAAAATAAAGCTCATTTTGGACACTGGCATATCCAAAGGGCAGGGTTTTTAAATATCTAATTAAATTCATCTTTAAAATATAAATTGCTGCATGCATAAGTTGTGGAACATTGAGATTTGAACTAGTTTAGTGGCAGCTAAGCATTTGAGAAATTCATCTAGATGACTTTACAATTACTGTTAAATGATGTCATATTTACTGTTGTTTTTCTTTTTAATAGTAATATGTCTGACTCTCTGGTTGTAGGTTTCCAAGGTAAATGATAAACAATCAGTAGCTGATAGAAGAATGGCTACTAGTGCAGAGGGAACCAAAATAGCTCTTGGAAAAAGTGCCAGTGGAGTATGTGATGGAAGACAACATTCATTAGAAGGTATTTGCCACCTTCTTCTGAAGAAGTCAGCCTTCTCTGCCCTCTGTTGACATCTTGTCTTAGGGATCAAGGTCTAGAATCTTAATTTGAAAGTTTTATATCATGTGATGTGTTTCTTTTTTTAATTTTAAGGGGATTATACCCAATTGTTACAGTTTGCAAAGACTCGTGATTTTTTGTTAAGGTTCTTAATGGCTGGTTAGATTATGTACTTATTTTTTTTCCTTCAACTTAGTCAAACTCATATTCAGTGAAAGCTGTGAATTGTTATGCTAGTGCAGTTTTTCTGCTGTTAGAAATGTGAAAAAACAAACATTTCTGTGTCAGTGGTGATTTTTGATTCAGGTAAATTAGTAGTTACACTTAAAACCTTTATTTTAGCAGTGCTACCGAGCTGAACAGTACTTTCTGTGACTTTGCTTGTTTTGTCATTCTTTGCTAATAACTAATATTCAGATGTGCTGTTATGCCTCATACATTTTAGCTCCTATGCTTCAAGGTGCTTGGTCATTTGCATTCTACGTATATTTAGATTTTGTTTGTAAAGGTGTTTGTACTCAGTTGCTTTGGGCATTTTCAGCTTTTGTTTACAAGGGGGATGACAGGAGGTAGGGATGACAGGTTAAGACACTGGGATGGTGCAATGTTTATGTAATTACATTGCTCAGGAAACAGCCCTGTGAGAAACTGTTGTGCTATTTCTTGTGCATGACAATCAGGAAAACAGTACCTGTCCTGAGAAAGCTGTGTGGTGCTGTGTCATAGTTCTGTACAGCCTTATCTCCTTACATACATTCTCCTGAAGGTTTGCATTACAAAATGGATGAGATACTGCTGAGTAAACAGAAATGCCCCTACCCTCAGGAGATTTTCAATCACCAGTGGGTTGTTTTGTTCCTGCGGATGTGGTAATATTTTAAAGAGAGCTCTGAGGTTTATGTTTATTCCTGAATGCTCCTGCATTATAGTCAAAATAATGAAATTGAACAGCCCTAGTGTTCTTCTTGTGCATATCTTCTCTTACACTTATGTTTTTTCTCTTGTAGACAACGAAGCATTTCTATCCCCTTAGCCAGTTGAAATCTTTATATTTTGAATTTTGCCAATCATGTAAGATGATAACATTTTTTGAAAAGCAGTGGAAGAAGTGTTTACTATGTCCCGTTTATATCATATCTCTACGATATGTGCACCATCCTGCTGAAATGTACTTGTGCATCTTTTAAGGTTCATTGAAACATTTTCTTAAGACATGCCAATATGACAACTTTGTGTTAATAGGTATTTTTATCTTTAATAGTCACAATTTATGTTAAACTCTCTAAGAATATTTGTTTTGAAGTGTTGTGAAACAGGTGTTTCATACTATATCTAAGATAGCAAGATTTCTGCTCTCTGCTCAGCTGAAAGAAGTGGTTTGTGTCCACATGTGACTGTGCCCTATTTCTGTTACTCAATAAGAAATTGTCAGGGAATAGTCATAATGTAAACTTAATTAAATTTCTTTCTATTTCCTCTTTGGAGTTTTTATAATCATACAATTATTTTTTGATCAAAAAGGCAGTGATCTACCAGATCATCAAAGCAAAAGACATTTTTGAATCATACTTTCTCTGAAATACACCATTATAACTTGCAAATCAAGTGATGCCATGATATATCCGCAAGCATCAAAAGAAATGGGAAGGTTTATATTCTTTTAAAAGTGTCTTGGTTTCCTGTTACTTGCCTTTCTGATTTTACAGGACATTTATCTAACAAATGCTTTCTTATCTTTCCTCTTTTTTGGAGATTTCTTTGCAAGGTGAAACAACATTGCTTAACTGCATCTGTGAAGCAGGTCATTCCTTGCAGAACCATGATTCTTATTTGTCTGTATCATCTTTGTCATCTGCATCCTTTGTAGGTTAAGTGCTTTGTTACAGATTTGTTGAAGAGGCCCCAGTTCCAGCCACTTTCCTGCAGGTGGATGCGTAGTACTGATTGAAGATATTAATCTTCTGTTTCTTCTCTGTAATGCTGAGTATTTACAATACTTTACTGATTTTCATATTCTGAACAAATGAAAGAAGGCCTGATTGTTTCACCAAGCAACAGACAAATGCTAGCTATCACTTAGGAACTAAATGTTACAAGATTTTTCAAGTTAACAACTGGGTAAAGCCCTGAACAGCCAAGTTTGATCTGATAGCTGACCCTGTTTTGAGCATAAGAAGGCTGGGCAACAGGCCACGTGAATTATTCAATGATTTTTCTTTCTCATTATTTACCCACTTAGAGAGTTGATAGATGTATATGCATACCTCATTTCTCAGTCATGCAGCTGGATGTAACCTCTGGATCTGTCATTTGAGCATGAATGCCATCTGCCAATTAACATTTGTACTGAGGAATTTTAAAAATTTTTGTGTATATGAAAAATACTTAATGTATACCTGGGAATTGATCCTAATTAATAGAAATGTAGTGTCTGGATAACACAGTCATGCTATTGCTACTCTTAATTTGAGGTTCCCTTGGGGAGTCTGTAAAACAGTGTTGTATTGCATGCCATACAAATCCAGTGGGTCAAGTACTTCTGTTCACTAAATTTAAAAAAATTACCTTATTTTTATGTTGTATTAGTTTAATCTTTTTTGATTTTAAATGTCTACTCTTCACAGAGTATGAGACTAGCAGCACTGAACGGTATTCCTTGACTTGAAATCTTAGCGCTGTTTCTTCTTCTTGTGTGTTTGTCTCTCACTGAATCCTTTTGTCAGTCAAGTAACTGATGTGAATACTCAGTCAATAATCTCTGTCTCTTGGGTAGGGAAATGAAGGAGGCAGAGAAATGTGGGATCTAAGTGTTAAGAAATTAACTCACATGAAAGAATGAGTGCCATGTATCCAGACACTCAGAGAATAGTAGTTACTCCCAGTAACTGATAATTAGGTAGGACTAAAGCTCATGTAAGAAACTACGGTTTCCTTATGAAGGTGTGTAAGAGGAGGCATGGATATCTGACTTCAGTCAGATGCGTTCGGTAGTTTTTGATCTGAGATTCAAATAGTTTCCTCAGTTCACATAGCCTTTTCTATTCTTGCTTTAGAGAAAATGTACCAGCCACTTCTTTGTACAATGAAGTGTGATTTTTTTTCCACATTTGTAGGGAATTTTTTTTTTGGAAAAAACCTTTTAATCTAAAGTTTTTTACTGTAACCACACTTCAGATACTCTTTGTAGTTCTCATCTTTTTTTTTTGATTTGTGAACATTTAATTATTTTCCAGCAGAGAGAAACACTTTTTGGAGTATGAGCCTTGTAGAAGGTTTAAATGTGTATATACATGTACATAATATACTTAATTTTTATTTACATAACCTTATTATCTTACACTTGTATTTCTTAGTTACATTTCATAGGTCCCTTAGATGTAATTCTTTGGATTTGTGAACTCATACTTGGCATATTTTTTGACCAATCACCTGTACAAACATAATTCTTATTTCATATAATGCTTCATAGTAGTAGTGTCTTGATCTTGACATCTATATTGGGCAGAAATGGGAGTTGACTCTTCCATTCCTGTGTAAAAATGCAGTTGTTTTAACCAGCTTCATCTTTTAGTCAGAGTGGCCTGTGATGCAAATGGCATCCTTGCTCCTAATTTGTAGAAGGTATGGAGACAGCTGTAGCAGCTGGTTAAACTCCCAAGAGTTTAACTATCCTGAAAGAAAGCCCATTGTGACATCATACTTCAAAGACTGTTTTCGTTTTCTTCCACTCTATTAAAAAAAAAATCTAAGTAGAGTTGTGTTTGTTGTTTTCCAGTAACATCTTGAGTAAACTTTTTTTACGTTCTATTCAGTACAGTGACTTTTCTTTAAATTAAAAGATCCTTTCTTTTTAAAAATAGGAAATCAGTTTATCACTTGCTTATTCTAAATGCCCTTCTCTCCTATTGTCACAGCAAGAGCCAACCTCTAGTTCTTTCTGTGAGTACAATGTTAGATTTGTTACAGGTATTCCTACTTACAAGTGGATTTGGAAGCGTTTCCAGTGCAGTGTTTTAGCAGACAGACGGATGCACCAAATATTCCCTGGCACTATGAGATGCTCTCCCTCTCTCTCTCTCGCTCAGTAAAATGGCAAACCTGGTTAGATCATTAGGTCTGATTTTAATCATGCTGTGGGTAAAGCAGTTGAGTTTAGCATGTCTTCTTATCTAGAGGTTTTGAAAGCTGTTTCTTATCCCCATCATTCCTGCTCTTCCCATTTCAGAGATGGAGAGGTATCTTTAACAAAAATATGGTATATGTTTGCCTCTCTTCATCAGGACTGATACAACAGTTTCTGTCTTTTATTCGCATTCATATTGAGAGGTACCCAAGTATATTAGGGGGTTATTTTTAATTCAGTACTAAGATAGCATGTGCAATATCTCTTACATCTGTAAAATATAATCTGTGGAATACCTTACTTTCATAATGTAGTTATTTGCAGAAACTGAAAGCTAATAAAATGTGCAGCATTCTATTTTGTTTATTTAATTAACTGTCCCTAATAAGCTGAATGCTTCGCATTTGTGGGGTTTTTTGTCAATTTTAAGTTCTACCCTAGACACTTCAGTGTATGTGTGTGTGTGTTTTCATACATTTAGTGCTTTGTATTTTACTTCTGGTTTTTTTTATTCCTTCTTATTTTAATAGTAGCAACAATATGTTTTGTGTTTTTCTTTTTTAAACTAGTAATTACTTTAAAAATTTGTCCATTATTAATTCTAGTAAACAAATGAGTTTCAAAGGTGACAGAAAAAATTCTTCTGTTAGAGAATTATAATGGATTCAAGGCTCTGCTCGTGTAAGGGGAGTATGATCATAGAATGCCCTGGGCTGTGAGGCACTTTAAAGATTATCTTGTTCCAACCCCCTGGCGTGGGCAGGGACATCTCCCACTAGACCAGCTTGCTCAGAGCTCCATCCAGCCTGGCCTTGAATACTGCTGGAGATGGGGCATCCACAGCTTCTCTGGGCAACCTCTCCCAGTGTGTCACCATCCTCACAGTACAGAATTTCTTTCTAATATCCAATCTAAACTTTCTCTCAGTTTGAATTCACTCTCCCAGTCCTGTCACTACCTGATGAAACAGTAGCAAGCAGTTTTAGATTAATTTGATTTTTTCATAAAGGTGGTTTACAATGTTTGTTTTCCAAAGGTGTTCCTTAATCACTTTCATGTATCCAGTCTTAGTTTGCTTTTCTTTGACAAATCAGATGAAAATGTGTAGTTACGTTGTATATAAAGGTATATATTTTTGATTGATTTTAAAAAGGGATTTGTACTAAGGATTATTTTAGAGTTGTTTTCAGTTTTGGAGATACTAAACTAACTGCTGATTGTTTGATGTATTTAGTAATCAAAAGCTCTTACTGTTCTCAAATAACATGCTTTTTGCTATGTAGATAGGGTATCTTAGCCAAAAGAATAAATGTATATTTCAAGATAAAATTTTTCTGACTGTGACACTATTTCCACAGCCCAAATGAAGCACATCAACCTGTCCTTTGCAGCTTGTGGCTTTCTGGGCATTTACCACTTGGGGGCAGCAGCTGCTTTTCACAGGCATGGTAAGAAGTTACTGAGAGATGTGAAAGCTTTTGCGGGAGCTTCTGCGGGATCTCTGGCTGCCACTGTCTTGTTAGCAGTGCCAGAAAATATAGAGGTAAATTAATAAACTCGTAGGTATAGGCCATGATAATTTTCAAAGGACATTGTTTTATATAATCATCTTCCATTAAGTTTATTAAAATGTTTTGTTTCTTTTTTTTCTTCTTGTTACTTGCTAGGAGTAGGACTCTTGTATCATGTTTTCATTAACCAGGTCTGTGACTGCTGAGCAAAAATTTTTACGTCAAAAATAGTTCATATGAACTTTGTATTTTTAAGTTGTATAAATACAAATCTCATGTGTGTGAATGTTGATTTGTAGGCAACTTGTATACTTTAATATACCAAAATGTATATTTACTTAATGATGGTACGTTACAAAATGAATCATTGTTCTCTTGACTAGAGATATGCTTTATGAAGCAAGTGCAAAGCACCATCCTTTCAACCTTTTCTAAAAGGAGATGAAAATGGTAGATGAAGTGTATCTTCATAAACAGCTCCTACCTGCTCAGATTTTTTTCTTGCTGCCTGTGCTCCATTGAACAACCTTAAATGCTTTTGCATCTGCTTTAGACTCAGTGCAGCCCATGCCTTAACAGCACCCAGCAGGATTATCCTGCACAGCATTCTGTTCTGGCATGTGTCTGGGTTGTTTCATCTCCAGAGATGCTACTCCTTTCTCACCATGGATATGGTGTCATACAGAGACAGCAAGGTTATATTCAATGACTACAATGTTAAAGATTCTGTGGAGAGCATTAGGGTTTCTTTTGGTGTCTGTTTGCTTGATTTTCCCCACAGGTTAAGGCTGCTTTACTCTCCTGAAGTGTCTGTAGTGACTTTGCCTTAATAAATGTAGATAACCAGGCACTGCCAAAACGTTAATATTTCTTTAATATTTTTAATTATTGTGGGGAAAACAGGCTGTTAGATTCTTGGTGTAAGTTACATTTACATTTCAGTCCAGTGAGCATTTGATAGCTTTCTCTAGGCCTCGATTATTTCACTTCATTTGATTCAAATAATAGTCCCAGCCAAACCCCACTTTGCCACTGATCTTTCTGTTTGTTTGTTGGTTGTTTCTGCTGGGATATGAACTCAGCTTGCAGCATTAACTGTACTTCGTTGCTTTCAGCAGTAGGTTTGTCCCTGGCTTCTTTCCCCCACTCCACTCCCCTGGGAGCATTCCTTATATGACTTGGTATTAGGCAAGTTCCACTCTGCTGTGTGGAGCCTCTTTGTATTCTGTGCAGGCATTACTCCCCTTCTGTCACCTCTGACTGGTAGTTCAGTTTCAAGTTTGCCTGATATAATGTGTACCTCTGACTTTAATTTCCTCTGTGGTGAGCATGGCAGCCCTTTGTTAGCCCAAGGAAATTTTTCTGCTTATTGCAGACTGTGGGTATGAGCACTTGTTCTCAGCCTGGTCCAACTTACAAAGATCTTTCTAAGCAAAAATATTAGAACTGTTTTTAGTTTTTGTTTGTGGAAACTAAGTCTATATTACATTGAGTCTGATGTATTTTTCCTTGAGAGTTTGTCATTTTATTGCAAACTACAGAAGGTTTCTTGAACTTTCTATTCCTTTTCATTTTTTATGTGCTTTTTAGTTATTCTGTTATATTGTTTAAATGGAAAATTGAGAGTTCTTTTGTCAGTGGGAATAATTCTAATTCTCATGGAGTTTAAGTAAAAGCAGTGTTCTGTACTGAATAGAACTAACTTTTCCTATCAGGATATTTATATTATTATCTTTACTACATTTCTAGCTTGAAATATTTTATATCCACAAATATAGCTCTTAATCAGTTAATTATTTTTTTCTTTTTTTTTCACCTCTCTCCCCAGAGGTGGCAATGTTAGACAGGCCATAATTAGGACTTTCTGCATCTCCTAGTCTCAAAGCTATAATGCAGCCTGCCTTATCTTGGAGAGAATGTAACACTGAAGATTTATTGTTTTGACTGCTGCTGTTCTAAGGAAGTTTCTCAATGTTTTTCTGTCATATACTGGATTTTTGTCACTGTTTGAAAAGGCACAGGACTTGAGAATTCTAAGGAGGCTTATTTAGTTATGGATAAATAACTATTTATTTTAAAATTACCTCGGTCATGTTTGTTATCAAGTTTGCGTAACTCAATACAAGCAGTTACAATTTCTAAACATGGCTTCAGTCACTATTTAAAATGCAGATGTGTTGTTTAAAGCTTCTAGCACCCAAATTCTAAAACAATTCCTAGTTGTAAGAAGTTGTCCCTTTTGAGAGCAGTAGTTGAGAGTCTAGATGTAGTCCGTTCTTAGCACTTGTAATATGGAAAGTAGTTCTCTGTCATTCCCCTAGGTTTGGATTCATCCAACTCCCTGGTACTCTTAGCTCCCCGTAACTTTATTTAAGCATCTTAAATATTGACATAGTAGTTCTGAAGTGCTTCTATGTAGGGTTTTGTGGGTTTCTTCTACATTTAAAGACAGAGGTGTCAGAATGTTTCCTTTCTAGGAGATTGACTACAGAAGCCTAACTGCCTAATGTAGAATAAATTCAAGACTTAGTGCATGTAACTACTTTTATGTATTTTTATTGGCTTTGAGCTGGCAGTGACAAGTACCTTATAGGGTAAAGGTGCAAATCTAACCAATGTGAAATTAAGTAGCACAAATATTTACAGTGATTGTTTCTTTAAGATGTATGAACCTCTTAGTGAACTTTTTTGATACATTTGTTCAAAGGCCATATAAAGAAAGTGGATACAAGAACTATATTTCTGTCTTTCACTTAGATGAGTGCTTTGTCATACAAGTGATGTGAGGAAGTTAAACTGCTTCAGTCAGCTGGCTCTGATCTCATGTTAATCCTCACCCCAACTGCTTCCTGGTTTTCCTTTCGTTAGATCCTGTATCCTCCTCAGTAGGATACATTTATGTCTCTATTTCTTTTTTCCTTTCCTTTCCTTAGTCACTCAATCATTTATTTTGTTACTGTCAACATATTTGTTCTTTATTCAGGGACCTAATAATCCAGGAAACCCGAATTATCTTTTTCTCATGTGGTTATATAGGTGAATGTAGGTATAATATATCTATAGAGTACCAATTTCAGAAGGTTGCGTAAGATTGAATTTAGTTTTTTCCACAGTCCCTAAAATCATTAGAGAAGTCTGCATGAAAGGGTAAAAAAAGGATTACAAATATTGAATAGTGAGTCTTAAGAACTCAGGATCATAATTCATTGTTCCAGCATGTTATGGCTGAAAAATAAATTACACCAATTCCTTTACTGTCCCTTTGGAGTTTTTATGACTCACACTTCAAGCTATTTTTCTGCAGTCACTAATGCTGGGCATTTCAGCTTGTGTAAAAGGTTCCTTGTGCAGGAATCTGTTGCCTGATTTTCTGCAGTGTCTTTTCTTCCTATGTCATCCGTCATAGTTTTCCACTCATTAAATACTTCCATAGTATTTTATTAATTAAATATGCGTATTTGTTAGTAGCTTGTTTTTTGCATTTGTGAGAAGAAATTGTTGTAATTTTTTTTTTTTTATTGCTTATAAGCATCTTAAGGTACTTGTGTCTGGTTTAAGTTCTGAAGTAGACCTTAAAAGAAAAGGTGGCTTTAGACTTTGAACTAAATGATTGTTCTTGTAATGGCATGGTCTAAGGAACTGATTATTTAGCAGTGGTAGTATATAGAAAAATAGCCTTTAACTTTCTTTCGTTGTTAAAGTGGTATCCTTGTGAGAGTTTATAATTTTTTTTTTCATTAGGGATTTTTTTTTCTTATAAATTAATCCTTAGATAAGGATCAACATTTTGTTATGTGTGTCTTGTTATAAACCAAGCACATATGGGAAAATATTTCAGTTTGATCTAATAGCTGTTTTATTAAAGATTTAGCCTCTAATATATTTTAGGTACTGCAGTTGAATATGCTTCCGATCACTAAAACATCTTCATGGTTAATATTTTCCATTTCCAGAAATGTAAGCACTTTGCCTATGGATTTGCAGAGGAAGTCAGAAGATTGAACTTCGGTGCTGTAACGCCTGGTTATGATTTTATGAAAACACTTAGGTACTTATCTTAATGCTTCTGTAAGGTCATTTTTGTGTTGAGCTCTCCAAATGCGAATGGAGAGGGTGCATATTTCTTCTTTGCTGCGGGGTGCTTATCCCTTAATGTATTTGCAAGGTTTTTAAACAATGATGGTGAGTAATGCTGAGCATTTTCTTTCCTCTAGGGAGGGCATAGAGGCTATTCTTCCTTCTGATGTTCATGAGATAGCTGAGAACCGGCTCTATGTGTCAGTCACTAACTCAAAGAGTGGCGAAAATCACTTGGTTTCAAATTTTGCATCCAGGGAGGACCTCATTCAGGTAATAAAGTTGAATTTGGCAGTTGTAAATAAAAATGCTGGAGTTTCTTCAAGGCTTAAGAGTATATTATTAATTGTACAGTAAAATCACTGGTTTGCTCAGGTGACCACTTCTACTACCGGTGGTGCTACAGCCGTAATATAAACAATGTTTAAAGCAGGATTTGATCCTAAAGCTTCACAAATTTTGCTAAAATTTATTTGGTGTTTGGGTGTGTTTCCTTCATTGGTTATTCAAGTTCTACCTTGTAGGCAAAGTGTTTCTAAAATTAACAGGTAACTAATTGTTGAAGTATATGAGAACACAATAGTGAATCTCAAAACATTGTAAAAAATTTGCATCTCTTCACTGATATTATGTTTCATCACAAAAGAAAATAAAGGAAATTTAAAAAAAAAAGGAACAACTCCTACAGGTGGTTGTGGATAATAGATATAATATGATGCTGAGTACTGTATGTAAGCTGCATTTTAACTGTAGCTGGAAAGTAGATCTTTTACTGCCCTTCTCTACATCTGAATGCCACATTTTAAATTTGGATTGGGATTGTATGCATAAGCTGATGTGAGATGGTAGGAGCAATTCAGATGCATGTAAAGCAAATGTTCTTGCTAGTAAGTCATTGTATCTTAGTGGAAGACATACTAAGATATAGCAGGATAAAGGAGGGAATAGGATAAGAAGGAATTACTTCTTTCCCTATGCTTGTGGATGCTTAGAGCAAGTAAGAGATTATTTATTGTCATCGCTTTAAAAAAAAGTGACACTTGTTAACAAAACCTCAAAGTATGCATTGGGAGTTTGCCTTTAAAGTATAATCTTTAAAAACCTTGACCCTGTTTATTCTATGTGGACAGTCAGTTCTCAAACTTTATAGGACTTCATCATGCAAATATAATTATACAAAAAGTTTATGTGAAGTTATGCACTGTTTTTTCTAGCTGTGCTATCCACTGGTAACAAGCATGGAGATTATTATTCTTTTCATTTATGTGTTTTTGCAGTGAAATCTTCTAACCTGGAGACAATTAGAAGCTTCAGGATGACCTTGGAAATATGTACATTTTTTCTAGTATTTCAATAGCTTTTTCATTGATTTAGCCATTTCTGTTCTATTCTTTTGTTCTCTGTGATAGCAGTAGGGTAGGTTGGAATAACAGTAATAAAATTACACATAACTGCTCATTGGAATATGTTCATATTGTCTGATCTTTCAGTCCAGCTCCTAATACCTGTTTTTGTGCATGCCTTCAGCTCTGCCTGTATCATGAGTACAGCTGTCTGAATGTTGGTGGCTGCCACAGGAGCAGGGAGGGTAGAGCTTGTTAGGTTACTTTATTGTATCATGCCTAGACATGACCTACATCCAAGGCATGGATAAGGGTACTGCTGGGCAGACTGTTTTATAAACAATAAAACTTCTGTACCTTCTGCCAGAAATCTTTCAACTTCATATGGATTTGGTTTCAATGCTTAACAGACAAGCCTTATGGTTGTAAAGTTTTTTCATAATGGCTAAACTGAATGTATGTTGCTACAATGTTAAGATTTTATCTTTTTTACTATTCCTTGTGGACTTGGAAAGACAAGTAAAAATCTGCCACTTTTGAAATAGTCTTTCTATATGTGAAGACAATCATCTTGTATCAGCATTCCTAGATTTGTAGTTCTTGAACTGGAGGTGAGGGGGAAGAGAGGTCCAATTTGTGTGTTTGTGAGGGAGCAAGGCAAAAAATACTGATATATTTAGTTTGGGAAAGTAAGGCAGTGCCTAGAAGTCCACACTGGTCTGTTAGTGGTAGGGAAGTACTGAAAGTGTTTGTTCTTCAGACTTGTCCTGCCTCTCCTCACTCTGGAGATCCAAGTGACTTTATAAGAAGAACAACTGCTTTCTTCAGTCCTCTTGAAATGAATTCAGACTTTGCAGGGTTTTGATTCTGTTCCTTCACTAAATCTTTTTTCCCCATTTCTCTTAGTTTAGAAGGGGCAAAGTTACTGAGAGGGAGTTGAAGAAGAGAGGAGAAGAGGTGGGCTGGAGAAGAACCTGATGTTGGGAACTCGAATATGCTGTCTTAGGCTTTTGTGAGCAAAAGGCCTGTTTGGTAGGGAAATAGCTGCAGTTTTGCATAAGGAAACTGAGAGAGGCTTTTTGTCTGAGCTCAGACAAAGCTCCGCATCACTAGTAGGAGAAATAGGCAGGAAAACGGTTCTCAAAGTGAAAGTTGAAGACTTCTTATACATATACATTGTTAATTAAACTTGTTAGGGGAACATAGGTGCTTAATACTGAAAGTAGCTTAAATTTTGTAAAAGTAAATGTAATTCCACCCAAAAAGCTCAAGCATTTTCTTCCATAATCTCCATGGATTGTGATTTTTTTCTGCAGCTGGTCATCTTTCGCACAGTGTATACACCAGTTTGTGAGCTGCTTCTGTTCCCCAGATTGGTCTTTCATGCCACCACACAAGTGTGTGCATATTCACGCTATTTAGCTGTATGAAAAATTCTGACATACTGCACTTTGTCCTTTCATTTGCCTCTTCTCCTTGAAATGCTGTATACTGATTGCTTATGTGTACGTGGGTGGATATGTGGGTATAGAGATACCCACACTCTCTCAGAGGTATTGCTATGAATGGATAGAAAGGTATATGTGTGTGCAAAGCTGTATATGACAGAAGAGGTGTCCTGGTCTGAAAATAAACTTCAAATAAACTTCGAGAATAGCTGTAGACAGCAATGAAGCCTTACAATAGGGGAACTAGTAGTTCATTAATACTTGAATGTATTAAGTACAGACATTGATAAAGGTATGCATATGTGAATTTTCAGGATGTTTATGGTATTTTTTAAACTTTGAAAATCTGATTTATTAGAAAAGTAAACACAATATGCTAACAGAATGACTCGGTCAGCTTCTTCTTTGACAATATATTGCTTTTTTTCAGCATATGCATATTTAATTTCTTGAAAACCACAGATTTACTTCACGCTATGCAAAACTAAGTTCATACTCTTGAATCACCTTAATCGTTGAGTTAATTTTTGATACATTGTTTTGAGAGCTGTCACTTTCAAGTCATAAAAAAGCAAACCCTACTGAATAATTTTAATCACATTTTGACATACCACAACAAGAAGATTTTTTGAGATGACAGTAGATTTATGTCAAACTAATATATTGACTGGTAAATATGTATGAAAATATGTATTGGTTCTAAATTACTTTGTTGCCTTTTTTTGATTTTTCTTTCCTCTATTCTTTCTGCTTTCTTCTCTCTAGGTCCTGCTAGCAAGTAGTTTTATACCAGTGTATGCAGGAATTAAGCCAGTGGAATTTAAAGGACAGGTAATTTTTCATTAGCTACCAACTGTCTTTTTATGTGTTCTTCATTTATGGTGTAACTATTTCATCTTAAGGGAAAGCAACTTCTATAGTATATTTTGTATTTCTTGTAAGAAAATATTTTCACAATTGTCTTTACTCAATCTAGCTCCAAGAACCGTTTTTTTTTCTTTCTTACATAAATATATTAACACTTTAAGAATAATTTTAAAAGCATGGAAATGGCTGTTTCTTCTTTCTGAGAAATACATGATACGTCATTTCCCCATTTATACAAATGATGCTTCTAGAACCTTTATGACCCCCATAGTCCCCCTGCCAAAAAGCCCCACAAAACCATATGTAGTTGCTGCTGGCTAGGTAGGCATTATATCAGAAAGCTTGTCAGCTTTAGAATTATAGATACAGCAATATGTATCAACTGAAATATTGGAAGGGTTTAAATCAGTATTGTTTGACTGCTTGAGTTAAATGGAGGCTGCTTGCAGCTTCCCAGGGTCTGGAATTTTGTTGATTGGAGTCTACATGTTGCTTTTGCAATTTCAAAGGGAACATATGGCTACCGTTAAAGGGAAGAAAGTGTCATTGTTAAATTTCTTGTGGTATTCTTTCAATTAAGAAGTTTAAAAGTTGGCTCAGAGTTTTGTCCAGAAGTTATTTAAAACCCATTTTACTGGATGAACATTTCTATTATGATTTGCATAGGCATTGTAATATTTAATGAAGCCTTTTTAGACTTCTTTTTCTAGTATTTTACTGCAGCCTTTTTTCTAGGTGACAATTCTCGTTCCTTTTTGCATTCAAAAGTTAAATCAATGAAAGTTTCATGGAAACTGGTTCTTCTGTTACTTGAAAGCTTCTTGTCATTCCCAAAGCTTACTGCTGTCCTTTAGTGAGATTCAGAAAAGGCAGTTTGTGAGATGAGGTTGCTTGCGTTTATGGTTACTTGTTGGAATAATTAGTTCTGCATGTCTACCCTGACTTTTCTCATACTCTGTAAACAGTGCATTGGTGGATTGGGGAGTTTTTTTGGGGTTTCTTTTTTTGAGAAAGCTGTTGCCTGTAAATGCTTCTGACTTGGCATTCTTTAGTCCCAAATGTTTAGATCTGGGTGAGAGGTCTCACTTGCAATAGCATTTCTTTGGTTTGGAATAGTGGGTAATAAGGACGTGTGGGTATGTAGCAGGGGCCCCAAAGCACACATGGTAGGGCTGGATACATGGCATGTACTGTCATGGCCCAGACGTGAAAGCACCAAGTCAGTAAGGTGGATTGGATATGGATTTGGCTCTGCAAGGTCACCTATCATATAGCATCATATTCCAACTTTACCAAAAGTTTTACTGTAACAGACCAGGTTCTGTCTGTCTGCATTTAACCTGGTTTCAGGAGGTAAATTCCTTAGGCCATGGGTCCATGGCACCACGGAATCAAAACTACTGCCTGCTAGCTGCTTGAGTCTACTGGCCTTATCTGTACTTTAGAGCAGTTGATCTGGATCTTCTCTACATGTGTCACCTGCACACACATCACCAGGTCATCCAGGAGCGTTTCTAAAATGTATTTCACTGTTATCTGTGCTTTGTTATCAGCTACCATTGTTCATGGCAAGTAGGGGAGTACGTTGCACTTTTGCTGAAGCAGTATCAGAAAATAGTCAAACATGTTGCTAGCCTGGCCATACACCTACGGAGACTGAACCCTAGGGTAAATATTGCACTTTAATTTTATTTTTAGGAAGAGTGTTTTTTTGGAAGCATTTGGCTTCACAGGGGATTAGCTAAGTTTACCTGGAAGTGTGCATGCCTGCTAGACTCTTGGGATGAATAAGCTAAATTTCATGTTAGTAGGGACAGAACATTAGTCTGCTCATAGTATGTTTTCTTCTGATTAATGAACTGAAAAATAATCTGATAAAAGAGGAAGTCTAAGGTGACATAGGAGAATTTATAGCCTTAACCAGATTGGACTAGTTTATTACCAGGGCTGGGGATTTCAGGTACCCTGGGACTAAGCTTCCAGTAACACTAGCGCAAACTTGCTCCATGTGAAATTATCTTTCTCTGACTTGGTTTTGTGTCCTTTGAGTCTCTGACAAGGTTAATTTTCAAGACAGATAAAGATCCACAGATGACGAAGTTAGCTGTGTCTGCTGATCAGTCTGTAGTTGGTGTGACTGTAGTTCTCATGGAGTAGCTTTGTAAAAACCATCTGCTGGTAAATGGGTAGGTTCTGTTAGGTCAAGCCTTAATGTCATTGTCTGATTTGAGTTTCATTGCAAGTTATTTTGAAGTTTTCTCTGTTTTTGCGTTGTACTAGAGTATTAGTGAAGCTCATCCAGAAGCTACCAGGAATTTACCTCATCAGCTAAGAAGGATTTTTCAAGAATTGATTAGTGAAATTAAGGGAAGCTGGTGCTTCACTTGTCTTTTTGCAGCAAATAAATGTTTTATAAATGTCTTATAACTAGGAAACATGCAGGACTATAGTGCTAAAATATTTTTGAATGAAAAGCAGTTTCCCTCAAATGCTCGAAAGAAAGTAACAGAATCTACAGAAAATAGTGCTGAATTAACAGCATTGCTCATGCCTTAGTAAATGTTTTGATTTTCAAGTAAGTATTGAAGTTACATAAGGGGAGAACGGGAAAAATAATCAGAATTTTTAAACATGTGAGAACTTTTAAGTTTTAAAAGTATTAAGTTACATTTGTGAGAAAACATCAATAATGTTTTATGATGTCATTTGTTGTGGTGTCTTTGACATGGCTTAGACTGGGATTCCACTGTACTTTTCACTGTAGGAAACGCAACAAAAAGCCACTTAGGACACCAAGGAACGTTGCACATAAATCAATAATAATTTACTATTTATAGACAGACACAAAAAATCCTTGGTGCTAGAGATGTTTGGGTATGTTGCAGCTTTACTCACAGCTACCACAGCAGTGCTGTAATGGGAGTTTGAGAGATCTGAAAGATAGCTGTAAATGATTCTGCAATTTTATTCTCTGACTCATTATTGAGAAATCTGATGTTTGTGCAAAGTGAAGGAATTCAGTGATGTATTGTGGGTGCTGAAATCAGCTAATGTCAAGAGTCAGGTGCTATAGCATATAATGAAATGATAGGATGAAAAGGGCCATAGAAACTACTAAATGTTAATATTTGTAGCTTAGATTTTGAGATCAGGAGCATAAAACTGATCTGAGAGAGTGAAGAAAAGAGTGATGTAGGGGGACTGTGTATGCAGACAAACACACATGGATGGATGGATGGATGGATGGGTAGATGGATAGATGGGTGGGGAGAGAGAGAGAGATAAATAGATGGATACCACTGCTACCCCCTTGCTGTGTATCCATGTGTTAAAGAGTGACTCAGTGCATCACCAGATACAGGATCTCACAGAGGAAGTCAAATGAGGCACTGGGAGAAATCTGTATAAAATTAAAATATGGTTTGCTTTAAGTGGGAGTAAAGGACACAGCTGAGAAGGATGTATATAAGTGATGGACCTCAGAGAATCTCAGGGGCTTCTGAAGAACAAACACTGTAACTGGAGTTAATGCTTTCTGTGTAGCAGTATGTACACTGAGAGCTAGTGTCTTGCCAACAGCCAATAATTTACCTTTTGTGAGAGGGATTTTTTATTTTGGGGGTTTTTTTTGTTTTATTGTTGTTGTTGATGTTTGTTTGTTTTTTAAACTTTTGTGACTAAGTTCCTGTGCTGTTTTCAGGAATTTCGATGCAAAATTGGCATTATTTTGCCATTTTACGTTGGTCATATAGAATATCACTTACATCAGGAAAGCAGTCTTTTGCTTGATTGGTGCTGAAGAATACTAGTACAATTTGCCATTTCTTTTTAGTGGTCTATGTTAATGTAACTTGAGGATGATATCCTGGAGGTGAAACTCTTAAGAAGCACTGAGGTGAATTTTATTATTTCTTACAGCATTTCAACTTGCCTGGCATTGTGTGTCTGCAGTAGTCTACATCTTACATAGTTAATGTTTGTTTTCTTTATAATTAGTGAAGACAAAAGCACTTTTTTCAGCACAATTAAAATGAGATATAAACACCTACTTTAGGATAAGGTGAATCACGGGCTAGAAGTGTTTTCTTTCACTTGATGATAAAGAAAGTGTAGGATTTCTAATTACTTTTAGGTGTGTAAAATTCAGTGAGATGTCTGGTCATCAGACCTCATGTATGGTGTCAGTGAATCCATCTAGCCAGCAGACTGGTGTTGGATTTTGGGCTATGCGTGTAAGCACAGGAGAAGGTATATGTCGCACTTGGACACGAAGGAACACATGCAGGCCAGTTGTCAGGACAAGATGCCAAAAAGGGCCCAGAAAGGACTGGCACTCTTTATTTTATACACTCTTAGAAAACACCGTGGATTAGCGGGTGAAATTACCACCCCTCAACCACATTGGTCAAAGGAGAAATCCATCAAACTTCTCCGCCTTAGGAGAAAGAATGAAAACATCTCAGGCTGGTTGACATAACATGTTATGTTAACCTATGTTTACAGAAAATGCGTGAGAACTCTATCTACAGAATTAAAAACATTGAAGAACTGTGAAAATCAGGGAAACAGGTATAAATACATTAACAAGAGGTGTCACAGCTGTCCTGTTTATATTGGAGTGGAATTTGGCCCCTCGATCTCGTTCTTCACTATACTCAACTCCTGCAGCAGACTTAGGTCTGCTCCCACTTACGTCATAGTTGTTCGGCTCCTTCCTGTCTTTACCCTCCACTTCCCAGCTACTGCTGTCTTGTGTAGTGTATGTAAGAAGACATGAGACTCTGGAAGAAAAATCACAGAAGAGGAGAGGAATTGTGTGGTTTAGCTTGTGCAGTCAGTTTACCTGCACATACAGATTGTCAATCAGAATTCTGATTGTCAGTCAGAATAATGTCCTAGAGGAGTATTCATTATCAGGTATGGTTTATGTGTAATATTAACAATCTTGTCTTTTCATGTATGTGTTGAGAAAAATTCCATATGGGGCATTTTATTTTTTAATTAATAAAAAGTCTTATAAGTAGCTTGAAAAATACCTTGCACATAAATTTGCACATTATGTCAAATGCTTATTGATTCAAATCTCTGTGTCTACATTGTCAGTTCCTTGATATTTGACACATACTGATGCTTATTCTTTGTATTCTTAGAGGGAAACTTGTAAGTTTTCTTGAGAGGGGAGGAGGCAGGGTCAGCAAGGGTGAAGTATTGCATTATGATCATACTGTACTGGTGTTACTTTGAAAATATTTCTGTTTTCCCATAGAAGTGGGTTGATGGTGGCCTTACCAATGGCCTTCCTATCTTGCCTGTTGGAAGAACTGTGACGATTTCCCCTTTCAGCGGTCGATTAGATATCTGTCCACAAGATAAAGGGCGTGTGGACCTGTATGTTAAGTTAGCAAAACAAGATATGATGGTAAGTTGCTTGTTTATTAACTTAAAACACTAAAAAGTACTTTTGCATTTATGTACATATTGAAGTGTCTATGTTGTGCTTATATATCAGCTTATGTAAAGTTTTGGCAATTTCTGTTTTTCAAATGGAGGTTAAACCTTTTCTTAAACACAAGGAAAGGAAAGCGTAGAATAAAGAAGAAAGTTTGAAAAGCATTGATCTAGTAAAAAATTTAGCAAATAATAAGAGGCTGTTCAGTGCAAATAATATTAGGTTTGCTTTACACATCATCTGTCTTTGACTAGGCAAAATGTTTATAGAAAAAAATAAAGTCGAATACCAGAGGAGAGGAAAACTGCAGACTTCTTCAAACTTACTGAAATCAATTGCTCTAACTGAATTTAAAATGCAAGTTGAAGTTGGACATTTGAAGTGGTCTATACAGTGACTTGTCACTGCATTGTTCAAGAGAGCTTGTGAACGTTTGTGACTACAGTGCTTTTCCAGAAGTTTTGTTAGATGTTGCAGAAACGTTTCTGTATATTGAAATATGAGACTGATTTTTATTGCCTCCTTTTCATTGTTGAGATTCTGCCTTTGCAACCTTTGTCTCACAAACTTTAACCAGAGTTTTGCTTTGTTCAACATGCTGAAAGAAAACGTTGAATAGTGAGAGACTAGCTAGACTAATAATATTCCATTAGAAAGAAAGATTAACAATAATTAGTACTTTTTAAAACTTTCTTTGTAGGCAGTTTTTAATGTTTTCTTAATTTTAGTAAAATTAATGTTACATAATGCCTTTCTAAATTGGACCAATTTTTGAATCTTTATGTTTCACGGAGAGATATTAAGCATGGTAGTACTTGGTAAAGGTCATAAAGTGTGAGATTATTGATTTCATATATCTTGGAAATGTATGTAATTACTGTATATTTCTTGGTTGTGTTTTGTATCTAGAGGATGAAAAGTGAGCTGTGATTAGTTTAGTTTGGAGACAGAAAATTAATTGCACAGTTACATTGCTTCTGGGATCCTGTGCAAACTTACATAGAATCCCAGGCAACATTTTAAACTATTCTATTTGAAGCACCTCTGCTTTTTGGGCTGTAAAAATGATCACTAAGAATAATTTCCTTTCAGCAAATTGTAATTGCATAAATTGAAGAGTTGTACGTCTTCATTTATCTGTTTTGGAATGTGAATAGTTTTCTGTCTCTCCGTCTCCTAGTGTCAGAATTTGAGTAATTGCTTCAAATAATGAAGATGATTTTGATATTGTTTTGCAAAATTGTTTATAATAATGTGGCTAAGTATTACATTAATTATATAAGCAAATTGTTCCGAACATTATTAAATATAATAATATTTTTAGTCTGTTGTAATCAATTTAATAAAGTCGGTTTTCAAGAATAAAGCTCCAAAATCTTTACATTATCAGAGTGACCACTTAAGATGCTGAGTAGTTCTCACATTGTTAGGAGTACAAGCTACTTTTATACTCATATGTTAAACATTGCCTGGGAATGTTCCCAAGAATGTGGTTGTTCGCACTAGTAAGTTGTCAAAATATTTCTTTGCACAAGTTTAACATGTGCCAGCTACCACTCTGCCAGATAGTTTTGGGAGTGTTTCCAAAGTTAAAGTGTTTCAGAAACTTTGGGCAGTTTTACAGGCAGACAGTCTATCTTGGATGCTGTGAGTTTAATTCTCTGTGTGTGGACTGTTTGTGCCAGTTTGTCCTGGCACTCAGTAGTGACCCTGGACGTGGTTAATTCCTGGTGTAGACAAAGCCATGCTGGTCTTTTCATTTTACATATGCTCCATGAAGCAGATGACAGAACAGTCACATCTAGATAAGTTGCATTAATAAACTAATTTATGGCTTCTTCCTCTGTTGCAGCTGTCTCTGGCCAACCTAGTAAGACTTAATCAAGCTTTGTTCCCACCAGACCAAGAGAAAATGGAATCATTGTACCAAAATGGCTTTGACGATGCTGTACGCTTTTTATTGAAAGAAAACTGGTTTGAGTAGACAGCTCATAGAAAAGTAGCAAAACATGATGGCTGCTGAAACACAGCTACAGGCATCCTAGAGAATCTCAGGGATTGCTACCCCAGTTCCTGTTCATGAAAATAAAAATCCCAATGGACTTGCATCTGCTCCTGCTGAGAAAGTATCAGTTGCACTTCGCAGAGCTGTATAAACATGTCAGAACGGGAGCTGGACGTGCCTAGTGGATGTCTTGTTTTGAGGAGGTTCCTCTTGGATTCAGTTTGCTTCAGCTGGGAACTTGAGTGTGGGATTTGTAAAAAGCTTGTGTTGTCATAATTACAGAAATTTGGAAAAGTCTTTTTTAATGTTATTTGAGAGGAGAATTGATGTTATATCATGAGAAATTAAGATCTGTATTGTTGACTTAACATATTTCTGCATATTAGTGCTCGCAGTGTTACTGATGTAAAATATAACTTGCACTGTTCTAACAGACTTGAAAAGATAAAACATTTGCACTGTTACATATATTTTCACATTAAAAGTTCTTTTTTCGGTGAATGTCTTCTTTTAAAATTTTAAATACTACCTGAAATCTGTAGCAGAAATGTGATATAAAAAAAACTTGTAAAGAAAGGTGTAAAAAATTCTTATATTTATTACATTTTCTTCCTCTGCCAAAATTGAATAAATATATTTTCTTGAAACTTTTGTCAAGAGTTCATTTACACATTGCTTGGAATGCTATAACAACGTGATTATCTACTGTCAGTCTACTGGAGAGTAGTTGATGAGACTCAGCAGGTAATGAACTCAGATTCATGTATCTTGTTATTTTAACATTCACCTTGCATTGACTACCTTAAGTTCAGGATTTCCAGTCTTACTGCCTAAATGCTAAAATCCAAAACTGTTTATTTAAAAGCAAAGAGTGTTTGGTTTATAAGTGTAGGGTTTAAGTAGATTTATTAATAAGTAAAAAAAAGTTAAAATTGGAGGTTGAATCAAGCATGTATGAAATTTTAGAATTCCTAAAAACAACTAAAAAATGTGTGGTTAAGAAAAAAAATCTTTTATAGCTGTTTGAAAGCCTCTTCAGCAAGTAACCACCACATTTATATTAATATGTAGATTGCATCAAATTAGGAGTCATGTGCAGGGATTGAATTACTTTATTACTGTTTTTGATAATGAAAGAAATAAAATAAAAAGACTGATATAAAGCACCTTACATTCATTTTAGGACCGCAACTGTTTCTAAATGCATGAAGTTCTGTATACAGTGATAGTTATATACAGGATAGCTTGCATGACTTCCAGATCTTAGGATAACATTTTTGCATGTAGAACTGAAACAAGTTACCTTTGTAACCTGTGCCTTGCTCACTTGCATTCTCATTTGTAGAGAGGATAGTTTCCGGCATGAATTGCAGTAGCAGATAATACTATTAAAAAAATTCTTTCATGCTGATCTGTAATGGTCAAAGTCTCTGATTCAATGGTAATAACTCTCCTGGAATTCTGGTGAAATCTTGAAACAGCTCTTTTTCACTCGGAGAAATAGAGAAATCTACCAAGATCAGAGCCTCTTAGACTTTGTTTTCTATTTACAGTAGATGTATTCTTCAGGGAGTGAATATGAGCCTTTTTGAATGGAGGAAGTCCAGGATTTTTTTAGCACTTCACAAGTTCTTCAGTTGATATGGATCTTTCCTAGCTAATTATCCTGACTTATAGCTGGAATCTTCTGTTAGAATGTCCTAAATCTGATGTGCTGAAAAAGGATCCTTGCCGCCTTATTTTCTCACAAAAGCCTAAGGTATTAGAGAGTCCTCTTTAACAGGTCCTAAGTAAGTGGAGTTGAAAATCAGTTAGTGATCTTTTTGTCAAAATAAACCACAATGAAATAAATTAATTTTTAATATCAAGAATGCTTCTTAAATAAATTCTGTTGCTTCTCTTCTTTTAGATGTGTTTTAGGTGTAGTCCTTGTGGGGCTGAAGGCAAAATCCACCCTCATCAGAATTTTGTCTTCTACGCAAATAGGCTGCATAACTATTTAAAAAAAAAAAGAGTTACTTATATCTTAAAAAGCTGAAGGAGATGAAACTTGCAAAAATTCGTACCTACTTTGTACTATGATGCTGTTGATAAGTGTTGCAATGAAGATGATTGAAAACAATACTTAAAATTTAAATAGAAGGTTCCATTTCTCCTGAAACCTTACTAGTTCTTCGGGCTGTGTTGTCTGGGAAACATTGTTTTGAATTGTTTGGGTTTTTGATTCAGATTTCATGAATTCTTTTGAAAATCATTAGTAGAAACACAGTCAAATCTGGAAGATGAGACAGGCTAAAGTAATACTTTCTCATGAGAGTGAACATATTTTTTATTACAAAGCACATGTTAATATCTGTGCTGAAATTTCTTCAGATTATGCTAAGGTACTTTTTCTTATTTATATATTCTGTACTGAAGTATGTTTGAGCATGTAGGACATACAAATCCTAAGAAACTATTTTTTTCTTGGATTTCATAATTTTCCATGTTTCAGAAATGCAATGAATTTTTATCTGAACATAGCAATGCCATGTCTAGGATATTCAGGAGTAATTCTATATTTTCTAAGAGCTCTGTCTTCCTAAAAGACTCTGGACTCTGAACTCTGCTCTGACCTTGAAAACTTGGGTTACCTTTGTGTGTAGAGATTGGAAATGAAGATCACTATTAATATACAACAGCTACTTTGTTAGCTAATAAAAATAGTAATTGGCTGGAAGTACTAGGCTAAGCAGTGGTGCTCATCATCCAGATGTAGTTACTTCCATGAATATCTGATGCCTGGACACGTATTTTATTTCTCCAAGAGCAGTTCTTTATACAAACTTCAATACTCGTCATTTCTCCCGTCTCACTCTTTATATGAACATTAATTTCAATCCTTTTTCCTATGTTCTTTCATTTCTCTGGGGAAACTATATGGCATGCATTCTATCATTATATCTATTTTTCTGGGGTCCAATGTAGTGTTTTCTATCCAGTTTTCCACAGAATGCATCTTGAAATCTGTAATTACTGTTAAAGTCTAGCTGAGCGTGTGTTAAATAATCCTTTATACTAGATGAAGTAATTGGAAGTTACAGTTTCAATTACTATTTTCCTTTAGCTTGTCTGCATTTTTCCTATCAGAGAATATATTTAAGTGATTTGAAGGTAAACTTGAGCCTTACTAAAATTAGCAGGAGTTCTGTCTCCAATCCCTGGAGGGCTGAGACGCCATCATTCAGATACTGGGTCATGAACTTGAGGTTCTTTTTTTAAGTCGCTTGTAAGTGAAGACATACTCATGGTCCAGAAGGACCTGGGCAGGCTGCAGAATTAGACTGAAGAGTATCTCTCAGATTCATCAAAGAACCAGACAAGTTCCTGCCTCTGCTTTGCAAAGATCCTAAGGGGGTACTGAGGGACAAGAAGAAGACCATGAGCCAGCAATATGCTTTCATGGCAAAGGCATCCAACCGCATCCTGCCCTGCATTAGGCAGAGCAGTGCCAGCAGTTCAAGGATGAGGGTCCTTCCTCTGTACTCAGAAGATGCTGGACCAGATCTGGAATGCATTCTCCAGTTCTGGGTTCCCCAGGATAGGAATATTATGGACTTTCTGGAGTGAGTCGTCTGCAAGCCTGTGAAGATGATTAAGGACTAGAGAGCCTGGGAGAGCTGTGATTGTGTATCCTGGAGAAGAGAAGGATCAGGGGGATCTTATCAATTTGTGTAAGTACCTGCAGATGACAGAGCCAGGCTCTGTTCAGGATCAGAGGACAGGGTCAGAGGCGATAGGCGCAATATGAAACACAAGAGGGTCCATCAGAACGTCAGGAAAGTCTCCTTCCTTGGAGATACTCAAAAGCCATCTGGACAAGACCTTGGCCAACCTTCTCTGTCTTGAGTAGGGGTGTTGGAATACATGATCTGCAGAGGTCCCCTCTAACCAGTGGTTCTGTGATTCTTTGACTTACTGTAGTCAATTTATATTTCATATAAATATTAATGTTCTTAACACTACAATATACATTTAAAAAACAAAGCATAAATCAAAAAAAGGAATTTCACACATCTAATATTAAGAATTACTTGTGTTCTAAACTCATTCTGAATTCAGTCCTGATGTTTCATTCCATGGTAGGCTTCCATAAAAATCCATGACATAGCTGACTGTAACATAAAAAGTAATGTCTTTGCTGTTGGTGTTCAATGATAGAACATAATACATGTTTTTTCAGTTCCCCAGAACTTGCTGAATATTTAACCTTTCAGAGTGGAAGTTTATGTCCTACTTCTCTGGAAGCAACTTTCAGCTGTTTCTGAGAAGCATGTGAAAAACTGCAGAAAACACACTGACCTTCATTTGAAGGGCCATTGATCTGAAGTGGAGGCAGTGTTACCAAGTGGAAAGAAAAGAGCCCAATTTAAGTATATGAGTTATCTGAACGAGGTGCTTTTTAAATGCACCTTCTAGCTGAGTCTGCTGGTTTAGGTATGAACCCTTGTCAGTTTTTGACAAAATGTCAGAGCTGAAAGGCTTTGCTGAAGGCATTGACCTCTTTGTGCTTTGTGTACTTGGAGGCAACTTTGGTTCAGTGACTGCTGCCTTCAATTCTTTTCTTCAAAGAACTACATCCGTGACTCAGACGGACTTCACACCTCACATCTAAAATGACGGAATTGCTACATCTCTGCCCTTAAAGCTCTGTGTTAAATATATAAACATTCCATGTATTTAACCCCTTAATATTTAACCCAATTAATAATTTTACCTTTAAAATTAAGAGTTTGGATATATATTATATGCAGTAAGGATTTTATTCTTAAAAGAGTTTCAAAATAGGAAATCTGAAGTGCTTCTGAAGAGATAGTTTTGCTGGAAAAGAAATGAACTACATACTTACATCCACAATTAAAATTCGATTTACTGACTCTGGAAACCTAAATATGTATGACTGAAAATGGAGTCAGTTCCCAGTTTAGGTAGAGAAGGAGAGAAGACAATTATTTACTTCCCAATGTCCAAATAATAACAATAATAATTTTTAAAAAGATACTTTATGACTGTTCTTCTCTATCTGAATACTCACAGTCAATCTTTCCCTCTGAAATTCACATTTCACTTCGTCTAAGTGTGGTAGCCAGCATTTTCACCAAAAGGAAAAAAATGCTCAGATACATTTCTTAAAATTATTTGGCATCTTTACTGTTACAGAAAGGAAGAATTTCAGAAAAAAAGGCTAGTGATGAAGCTGAAGCTGAATCCAGTGAGCAGCGTGTATCAGTTCTTACAGCACAATTAAAGTATAAGGCTGAAACTGCCCATTTTGGTCTATGAACTGTTTCCTTTCACATATTTACAACTGTAAGCAACTCTGAAACACAGTATTCAGTTTTCAGAATTTCGCTGTGAAAAAAATTCATTTCCTTCAAGTCACACATACAGAACTATGCCAAGGTTGCATTTCCTCAAGTACTACGGAAATTATGATAATCTCTTTCTATGCAGCTTAGTTGTATTGCTGTTACTTCCTTAGATTCCACAACTGTTCTAAGCACAAATAATTTCTATTACAGTCCCAGATATGGCATGTAAGCCCTACAGCAGTAAATTATGTAGCCTATCTACCTGTCAGGATTATTTTGGTAATTAATATTTCTTTAAAAAACATAGAAGCTATGACTTTTCAAGCCACGTTAGGTATTTTCATTATGTTGGAATGAAAATGTGCACTACAAGATGGCATAGCTGGCTAAATAGCTAAGAGTGGAAGGAGTTACAGAGATTTATATATGCAGGGGATATGAAAGGAATTAGAAATAATGTCAGACAGTGCCCTGGGAGCATGTGAGGATTGTCCTCTCTGACAATCTGTCCTTACAGTGGTCAGATACTGTTTTACAGAACTGCATTTTTAAAGCAAAGAAGCTGCCTTAACCCGGGGAAAAACAAAACTGTGTACTTGTGTTTTCAGTAGAAAAAACCCCAGTATACATGGTCAGATATGTTGGCGTTGAAAAGAGGTTTGAATACCTTTAGCTTTTACAGCATTTTGGTGATAATTACATACATTGATGCTCATTTCATTTGTAGCTGTGTGGAGTGAAAAGTTCTTTACTTGAAATAAATACAGTAATGAAAAGCATTCCAGGTTAACGGAGAGATTTTTATGTAACTTTCTTTTCTACCTTGGTAGGAGTAGCATCACACATGCTCGTATCTTGGTTACAACTGCACGCACCTTCTTTTTCACATCATTCTCCTTCCAGTGTCACTTAGAGTTCTTATTACTGACATATCTTCATATTCTTGATTAAACTCATTATCACATGGTTTTGATGGCTGGTCATAAATCCATTCACTTTGCATTGTAGCGCTGCCATCTGTATTTCTTGACTTATTCTCGCATTTTGTATGGCACTGGTGAATCTGTTGCAATAGGCACAACAACATGTATTTTTAGGCAGTAAAAATGTTTCCATCAGATACATCATCTGTTTAGAGAACAGATGGCTAACTTTACTGGGATATCAGTCCAGTGTTTATTCTGAATTGGTTTAAAAGTTGTTATGCGTATCACAGTCAAAATGAAAAGTGAAAATACTAATTTTAACTACACCTTAGTGAATTATCAGAGAATATTAATTACTATTATTTTTAGTAGTAAAAATGTTAGTAATATGTAAGCTAACTTACTAATACCTATGTAGTTATTGTTTTATAGCTTATTCGGTTCTAACTTAATAAACAAGTGGAATAGAGCCAGATGTGGGCCATTATGATACAGCAGAATAATTATGATACATTTTGGTTTAAAATTATTTAGAATTAATATCTTACAGTGTTAGATTAATTCATTTCAGTTAATTAGCATCTTATATGATGAATTCTAAGCCTTTATAAGTAGCAGAGTAAGGGGGATTTATATTGTACTCAAGAAACGTGCTGAAAGTGTGTCTGACTGTGTACCAGTGGTTTCATGCAAGGCTTCTCCAGTTCCCAATATTGTCCTTCAAGATGTTTGTGTGCTGCTACTTTTGAAAAAAATGGGGCATGGGAGTGGTGGGAGAGACATTCTCATTGATTCTTGATTCTTAGGTAGTATAGACAAGGTTTTTGGGAGATAGATGTCTTCTTTTGGGGAGGATCCCCAAGCGAGCGCTTGTAATGACGCACTTGTCAGGCATAGGTGTTGTGATAGTGCCTTGCTGTGTCCTACTCTAGACTTGGAAATCCTGAGAGTGTTTGGCAGAAGTAAGAAGCAAGGGAACAGCTGAGTGGACTTTAGACTCAGAAGAGACAGGACAGACTTCTTTTTGAGGTGTGTACTGAAGCTGCCTTTAACCAGCCGTGACATGCTGGATTTAAGCAGACTGTAAGGGCCAAAGGACCTTTGAGTCGTCCAGGCCCACTTTCATTAGTTTATACTCTGGTTTTGACACAATGTATATTTTTATGACAGGAAACATTTGTCATTCAGTAAAGAAATTGCCTTCAGAAGTTCCTAACTTTATAAATTTCAGTGTTCAATGTGGTAGGTTGAGCCCGACCAGCAGCCAAGCATCTGCAGAGCTGCTTGCTTGCTCACTTCTCCATCCCCAAACTGGTACTGGGGAGAGAATATGAATAACAAAACCAAAAAAACTCATGCATTACTATAAAGACAATTTAAGAGGTGAAGGAGAGGAAAAAAGAAAAAAAAAGGAAAGCCAAAAACCTAACAAACAAAGCAACAAAAACCCCCCACAAGTGATGCAGGGAAAATCACTCACCACCTCCATCCAGCAAAGCAATGCCCAGCCAGTCTCTGAGCAATAGGTAACTCAAGCGCAACTCCCCTACCCCAGCTTTTGTTGCTGAGCATCTCCTGCCCACTCCCAGCCTCCTCTTTGGAGCAGCAGAATGAGAAACAAAGAAAGCCTTGATACCATTCAAGCACTGTTCAGCCAAATCACTGCTGTGATATCAACACTGTTTTAATCACGAATCCAAACTAGCACCATTTGGACTGCTATGAAGAAAGTAAACTCTGCTTTTAGCAAGCTGCTGCTTGCTCATTGTGCTCACAGTGATTCATTTTAGGAGAGACTTGGTTGGCACACCTTGTATATTCAGATGCAATACACCCTCTGTCAGGCTTGTGCTGCTGTTGTATTTTAGCAAGGTTTGACTCTTTACCACATCTCTCTCTGGCATGAGTATTGAGTGCCACTCAATACTCATATCTTGTCTCCTACTGCCTGAGTTCTCTGAACATTTCTTGTTTTGTTGTGGCTTTGAGGTAACAGTACTTAACAACTGGTTGCTAATGAAAACAAAACCCAAACCATGACCTAGAAGGGCAATCAGATACCGTAAATATCTTTGTAATTCTTGTAACTTATGTCACTGGTGCTGAGAAGTTCTTGGCTGTCTGGCAGTATCAGCAGAGAGAGAATGGTTGCCATAATACCAGATTCAGTAACATTGAAGTAGCAGTACCTTTAAGCAGCACAAGCTGAGAAAGCCAAACAGTGAAGGAAATCCTGCCTTTCAGTCAGGATTTGGCTTTCTGAAAGATCCATCTCTCTAGAGTTAGAAGATCTACCGGTTTAAAATCATGTTGATTCCTGCAGAGCTGAGTTTTTTTCTCCTACGGCTGTGTAAGTTTGGTACCTATTCCTTCTTGATCCGATTTAGCACGTTTTTTAACTTTTAAGGGGCTCTACAATTGTAATTTTGAGGAGAGGTACTGGTGAAGCAGAAGTTTTTGGGGTCTCATATAAATTATAATTTGGAATTATACTTCCAGGTGCAGACCTTGTAAATGTAAGTGGAGCATGTTGTACTGTTGAGGGTTAGGCAGGAATGCTGTGTCATCTGTGCTTTCAAGGACTTGTGATGCTCATTTGCTTCAAGTTAGGGCATAGCTCAGGTGGCTTCAGCAAAGGTTTGTTTGCTTCCAAATGGTTTCACTTACATGAAGGATATTACCAAGTAGGAGCAAAGTAGAGCTATTCATTTTTAGGCCTTTTAGGATTTGGTTCCATAAAAAGTACTCGATTAAAATAATTATGAAGTTTTTCCTGAAGTGAGGAACAGAACTACAACTAGAAAAGAGTGAAGGATTTTTAAAATACAGTGGGAAGCATATGAACTCACCCGAGGTTTAGACATTTTTGTATATAAACAAATTTTTTCTTGTTCTCTTGCAAAAGTCTTTCCAAGTATTTCAGCTGTCAGGGTGCTGCACTGCTGGCCAGGTAAATGTCCAGCAGCAGCCCAAACCAGCGAGTGGGTGGGGGCGGGCAAAAAGCCCTGGTAGGACTGGTAGGTTGGAGAGAGCATGAGTAAGACAAAAGGTGAGCAGAATTATGTGTGTCCAGAGGAGCTCATGAAATTAGGAGCTGGTGCCCAAAAGCATGAAACAAGTAGGATGTGTTTCAAACTACTGATCACTTTAGGCATTTGTTTTCTCTTTTGTTTCCAGGTAAAAGTAACGAGATCAGCCAGCAACATAGAAAATAGCTTCCCTGTCTTCAGCAAGCTCAGAAAAAAACCCCTTGTAATTAGTCTGTACGTCACAGCTTCCCTTTTTTTTTTCATGGCCATGCCCTCAAAACAGAGTGGGGACTATAACTCTTTAGTTAACAGAAAATAGGGGGAATTTTTACTTAATCACAGGTAAATATTCAGGCTAATTTGCTTATTGTTTCTTTCTATCAGAGGACACTACCCATCTTTAGGTTTGTGTTACTTGTTTTTGAAGTTATTACTTACACCAAAAGCTATGATAACTGTGGTGACAAAGATGGCGTATCCAAGAAGAAGGAACCAACCCCACCAGATCTCATCTGATGTTGTACAGTCTTTGCATTTCAAATCTGGAACAAAGAGAAGGAAAATTAAGTATTTGAGTAGAAATTGAGTAAGTATTTGAAATAGAAAAAATCAGCTTTTCTGATGAGATTTCATTTGAAGAATTAGTGGGAATTGACCAAAAAGCACGGTTGTTTTTGTTTTCATCACATTTTCTTTTACTGTTTTTCAGGAGTAAAGCTTCTCATGAGAGATCTCATCTTCTTCTTACTCCAGACATGAGATTTTTGAACCTGTTGTAAATTACTTATGCAATGGAAGGTAAATAAGATTCTCTGTTTATAGAAGTGGGATATCTGAAAATGTCTGTTATGTAGAAAAAGCAATGAAAATGATAATTATCTTACCAAGTCTCAACTTTTTCTTCCTTTTTTTTTTTTTCTGGGCTAAAACAAACATATGCTTATGGTGTAATTGTCAATAGAACTTCCTTGATCTCTGTGGCTTTTTAGGGACTCTGAAAAATTTTTGGACTATTGTTAAATAGAATGTGAAATCTGGAATGAGAGAACAGCTTTGTGGCATTTTAGCACTTACTAGCCTGATTTTCTGGAAAGTTCACATGAAGAAAATTTGGCTCATGCAAAATAGTGTATCTCAGTCACTGAGGCCATATGCTCAGCAGAATTCTGGAAATTCAGTTCATAATTAGAAGACAGGGAAAAATTATAAATTATTGAAAAACATTTTACCCGCAAATGGAAAGAAAACTCTGCTTCCACATATCCCTACTTTTGTGTACACTCTCAAAAAAACCTCACATTGCTGTGTGAATTTACTGTACATCTTTTGACAAACTGGAAGAGAAAGCACAATCTGCATTTTTCAAGAGACCATTTGTTTATAAAGACTGAAGAAAATTACAAAAATAGTTATCAGGGGCTTGGTTTGGATGTTTTTAAGTTTGGCATAAAGACTCAGCAAATGTTTGTGGAGGAGATTAAGAAAAAGTATTAAAATAAATGCATAAATTCAGATGCCGTATATTTTGATATATAAATATTTAGAATTTTATGAAATATATAGTCAATGTTCTACAGCACGATGAACTGAACTGGTTTAGATCCACAGAAACTCACTGTCCCTGAGAAGTCTGTCCAGCTGTATTAAATAGGTAGCACCAAACAAAAGTTGTGCTTACCCTCCCCTGCTCATATGACTGTACACTGCTCCTTCACACCTTTCTTCTGGCAGACACAAGCCGTGGGAGAGAAGGCAGTACGGCTGAAGGAAAATTTATTTCACCTCGCACACATCAAGTCTCTCTTCTGTCATTCCCTTTTCTGCCACTCTCAAATGCTCCTTACCATGCACAGTCAGTTTAGTGCCATTTCCACATTTGCCCTGGATTTTCTCTGTTAGCATCACATCGCAGAAATAGGAGTTACTGGTGTTCTGGTCAACATTGCTCAGTTTTAAGATGGAGAATCCTCTGAGGGTGTTTTTTGTAATGTGAACCTGTGGCCCGCCTGTGCTGTGGCTTGACTGGAGACTGTGCTGGTTGTGACAGTCAGGACCTTTCCTCCAGTACACAACTGGCTCCTCGTTCCCCTCACTGGGGTACTCAAACACGCACAGCATCCACACCGTGGAGTTGGGGAGCACGCTGGCATCTTCAGGGTATTGCATGACCGACAGCTCTGGCCTGCTGCTGGCTGTGGGGTGTAAATAAAGCACATGCAAGTAAACAGAAGAATGCTCTCATCAGAAGGGTGGTCCTGGCCAGCGGAGCGCATGGGTGTGGCTGATACACGGATGTACAGAGAGCCGCAGCTACAGGCACGTACTGTGAAAGGTGCACTCGAGTGAAGCAAACAATGGTTTCCTACAGCCTTATGAGAAGCCATAAAACCAGGTTTCCATTGTAAATTTCCTAGTATTTGTAAAATTACTTTCAAATGAAACAGGTTTGTCTGTTAAGGGTTGTATATGCATTTTTATATGGAGCATAAGAAATTGGAAAATCATTACTAAGAGCAGACAAAACTTTGTTTATATATATAAGAACAAAATAATAAGATTTTTAGACTATCTGGTTACTTCTGGTTTTTTGTAGTCATTCTTTTTAGACTTTTCATCATTTCATAGTGTCATAGAATGTTTTGGGTTGGAAGGAACCTTAAAATTCATCTAGTTCCAACCTGCTGCCATGGGCAGGGACACCTTCCACTAGATCAGCTTTCTCAGAGCTCCATCCAACCTGGCCTTGAATGCTTCCAGGGATGGGGCAGCCACAGCTTCTCTGCACAACCTGTTCCATTGTTCCACTGCCATCATAGTAAAGTATTTCTTTTTAATATCCAGTCTAAACCTTACCTCTTTCAGTTTAAAACCACCACCCCTTGTCCTATCACTACATGCCCTTTAAAAGGCATGTAATTTGAACATATATACTAAGAAATGAATTTTAAGAAGTTACTGGTCTTTATTGAAAGAGATTCCTGAAGACTAATATGAAACATCTTTTAAAATGGTAATAATACAGAAGAGTTTCTGGGCCTCACTTTTAATTTGGGGAAAAGTAAATATCTTAAAACATCAGTATAGCACAATAGCAATATTTCACTAGCCATAGAAAACCAGTCTCACCTCAGTTGAATGAAGGCGAGGTAGATAACTTTGTGAAGGGAAAGAGATGGTTCATATCTGAAAGATCCTTTACATTTTTATCAGGCTATAAAAAAAATAGTCCCAAATAACATTTTTTTTTCTTTTAAGTTCTTTGGTGTGACACTTTTAAAAGTTCTCCAAGACACAGTTTTATAAAAGTCCTGAAATAATATATTGTCTAGTTTAACTAATTATAAAAATACAAACATAGATATGAACCCATGTTTTTTGTTTTTCATTCAGATATAATTTAAATTTTGTTTCAGATGCACTTTTAATTTCTATTTACTCTTTTAAGTATTTGTATACTTTTTTTCCCCCTAGCTTTTGCTTTCCTCCATAAAAACAAATCTTGAAGAGTTTAAGGAGTAAAACTCAGCAAATGACACTTTCATCCTTAATCATTAAATTAGCATTCCCTTCCTCAGTCAGTTAGGGTTTGGTGAATTCTGGGCTAAAATAAATAAACAAAGACAAAAAGTCCCTACTTACCAAAGTGAGTGAAGTAAGTTGTCATAATTAATGCACCAAATTGCATCATTTTCTTGGGATTGCTAATGCAGAGATTTTAAAACCTCAGCCGAAACTGCTGATAACACAGCTTTCAGCAAGTAGTTGAAAAGTAAATTCAAGCTCTGCTAAAAACATGGGTTTTTTTAGGGGGATGTTCTTGTGGTTTCGTTCACTGTAACTACTTCCTTTTGTACCATCAGACATCTTGGACATTGCAATGTATTAGCTTCTAATATGGTTTCAAATTTAACTCCACTGGGTTTATTTTTCCATTCTGAGAATTTTCTTCAGATGACTAGAAGTAGAGTTGGTTTTGTATAGCAGACTTTCTCAAAGCTAAAAAAAAAAAAGCTAAAACCCCTCTAAGATTACGAGCAATGCCTGTGATGTAATACAGCAAAGTTTGCAGTAGACACCTAATTCTGATGCTTTTCCTCAAAGTTCCATTTGCACCTTAAACAGCACATGGATGAAGATGACTTTGCTTTATCTAGTATTGATCCAATTAGAGAAATAATATGTACTACAGGAATGATTTAGAAGAAACATTATTTCTCTTTGCTGAAGTGATATCGAGTGTCTAATTATCATCCTGCAGTGCAGGACATGTGAACATTAGCTGCCAAAAACTGTAAGATGGCAAAGAGGGCAATGTATTTAACCTCTAATATACACCTTCAGAATTTACAGGAGCCCAGTAGGTTAGTTAATGTCCTTGTAGCGTCTTCTGCAGACTATTACATTTCATCCAAAAAGTTACTCCTCAGCTTAGTTAAAACGTGTTACCCAGCCTCCCTGCCTACAGGTTAAAGGTTTGGGTTTGACTAAGAGATAAGTTCCATAGGAATATCAAGTTTAGATCTGAAGGCTTTGAGAGATAGAGAGTCAACACACTGAATGGTCAGCTGCTGCAGTGACTAATCACTGTCACCGTGAATGGCTGTGCCTTAATTTGTATTCTGAGCTCTGCCTTCAGCTTCTCATCACTGAAACAGCTTTGCATCTCCTCTGTAGCCCTTTAGTACCCCTGTACTCCCCCCTTTTTTTTAAGGTGATACATATACATTATACAGGATTATTTTCTGATGTTATTTTTCAAAAAAGAAATTCCAGAAATACTTGCAACTGTTGTTATTTAAAACTGGACTCATTTAAAACCCCTTTATTCAGGGTTAAAAATCTAATTTCTATTATTTTGTCCCTCCATCTTGTTTATAGATACAAGAATATTCCTCCACAGTCCTACTGGGAATTCTCTGTCAATTGATTTTCGATTTGAAATGTATCTTTTCAGAGTCACTGCTTTCTTATGTGGTACAGGAATATCACACATTCCTTAAATAAAATAAGGGCTACAATCAAACCCTCCAGCTTTCCAGTAGATGCTATTTAAGGATGTCTCCTCAGCAGTAACTTTTGGAGGTGTTTTGTTAAACTGATCTGCAATCACTGATTGTATACTCTAATAATAACTTGCACTTATGTATTAAAGAATTCCATTCTTTTAATTTACATTCATTCAAAGGTCCATCCCAGGGAAAAAAAAAACTAATTGTGCTACCTCATTTTGTTATCAGCAGATAAACACATGTATTTAATTATTTTTACCGACATTTGAATATAAGAATATCTAATTGGATATGCTTCTTATTCTTCATATCTAAAACTAACCAGGTTAAATAGAGGAAATAATAAGAAAGTGCAAACCAGCAAAATTCCTGTTATTAGATAGCAACTCCTCAGATAACACTCTATTTTAACTATAACATTTTGAAAAACAGTGATAAAAGCCCTTTAGGATTCTGACTTGAATAGAAAAGAAGAGAAAACTGATCAAAGACAAGCATAAATAAATTAATGAAGCTAGTCTGGGATTCATTTGTGCATTTAAGCAGCTACTCAGTATCAGAAAAAATAGGGTGGGGTTTTTTTTGTTTGTTTTTCCTGAAAATTAATTTCATTAATGATATAGCAATGCAATTATTTTATACTCTTAACTCAGTGTTTATCTTAGTATTTTGATTCAATGAATTTGGTCCTTATAAAGTTTAACATGGTCCTAATAATATGTAATTGCAATAGTGCTGAACTATACTACTGAGTAGAATTGCAGGCTAAAAATAAGCATTGGTTTATTGGCTGAATATTCAGAAAACAGAAAGGTTTGCCTACAGTTGTGACTAACGAAACCATTACAAATTTCTATTTTAACTGCTTGAAGTTTCTGTATTACTGGTATACAAGGCAAAAAGTAGGTATTGCCTTTCTAAAATACTGGAGAAAATTACTAATGAGCTGAAATCCTGCCATAGCCTCAAGGTTCGGGTCACCAAGATCTGTGTTTGTGCTTATAGACAAGCTTGTGCTTAATTCTTTTTCTATTCATTAAAGATGTTTGAGAAGAACCTGTGTCCCATAGGAGTGATAAGCATGGGCATAAGCACTTTCAGGAAGAGAAATCAGATTACTTTTGTACTTAGCTATGCAAGTGAAACTTATGGCCGAGAAAACATGATGACAGATTTGAAATAATGGAGAGTTTAAATAAGATGAAATATAAAAATGCTCTTTTATGGCATAGAATAGGAACTGTTAAAATGCCCTTGAATAAAAAGTGCTTTTACTCTCTAGCACAGGAGCGACATTAGTCTTTAAATATTTTATATTTTCCCAGTGCATTAAATGGCTGACAGAGAAGATTTTAAGGTTTGTAACTTCTAACAAGTTAGGAAATGGGCAATGACATCATAAATCTTAAAAAGAAGTGCATAACTTTGAGATACCTACAGATCAGGGGATCAGTGTGTAGATCTATTGCAGGACCATGTCATGATGATGAAAATAAGAATTGGGTCTATGATGATATTAAAGAGATACCAACCTATAAATACAATCACATTTAGATTTTCTGTCATGTCAGTCCTGTGTGCTTTCTTATTCCTTCTTCAACTGTAATTCCAGGGAATTTAGAAATTTGTGTCTGATTACCTGAAAAGTATGTTTTAAATTTTCTGCTGAAATAAGGATTAGGCATAGGCTTATAAAAATGTCAATATATACTAAAAAGGCCTTAATTCCACCTGATTATTGTCCTCCCACAGGAATGAAGAAAAACATGGGTGTATGTAATGAATAGACTGTAGCTCCTCCATTATCAGCATTATTTTACACTATCACTGCTGTGACAGTTGAGAATGTAACTGAGTGGCTGCCTCACTGCTCTGTGGTTGCAGTCTGGAGGAGTGACATGGTTATGTAGAGGCTAAATAAAAAACAAGTATATAATTTGTTTTGATAACAGTATCACCAGGAGATGAGAAAATAAATGTTGTGCTAATTTCCAGCTGAAGAAGTGAAAAAGGATAACAAGACATGAGAGATGAATCAGTCTCAGACAGCGATATCCTTTACCAGTCCTCTTTTGGGGGTATTTGTCTGGGAGAAGCAATCAAGCATTTAATGAAGTCTTTAAAAGTGGAGGTGGATGTGGCTGTATGAAATAAACCAGTGCCTTATAGTTTGACAACTACCCCAAAACAGCTACTTTACAGTATAGAACAACTTAAAATAGGCATCTCCTTAGCATATATTAAGCAAGTAGCATAACTTACATTCAGTTTATTGTTTAGGTTTGTTCATTAGAGTCCAAGAAAGCAGGCAAACAAGATAAAATCTTCCTAATGGTGAAAAACAGCAGACCTCTGGAACAGCAGCTCTGGTAAGGCTGGAGACCTTTGAGAAAGATGAGGCAAGAATGACACAGATGTTGTAGATCCAGCACTGGCTGACGATGGAGGATGTGATTTGTTGCTGCTGAGTGTGTATAACCTCAGGATTTCTCTGTGTTTTCTACTCAGGAGTACAAGGTGAGAGAGAGTTGCAGCAATAGCACAGACTGAGAGAACCTACCCGACTCCAAAGCTGCTTCATGACCAGTGACTGTTCCTGAAAACTTCAGAGAAATCCTGCAGGCTCTCCAGTTAAAACGGGGGACGTAAGCTCCTGCTGGGTGCCTCCATAACAATGCATTGTCTGTCCTAGTAGGAAGTTTAAATCACTGCACAATCCTTTTAATGAAAAACAGAAAAATGCAGGAGTATAAATTAAATTCAGAAGGGAAAAGCAAATACTCTAATGGTACCCTACATTCCCAGCTGGGAGAGAAAATGGATGAAAACACAGATGAAATATGGAAGAGCATGTAGTCTTATTTGACCAAATTTACAAGCTTATTTTAATTATTCAGCAGTTCCTAATTTTTATAGCCAAGAGAGGGTATGCCATCAACACCAGAATATTTACTGTGTGTATGCATCTCTTTACTAACCACTATGAATTAAAAATGCCATTAATCATTTGAAATCTGGAAACCAAATTTATGCATTTTTCCCTTCAATAAGTTGTTCCATCCCTGGAAGTGTTTCAGGCTGGGTTGGATAGAGCTCTGAGCAGCCTGGTCTGGTAAAAGGCATCCCTTTTACCAGATGGCTTGGGGGTTGGAACTAGATGATCTCTAAGGTCCAGCCCAGACCATTCTATGAGAAGCAGGTATGGATGAAGATGCCAACAGTGCATGTCAGTAGTGGATCTGCAGCTTGGAAATTAGAGTATGTTGTTTCTGAAGTCAGCTACTCCAGGATTGTTATGTGTTATTACTAAATTAAAAGCTAGTTACTGTTTAAACAAAGATCTTTAGAAGAAAACAGCTTGATTGAATTTTAAAAATGTATGTTATGCAAGTAAGAAAACTGACTGTTAATGAACATTACTGGGTGGACTCTTAGCTGCTGATTTAATCAGAAAAGTTGGAGATAAAGGAGGTGATACTTTCCACACAGAGCAATGCAGAACCTGTCACCATTTCATTTCTCTCTGTGGACACATCTACATGCTTTTCCCTCTAGATGAAGCATGTTTCCACATTCTGGAGGCTTCCATATTCTGTGAGTAGGCATGGAATAAGCTTAGACTAAAACACCTGCGAGTGTAAAGGGTATTTGAGCAGCCACCACAATCAGGGGAGATGCTGTCCTTGTATGTAGAGGAGTCTATGAGACACCACTTCAGCTGACCAGCTCATAGGAGTCTACAATATATTAAGATGACTTAGTCTTCCTGGGGGTTCTTTTCTTGATCCAGCACAGAGGGATCCAAAACAGTCATTAATCTTTAACAAACCACTCAAGCTGGCTAGTGGCACTAAATTCTGTCACGCTGCATGAATCAAATTATTTCTGCCGTAACTGACACAATGGTTCAACATTCTGATCCTGGAGATACCTGAAAGTGATAATTCCATAGTTTCACTAATCATATATGATCTGCTAAGACTGCATGTATAGACCCAGTCCTTCATATGTGTTCAGAGGATTCTTAATGTGCATGGTCAGCTTTGAACTGTCTCAAAAAATCTGTAATGAACGTGTATTTTCCTGATGTTTATGGCACTTGCTTAAGAAATGAAAGCTACGGTGTTTCCTCGGCTTACCAAGGTGAAACTTTGCATTTCACAAAGCATCAGAACACAGTACAAATCAAGCTATTATAGAGTCAAAACACACTTCTTTGTTGTTTTTTTCTCCATCTTCATTCCCTTGGGTCTCATCTGCATTTAAAGCGAAGATCCCCTGATCTGGAAGTATAATTTACCCTGTTAAGTTGCAGAAAGTTTACTGCAGTGCTTTTCACTGTCACCTGATGCACCAGAGAAGGCAATCAGTTTATCAAACAGCCAGAAACCAAACTATTTTGGTTTTTACAGATCAATATCAAACCTTTAAAATGCACGCAGAAATCTCAAGGCAGCTAGTGCAAAGCACAACATTGTCATGTTATATATTTCCATTAAGAAATCAGTTCAGTAAAGAAGCCATAGATTTTTATATTAGCTTTGGTTTCTAAGATCGCTTGAGATGTAACTACATTTAGGGTGTCCTGTGATAAGGTAGTCTCAAAACTCTAAACACAAGAGTCCCAGAAAACCAATGAAAACTTTAAACACAAGAGTCCCAGAAAACCAATGGGAATACCTCTTGAGATAAATTATCATTTTGAGATGGTAGGACACTGTCACACAGAAGACAAGAAGAAAAATACCTTCTTGCACATCCTGCTTGCTCAATGATGATATAATTGTCATGTAAACTGATGTTACTGGCAACCACACACTCCCAGAGAAATCCTCACCTTGAATATTTTGAAGCATCTATCATATCAATTTTATTGTGAAGTTATGTGGATTGAGCTTCATCTGCCCAGCTGTTACCTTTTCCTTGGATAAGTGTGTGATAGTCCCTGTAAGAGTCTCTCAGTCTCCTGACTGCTGATACCACAGTGAAAACTCTGGAGCAAATGCCCTTACATTTCACTGGCCAGAGAAAAGACTAAGCCAGGTATAAGTCAATCCTTACATGAGATACAAAATAAATTTTTATCAGAACTATCCTTTGAAACTTCAAACAGAAAAGATGAAGCCTTCTCAGAAGTAGCTCTGTTCACTGACAAGTCAACAGGTGCTTTCTCATATCAAAAGTAAGCAACACACTTATCAAGCCTGATGTATGTGTTCTTCACCTGTTGGCAGGAAGAGTAAAATTACTCTGAGATCTTTCTGTACATCAGTTTCACCTTGAGACACATTCACTCTGTGGAGCAATTCCTTTGACAGAATCTGATAACTTTCCCCTTTCAAGAAAGCATTTAATTTCATTACCTAGCATTCCCTAAAAGTCTTAATAATTTTTTTAATTGCTGTTAACTTAAAAAAATACTTGAGGTGCAGGATATAAGTCTGAAATAGGACTCTGTTCCTTGAAGGATTGATAGTTTCTCTAGTGCTTATGTCAGTGTTGATGGACGAGTATAGAACAAGACAACCACTCTGACTGAGAAAGCACTGTGTTAGTGCCCTTCAAAGCCCACTCACATTATCAGTGTTTAGACATTCCACCACTTGTATATCAAGCCATGGACTTGTATCTCTACAAAAAGTATAGTTCACGCATGGCAATAGAGAACTCAAAGAGGGGAGATTGAGGAAGGAAATGCTGAAGTTTGAAAAAGAGGAAGACATCATCCTAAAGATAAATGTAAAAGCACAAACGTATTTACATATCTTTAGATCAGTGATCCCCAGTCTACAGCTCCCAGACAGAAGGTTTCCTGTAAAAATCGTTAATGTTCTTTACAGATGCACAAATTAAATCCCTGTTGAGGATTGCTTTACTGTATGAGAATAAAGGCTCTGATTCCTAATAATATTTTTGATTTTGGCAAGGTGATATACAGAGGTTTATATTATAGAATCGTAGAATGGTTAGGGTTGGAAGGGACCTCAGAGATTCTCTAATTCCAATCCCCAGCCCACCTTTGTCTCTTACTTTAATAAATTTATCTAGAGTTCACAGTGCTGACCACCTTTTACCTTCATCCAGCAATTAATGACCATCTAAGAGAAAAGACCTTAAAGGCAGCAGAGAGAAGACCTTTTTCAGCAGCCCAGCATATTTGTACTCAGCCAAAAACAATCACAGGTGTTAACAATGAGGCAACTAAATGACTGTTTTCTATCCCCGTGGAGAAGCCAGCAGCAATCAGAGAAACAGATGGGACAACAAGAGTGGTAATTCAGATTCTTATACACACATGAGATTGAACTGCAAAACAGTACGTTGTTACGTTACACAGCAATTGTTTCGTGTGTTACACTGCCAAACTGAAACAGTGAAAATGCTATGCGTGTTAAACCATTGATAGTGACTGGAGAGATAAAACTTCCCCTTTTTAATTTGTTCTCTTAGCACAGTTTTTTTGTTTGCTTGTTTGCTTGTTTTTAAAGGCTAGGGAAAACCCACAGGAAAATGGATGCTTTCTACTGCTAGTCTAGTGCGGTTTCCATCCACCAGAAATCTGAATATCCGAGACTCTGTTATGTGATATTGGCTAGTTTTAGAGTAGGCAGATAGTTTCAGAACCAGAGTTGATAGAATTTTTGAGCCTTTGAGGGCAGTCACAGTGGCTGAATCTGGAAGGAAGAAGTAATGATGAAGTTTTACATGTCTGTTGTGATACCCCTCTGTTCTATCTGTGAGGAGCACACATACATTTTACACAAGTAGAAAATCACTGTCAGTATCTTTTTTTTTCTTTATGCTTCAGAAGATAAGGCAAAGATTCTTCTTATGTTTTCAAATCCTGCTTTTGAAAAGGAAGTTGGAGCATTATTCAAATTCTTTTCAGTAACATTTAATAATAGAATAATCTATTCAATAGAAAGTAAGGTAATCATGTGAAGGATGATTGAGGAGGTTGGGAAAGATGAATGTAGACAACCTATCATTTCTGTTTCCCTCATCTTTCCCCTCTGTTTCAACTCTATTTTGTACTTTGTATATGATCATTATGTCCTGTTTGAGCAATCAAATGTGGGAAAAATAATGGAATTGCATGTCGTTCTCTGATTCTGGTCTCTTACATCATTAGCTTTTTAATTATACTGAATTTTGAAAACATAAACAAACTGAGTATTAATGAAATGCAACTTCAACACACATTTTCAGCCAGTTCTGTCACCTATAGCATATTTAGATTATGATAAGCACATTGCATTGTTTAATTTGTTTTTATTTACCATGTATGTTGAACTAGATCTAGAGGCATATACTTATTGAAACATCTAATTTTATTTTTGTTCATTTAATCAGATTTGTATTGTAGACATGTGGATAATTAGCTGTGGAGAGTGTATAGAAACATTTCATTAGCAGCAAATAACTGAGGCAAAAATTAGTACTTAATCTTTACTGAACCATTTTAACTTTCGAGTCTCAATTTACCTTTTGTTAAGTTGGAGGAGTGATAATTTTGTTTTCTATTTTCATTCTGTAGATTTCTAGGGGTGTCAGACCAGCAACTGCATCCTCTCATTTACTTATACAATGCCAGAGAGAAACATTTTCATCTTCTCGGTGTGTTGTTATTTTAGTGTTACAAAGACATCTGAAGATTATGGATAGCCTCTACTTGAACGACGTTGGAAAGGTGATAGGTACAAGTGGGCTAAGTCTGGCTTTTCACAAAGGCCAGTGCTCCAGCAGCCCCAACACTGTCGCTGAGTCTTTTAGCTATGTAAAGTTTCTCAGGATTTTTTTTTGTTGGTTGGTTTTATGTAGGTTTTTTGTTTTGGATTAATGTACTGTTTTGTTTCTTTTTCATTGGTTTTATTTTTGTATTGGTTTTATTTTTGTGGGCTGGGAGGAGAATGTTAAATTAGCAATTATAAGATTGGGAAGTTTAGATCTGTTAACATTATAGTTAAATTGGAATGTTTAAACTCCCCAAAGAACATTGCTGAGTGCTGCAAGGACTCTATTTAAGAAATGCCCATTTACTTATATCAGTAAAGAGGAAACAGTAAAAAATGTTGTAAGACAAAACACTGAAGGTAAGGGAAAAGGTCAGTACTTTTAGGAAGTTACTTACAGGAGTTACAGGAAATTCTTAAAAGCCGTTATTTTATATTCATAGTACTTTAATTTGTCACTGTAGTGATAAATGAAACAGTTTAATTTTTGCATTTGAAACGTGAATTAAATATTTTTCTCATGTGAGAAACGTGAAGAATTTTAGGAACTTTTACTTTATATAGCCAGTCAGGTTAGGAGCCAAGTTTTCTGCAGCAAGAGTAGAAGCTGAAGGATTTGTTCATTCTGCCTCCATTTGCTGAACCATAAGTGTTGTTTAAATGGCAGTGATTGGCCATCATGATGCATCAGTAATGTCACTCTCAGGTGAGATCCCTAAAGGTTGGCAGATGGTATCTATCCCAGCTGTCAGATCCTAATAAGTAGAGGTCAGATCAGCATCTGTCAGCATTAGTACAAGCTTGCTGATGTAAAACAGAGCTCATTTAAGTTCTGTTGTGAGCTCAGTGTGGAAGGGTCTTTTAATGAAAATATAAGATGACAAATAACAAGTGATTGACCAAACTATCTTTCTGTTTGGTTTATGCATTTAGAAGTCAATTTGCAGATACTGTTCATACTTGTTTTCTTTAGGTTTAGGTCCAAAAATCTTTATCAGCAGAACGATAACCACAGCAACTAGTCTCAGCATGAGACTATTTGTTTCTAGTCAAATATATAAGCCCCAGCATCATTTGATGGGAGGTATGTTAAAGTGTCAAGGAGGCACTATGATTTTCATATTAAAAAAATGGTGCAGAGGCATAGTAAATACAGATAGATTTAGTGACTTCTGAATGACAAAACCTTGAACATTTTTCCTGCCACATGATTGTATTCCTTAATGTTAAAAGGTGTTTGTTGCCCAAGATTCTTTAATTTTAGAGTTCATTGTGGATGCACGTACACTGAAAAATGAAAGCTTAATTAAAGTGCAAAAAATTATTTCTGTATGATAAATTCCTACTTTATTATTCTGATCTTGTCCTTATAAATTCTGTTTGTCTATGGAGATAAAGGTGAAGGAAGTAGGAGGAGATGAGGGAGAGAGAGAGGGAGAGGGGACAGAGGCAGAGGCAGAGAGAAGAGGGAAAGGGAAGAAATAAGTTAGGAAAGGAGAAGTAGAAGAAAAGTGAAGTGAAGAGATTGTAAAGTGTGTTACGCATGATAGAGGGTGATGGGAAATTTTGAATTTGCCAGAACCCGCTGCTGAAGAAAGAAGTAGCAAATTGAGTTATATATGTCTGTGTCATGTGTCTGTGCAGCATAATAAGGGTAAGCTCAATGTGTTAAAGTGTCTTTTTATGTTTCCATCTTTCTCTGCAGTGATAAAACTGGAAAAGCATTAATAAATTTTTCAAATATAGTTAGGTATGCAGCCTTATTTTTCATTAGAGATCTGTGACTTTGCTTTCAGCGCTAGAAAGCAGGGTCAATAGGTCAAAATGTGGCATGTCTTCAGACAAGCTTCTTTTCAGTGCAAGGAGTTTTATGAGAGTGACTTGCCAGATCTACTCAGAAGGTGGCAAAAAATTTCCAGAAAGCTACCTTTTGAAGAAATGTGCGCATCCTATAATTTCAGTTCACCCCTTTACCCTCTGCCCATCACCTTGTTTGGTGTAATGTTATGGTCATTAGTTATAAATAACTGTCAAGGATTTTTTGCTAATTTTATATTAATAGTTCTTGTCTTCTTGATCATCACCACAACTGGCCTCTAGTTTTCTAATGAGACCCGTTACTGCCTTATTTAGTTGACAGCCTGCCCCCAGCTTTGTTGTTTTATTACTGGTAGCAGTTGTGATATGAGAGGTACATAGTTCCCAGTGGCAACAAATGTAAACAGAAAGCAAATAGACCTGTCTGGGAAACCCTCAAAAGTAACACACAGCTAACCAAAGAAACCACAACGTTCATGGGGCCTTAAATGAGGCAGCCTTCCTTCGATCATTTCACTAAGCTAATTGTTTTCATGGTTGGCAGGACAGGCTCTTTTAAAAAGCCAGGGAGAAAAATTTCTTTCCCTAAGTGGCAGCATTGGTTTTGTGGCTACTTCATCATAATGAGTAACATCACAAAGGCTTTCATTTTGTCATGTGGCAGAATACTATTATAAAGGGAATCATGTTATGTTTCTTAACATCTATATAATATCTGTTCTACTTTATCTAATACCTCTTTTATCAGTGAAGATGTTCAGTTATCAGTTATAGACTGTAATATTTTGTGGCAAATACCATAGCAAATTAATCTCCTGTTTCTCATTTTTAGCAAGGGTGGTTTCAGACACAGGTGCCCTCTAAGATCTGCACATACTTGTACCTCTTTTGCATCATTTGCATAACGAAGCTTTCCTGTGAGGTTGCTGTTTGGGACCTTACCCTGTGCTCAGGTTTAGTGCTGTATTCCTGATTTGTTTGAGAAACATCAACAAAAATGGATGGGCACTCCCAGGGATGATAAAACCCTGGCAGGGTTATTGTTACCCACCTCTAGGTCTGGAGGATCTCTTACCTCAAGATTTGGTTTTGAGGGATGATTTCATTTTTTTGTCTCACTTTCTATGTAGCTGAAAGCCAGCCTTGGTCTGGCAGCTGACCTCAGTTCAGGACTGAGATTAAAATAGGCTAATGCCAGGAAAGGAGCTGCTCCCCAGGAAGCTCTGGACAGGCACCCTGAGGCATGCATGTTGCTTACAATGCCAGAGCAGGTAAGCAGCAGGGCCTCACTGAAAAAGAACCAAGAACAAAGGATTATAAGCATTTATAACTGGAAACTAAGTCTTGCTGCAAGATTACCAGGAGTTTTAAATAGAGGGAGGAAAACTGACACCTCTAAATTGCCTTATGAATTATGTAACCTATGTTCAAATGTAGACCTAATAAGTTTGATATTTTAACATAGCTTGGCATTTTAACTTTCCCTACAGCACTAACAAGGGAGTCTTCTGAAAAAAGTAATTCTCAAGAATTATGGATTAGGTACTTTTGTATCTCTTTTCTGGCTGCATTACACTATGAAGTTTGAACTTTCTTTCTACGGTAAGGATGATGCGTTCTTGGATCTAGAGACTCTCAAGGAACTTTCTGTGATGGTGCCTGGCCTGAAAAAAGATAGGGACATTTGGAAAAGTTTCAAAAATTAGATATTCCAAAACATTTTCATTTTGACATATTTATTATCTATGTCTATTTATATGTACAGATATAGATTTGCATTTGCATGCATATATTTAGATTTATGGCTTAAATGTTCGTGTTTCATGCTATTGCAGAAAATATTTATGAAGATTCAATGCTACCTTTGTTCCAGCTTTATTTTGCTTGAATTGGATGTACAGTTCCTCCTTGTTTATCCACACTGAGCATAACTACTTGAGTGAGTGTAAAATACAAAACAGTGTATGAACTTAAAAGGGGAACCATAAGTCCTAACTGAATGCCTAAAATACCTTGATGTAGATGAATGTTTCCATGTATATTAGAGGTAGAATTAATAATAATTTATCTGCTCGACATTTTCTTGGTCGGTTTTATTTGTGCATTTTCACTTTGAGTAAGTTGCATTAGTCCTCTTATAAATGTGCTGTTTCTGAAATGCAGTGTTAGGAAAAGCTAACATCCAGGGTTTCCCCTTAATTACTTACTAACTAGATAACTTTTTTATTTACTTAATTAATTACTTATTTTAGTTTAAAGCTTCATAGCCTTTAAATGATGGAGTTTATATTGTGCTATCATCAAAAGTGCCAAATCCCTCAGTTGACAAGTGGCTAAATGTATAGCAGCAAGAGTAAACCTTCCTTTTCCAGTGACTTGCAGTCTAGGTAATACAGTGAATATATATATATTTATTTTGCTATGCCATGCACGAAAAATATCTTGGCTATTAAGTACTGTGATTTTCAGCCCATAATTTTCAGTTGTGTCTTTCTTTTAATTTATCATAATATATAGTGACATAATTAGTTTTATGAAATACTGTATATGTAAGATAAATATATGAGATTTTGGACATGTATTTTTCTATAAAAAAGCTTGTTAATTTTACTGGCTGTACCAGTATGGCTTTGACAAATATCATATCTACACACAAGGTAACTGTTATTTTTGTCTTTGCTGCTTCAGTTAAGCAAATCCAAAACTATTACGTGTGCATCAATTTTGTTCCCCAATTAAATGTCTTTAACAATATTTTCCCCATAGCTTCATTCTGTTTACCAGGTGCTGATATGCTTTTTATGCATCTAAAGAGTTGAGCATCTGTTTCTATGGGAAAGTTCCATTAGACCATAATAATTTCCAGTTAATTGCACAGCAAATATTTATTCTCACACATCAAATTAATGAAACAAGTTCAGTGAGGGAAAGACCACATCAGCTTGGCAAACAGCACCTATCAAGCTATATAAGTCCCTAAAGGCATTCTTGGCAGAAATCCTGTATCCTGAAGAATTGTGTACCCTTGGGAATACTGTCATCATTTAATTACTAGGTGATAATGTTGTTGCAGGTTTGTTTATTGTTGTTTTGTTTTTCACCTAGGAGAACTATAACAAAAGATTGATTTTGTGTGTTTGCTAATGTGCAGTGCCATGTCTACAACAGTATAACTGAAGAATGATAATTTTCAAACTTCTAAACCCACCATTTAATCTTAATATTCAAAAAGATTAATATTACATTGGTATTCAGTATTCCTAGAGCACTTACTCTTCTTCATATATAAATGTGAAAGAAGCTTTAATAATCAGTTTTCAAATCCCCTACTTTGATTACTCTGGAATAATGACAGTCTCTTTCCTGTCTAAGAGCAACGTGCATGTTTTTCACGTGTCTGCAACAATGATAGTTTCACATCCCACAGATATCTCTGTATTTCCTTCCCACTAGTGCTAATATTCCTTGTACTGTGTTGTGTGTGAAGGCAATGACATTATATGCAACTTCTTGTAGCAACAAAGGACAATGATGCATGAAGTCATAAAATCCTTTTCGGCAGAGGAAGCAGGAAGCCTAAATTGTTCTCTGACTATTTAAGTTCATTTTGATGCTATAAAATTTCTACCATTTTCTTAACATTAATTTCTGAGAACCTCATAAATATGTATTTTTGCGTGCACAAGATTTACTTTTTATGCAATCTACTTCTTCTGAAGCTGATCCAAATGTAGGTGCATGGAGGTTGTATGACATATAACAGCTCATAGTCTGTCCATAGAGATTCAACTTAAATGACTAGGAATTAATTAACATTTTAACTAATAGAATTTAATATCAATCACTTGGACTGACTAACCCTGTTTATTGAAACGTGGAGGAAAACAATGACATATTGTTGCTTTGCTTTCTTTTTTTCCTTGAAAATGTTTAAATCTCAGTTAAAGTTATGCCTTTATCCAAGGATGATTTGCTTGTTATTTATTATGTGAAGCACACATAGAACTCTGTCCATGAAGGTGGAAAATTTATTCTGTGTTCTTCCTGGCTGTACATAAAAAGGTAACCACTTTCACTAAGAGGTTTGGTCATTATATATTAGCAGAGAAACTCTTGCAAATGCAAAAATTCTTTAAACCTTTAAATAAAATTGGCATTTTGTTTGAAATGTGGATAAGAAATATCTTCTGAAAATAGATGAGTTATAATTCTCAAGTCTTGTAATGTGGAAAGATTTGGATAAGCTAGGAATTTATGTCTCTTGTCCATGGCTTAGATAGTTTATTTAGAAATGAGAACTAGCCACAAGGAATTTCTAAATAAATTTTTTAAAATCTTATTTCTTATTGTTTTGTCAAAATTTCAGGAAGAAATATTCCTCATTTGAGCCCAAAACATTTTTGTACTGAAAAATTCAATTAATAGAACGAATTTTTAAAAGCATGTAAAAATAACACTTAAAAATAACACCTTCCTGTTATTGTATATATATTTTTGTCACTATTTAAATACTGTCACACTACAGAGATGTAATGTGAAGCAATCAGTTTTAAAGGTGTTGATTCCAGTGGGAATTACCCTTGAATATGTTATCAGTCATCAAATCACCATATGTTTTGTAATGATCCATTTTGGAGGGGCAGACACCAAGCAGACTAAAACCAAATAGAACTTTTTATATCTCTATTAAAAACACCAAATGCCTGACAACAAGGACCACTCAGAACTATTACAAGTCCACGTTATCTTTCCCAATTTTACCTTGAAATAATGGCTAGGAATACACAACCCAAAATATGGAACATATGGAACAATCTGTACCTAAAATAGCCTTTCTTTGATATATGTATTACTGCAGAATGTGATAAGGAAATGTGGTGTGAAATTTTCGCCTGGTTTTCTCAGGGGATGCCTTGCTTTGCTTTCACTAAGGATTAAAGCAACTATCCCAAAGTCCCATGGAGTGAAATCTTAATATTACACCATTGAATATTCTATAGATAAGGAATAAAGACATAGCATCAGAAGTTTGGTAACGATCAGTAAGTGCAAAGAGGAAACAGATATCATGCCACATTGAAGAAAAAGATATTCTTGAAAACTTCCCCACTTCTCTGTCTCTCTCCTTTCCACTCCCGTGTATTACCTATGCTATCTGATGTTATGGAGAAATATTCATGAGAGATCATGTCCTGGTCTAAGTCAGATCTGTGAAGAAAAACAAACAAGCAAACAAACAAAATACCCCAGCATATGAAATAAAAGCAATCTGTAAAGTCAACTCAAAGTGAATCAGAATATCTTCACTGTGAAAAGCTTGCCACTGACATAACACAAACCAGCAGACTGCTCATCAGTACCAATAGAGAGTCATTGTTTGTCTCCTTTGTGCATTTTAGAAACTATTGTTCTGTAATCTTGAAAGCACAACTGGCTAAAACTGTGTCATATCAAACATATTGCTGTGTATTTGCTAGAGTGTATGAAGAAAGATCAGAGGCTGCAGAGGGAGAAAGAGATAGGCAAAGAGTAGGAGAGAGAGAAAAGAAAAATGGGCAGTTCTCCAGTGGGAAGGGTATCAACAGGTTTTGTACAGAAAATTATTTCAGTCACCAGCTCTAATTACAACCTGCTCAGCTTTCTCTCACTGCTTCTGCTTTGGTTGCAAAGGCTGAGATTTTTGGGCAGCACCGAAATCCTTGTCCAGGACTCCAGGCTGTGAGGAAAACCACTGAATGGAAAGAGTGGAAAGCAAGCAGTGGGCTTTGGAGTAGTTTCAGTGAGAACTCTCTGCAGACTTTTTCTCTTGGGCCGATTATCCTCCTAAACAAGACTACTGAGTGTTCTTTTTTGAAAATACTTTACCGGAATAGATCTTCCCTTACTTCTACTGGGTGGAAGAACAGAAAATTTAGCTGATAACATCAGTCCTTTCTGTCTTAGTGTACCAACAGAGATCTCATAAATAATTTTGTAAATTCCATCCTCTTTTCATAGTTTTTAGTTTGAAGTGGTCCTTATCCAGTGCCAGTTAGCAGAGCTAAATCCTTCACTAACCAAACTCTAACACCATTGAAGAGCAAGAACAATGAAATATTTGCTAAGTTATACTGGTAAACTACATGCAACTTCACACAATTCTTAAACCCCTAGGCAATCCCATTTTAGTCCCTGAAAGACATTTTTCCCATGTTTTTCAATTTGCCTTACAAAATATGTCTCAATTTTAAGACTTCATTTCAGTAGGTAAGTGACTATAGAAAATGTATCACTTCATTGTTTTGTCTCAGTCATTCTCAGCCACACAATGTCTTAAATTCAAATGCAGATCTCCTACAATTACAGCTTCCTCCTTATCTCAGTTTCATAAAAGAAATGCAACCATGCAGCATGCTTGTTGAGCAGACTTCTATTTTTCAAGTGACACAAAGAAAAGTACAATTATTATTCTTATTTCTTAGACATGTACAAAACCTGAGCAGAAACACATTCCTACTCAGAGGCACAGGATATTTTATTTTCTATTATTAGGTATGTACTGAATTACAAAGAATTTCTCCTGGTATGGAAGGACACTTTCATCAGAAAACTTTAAGAAAACTGTCAGGTTTCTCCCCAACTTAGTCAGTAGAATTATTTCCTCTGCTTTGAACAAGACAAGGATTTAAGCTTTAATTTCCTGACAGTTTTTATATGTATAAATTTGTACTATTTAGGAAATGGTAAAGATCTCTGTGAAATCAATTTTAAAAAATCCTTAACTTAGTGAAACTTAAGTCTTCTGAAGCTTTGTATTCTCTCTCCTTTTGTGTATTGTTTCGTTGTTTTTTTTTTTTTTTATTTTAAAACATTAGCATTTCAGTTCCTCTGTGTGCTGGATGAGTAACTGCTGACAATGAGCAGTTATATCTTACAGGCCTCTTTAGTTCACAAACTGAAGTAAGTTCAGCAAATGTGGGGTCTTTCTGCACTTTTCTATCATCATGCATTTAAGCTTTCTTTTGTTATTTTCAAATATGTTGGTGTTAAAAGCTGTGTTCTGAATTTGATAGCTGGAATGCAAAATATAAAGAAAAAAAGAAAAGTAGCACAGGTTTAAAAGAAACAACAACAAAAAATACAAAAAAACAAAACAAAAAATTATTTTAAGACAGAAATATTTTAGGAAAAACAAACTTTACTCCTAAGTAGGATACAATTTACAGATATAACAGGAAATAATTCTTTGTCTTTTCTCAAAGTTATCAAAGGTTTACATTAATTTTTACCTGTTAAAAGAAACTTGGATATGTAATTTTCCCTTCTATATCCATTTCCTCCATTTTAAGTAAAATAATATGCCTTGCACCTGAAACCATACAGTCAAGAATTTCTCTGTATTACGTTGTATACTCTAATTTGTTCAGAAGATAAAAAATATTAAATTAATAATATAATCCTTCATGTCATTTTTCTATTAGTATTTCCTTTGTGTTCATTGAAACTTACTTTATTCTCTGTGTGTGTATGTGTGTGTTTATCTGATGAGATCATGATGCTGAAAAGCAGAGGAGAAAATTAAGGGTGACTTAAAAGGAGATTTGCCTGCCAAAAAAGCTGTGGGAAGTTCTGTGAGTTACACACTGAACTGAAATCTGTCTTAACTGAAAATACCACTGGGAATTATCACCTCTTAAAACAAATGTATTAATCAATTTTTTCTTCTCCAGTTGTAGTGAACACATCTTGGGCCCATGGATGCTAAAGACACCGTGTGTTCTTGCTGGGCGGTTGCAGGAAAACCAGCTCCGAAAATGGCACATCAAAAGATAAAACAAGCTTCACTTCAGCTGCGTTATCTTTTACTGCCACACCCACAGCTCTTCCTGTTCACATTCTCACACTTGCATCTAGTGAAACCAGTAAATAACAATTATTTGCTACATTTTCAGAATATCAGTTCATGACACAAATGTTGCTGACTTACAAGGAAGCAGTTCTCACAGATTCAGACGTTAATATGGAAATGAGACCAGAAGAGAGTCCTTTGTGTTAAAAGGAAGTGTTGGTTCCCTTATAGCACAGCTATGGGAATGATTTTTTTAAAGTGAATGATCCCCTTTGGAGTTTTTTTGCTCATTATAAAAACAGGACTTCCAAGGTTAAAAAAATATACACTGCAGAGGGTTTTTTGTAGTTTGGGGTTTTGGTTTTTGGATTCTTTTAAATTAAGATTTGACAAGACACGTACTCATGGGCTTGTGAATTTCAAGGTGTTTGCTTATCTTTGCCTCTTGGCAGGATTAATTTATAGTGGTGCCTACAGTTCCGTGGTGTAGAGGGAAGTATACCAGTATTTTATTATTAATGTGAAAGATGGGTAAGACATGGACCAGAAAAAATAACTTTAAATCCTGGTTTAATTCAGCTGGTGCAAAATCTTATAAATTTAGCAAAAAGCATTTAAGTAGCACCATGTAAAATACATTGCAACTACTATTACAGTAGCAGTCTGTTGCAGTGGGCTGAGATCAAAGCTTATAAAATGATGCAGAAAGTTTGTGTGGGTTACATTAGGACCCAGTCAGATGTGGTCTCCTATAAGGAGAGTTATGCTGTAGATCTACCTGGATTGGTAGGTATGGGAATATGAGAAGCAACATTATTATTTCTGATTGTAGAAGTTGGAGAAATATGAACAGTTGTAATAAATAAGTCTCCTTATGTTAATCTTAAAATTGAGACTACTTTTGTGCAGAAAATGAAAAAATACTGGAAGAATTATGCCAGTTTGGGCCTAAAACTGGAAAGAACAAAGGAAATTAACAGGTAAATACAAAATGTTCCATCACACATTCATTCTTTATCAAGTGAAAGGCAGGTTATGAAATGCAGTAGGTTTTTGAAACTTTTCTTGTTCCCATGGAGGTCACAAAATCCATCCCAGTGTATGCGTTACGTGAAAAGACTGAACCTTCGCTTTGGTATGAATATCCGAAGTACAATAGGCTGCTATTTTTGAAATTTCCAATTTTACATTTTCAGGAACCCTCTGGTCTCAGCCTTATCTTCCAGGAACACACTTAATGGAGGTTTCATTGGAAAAAGTAGAACAAACTATAGTTATTAAATATATTTCCTGTATCACCATTAGAGATGCTTTACTAATTATGTAACATATGTCAAAAGACTTTTTCTGCCCAGTCACTTCTCTTGCCTGAATATAGTGTCATTCTTTCTTTTTTTGTCTTTTTCAAACATATTATTACCCTTGATTTCACTATCTCGCTATTATATATATAGATATATATATATAAAATTTGTCTACAATATAACTGGAAGATTGATTTTCTCTTGCATTTTTACATGCAGGAATGAACATCTCAAATGCATACGAATTATATGAGTCATCTTTCATTTTGAACTACGTTCTAGAATTTACATACAGAAACAAAAAGATGAAAAGAAAAATAAAACCTTAGATAATGGAGCCAATATACATTTTTATTTTACAGGGAAAAAGGTAATTCAGTATCATTCTCTGCAAATATAAAACATTAATCCCATCAAGTACAAGTTATATTCTGTATGCTCTGAAGAGACTTATTCTCTTAAATGTTAAGAAATAATTGGTTTAGGAGACAAACAAAAATTAAAGTGATAAATTGGCAGAGACACAATTAATCAATCCCTCTTTGTTTTTCATTTCACTGCAGTAGCCCTTTGACTTCAAAATGGTTTGAGTAGATTTCCTCTTGCCTGCCAAAGAAAAGAATTTCTCCCAGGAGCAGGCAATTCAGTTCACGAACACACACGGCATGTAAGCACTCTGAATTCCTAAGAGTACAGAGGAAATACTTTTTTGACAGAAGAAATCTGACCAGCAGGAAATTAGTTTGGAAAACAGCTGTGGCTCCTAATATTTGAAGAACTTTTCCACTACAATAAGTCAAACTGGAAACTCCTGAGTTTTACGGTTTCGGGTTTGTTTCTTCCCCCTTTCCCAATCACAAAGGTGTGAAGTATCTTCAGCATTAACTTACAGGAAATATTTTGATAAAGAGTCTGTCTTATGTCATGTTTGGGAAAGGAGTCCAGGAAACAGGTGAGGGACAAGGAGCCTACTGCATCTCAGTGATTCCCAGCTGTTGTTCAGTGTGCTGGGCAATACTCTCAATGAATAAAAACATTAAAGAATGTGATATCTTTAGTTGTAATTGCAGATAGAGATTAGGCAATCTGGGTTTATGTTCTCAATAATGTCTCAAAGATTTACTTGCTCTTGGTGGAGCAGTCATCCGAGGCTGCACTATCCATGTACACTCCCTGGACACATCCACGTTGCCGTTAGCAGGATGAAGACATCCTTTACTGCACCGTTGACTACATGAGTTGAGTGCCAAAGCAGTGGTTTGCTTGTCACCTTTATTCCATATAATACCTTCATGCCAGTAGCTAACTGACAAAAACCCTATGTGCTAAATACTAGTTTTGAACTCAGAAGTGCTTTTTTCATCAGAAAATTTGTAAACAGTACAAAGCATTGGTGAAAACAAAATGTTCCAAGAAAATTCTGTTTGAAAAGTATACTGAACAGGTTATTTGTTGAATACTGCACTTATAAATTATTTAACAGTACTGTAAAGGCAGTATTACAGAAATGTTCCAGCATATCTGTACTTTCTTTAGATAACTGTCAACTTTGCTAGGAAATTTTATTTTATTTTATTTCATTTTATTTTCTTTCATTTCATTTTATTTAATTTTATTTTTACATAAACAGCTTTGTGTGTATCTGGTTTTGCTAGCTGATAAACATTGCATCTGGTGATAGGATCATAGATTTTGCACATTACTGTCCACTAACTACATGTAAGAACTGATTCTTACTCTATCTCATTCATTTTGGTATTTTCTCCATTGGTACATTTTATCAAGATTTCTTTTGTCACAATTGCTAGCATGTGGTCATCAGGGATATCATATTAAGATTTACATTCCTTTCTTGTTCAAATAAAGAGTGAAATACTTATCTCTACACCTAAAATTTAAGACTTAAATGCACATCACGCACACAGCCAACATTATTGTATCAAATAGAGGATGCCACTTCCATTTAAATAGAAGTTCTTTAAGAAGAACTGTAACTTGAACAAGAAGTAAGGTAGGATATTTATGCTATGCTGTTGCTTGTATGACACCATATTTAAATATTGATTTGACATTTGACCAGCAGAGTATATTGCACGAAATAAATAGTTAATTTCTCTCTACACAGTAAGGAAGGAACTAATTGTCCTAGAAAGCAGCACACTGAAAATGATGTGTTTAGAACCATCTGGTCAATATGGAAACTTATGATTCTGCACTGGAAATCATAGTTCTTTGTGATCACCCTTCTCGGAGTTGCTCCTCCATCCATGGAGAGAATTGTTTCCTGAGGAAAATCACCCAGAAGCATTTCTGGAAAATGGAGTAGAACCGGACTTCATTTTCCCACCAAAACTCACAGGTGTCTCAGAGAACTTCCTAGTCTCAGAACATGCTCTCTTTCTGGTGTTTTGGACCCAGACTGCACTGACAATTCAGAAGCTGCCATTAATCTGTCTTTCCTACTTTTGAAATCGTTAGACAGCTAGTGGGGCCTGCAAAGAAGCTGTGCCAATACACTCTCCTGTTGGGAAAAGCATTTGTTGAACAAACAGGTTGAGACCTGTTTGGATGCTTTCAGTGTGGAGACAGCAAGTGCACAGTGTTTAGCTAGCTGTCCAACCACAACCACAACTTCCTGCTCTTCTCTGTCTTCTGAAAGATGCCGTCAACTTGACAGCTCTTTTTGGAGTGTAGGAGTACAGAAGCACTGGGTACTACATACTTGTACGTGAAGTATAGGGACTGCTCACCATCTCTTTCTTTCATGTGTTACTTCAGTGACAAATAACCATGGATGGGAGAAGTACCCATCAGTCAGAGATTAAAAAAAAAAAAACAAACCAGGTTTTGAAGTTTAGAAATTACTGATTGTAGTGCTGACGAAACAGAAACACAGCAGCATCTAATTTACTTCTACTTGGCCCTTGCAGTCATCATCGAATACCCTGAGTTGGAGGGGACCCACAAAGGATCATTGAATTCCAGCTCCTGGCCCTGCACAATACAAGCCCAAGAGCCATGCCAGGTGCCTGAGAGTAGTACAGAAGTAAAAAGCTGTTATTATTATTATACATATCTGTATTTTACACACTGACTTATGCAAAATCACTTCCCCAAAATGGCATCATACCCAAGAAATAAAGTGAAATTGTTTTCCTTTCATTTTTATTCTAATACTTCTTATACTACAGCTGACGGAATTTTTAAAACTTCCATGTGTCTGAGGGCACCACCAGCCCACCAAGGCTCTCCCTGCCCTGCCCAAGCCCAGGATCCCCGTCAGCCCCAGCCTGGTGCTGCTGCAGCAGGGCCAGTCCCCAGCTCCCCACAGCCCTGCCCGGCCCTGCTGTGGCCCCACAGCCCTGCCCTGCTGGGCACACCCCCGGGACACATCCCATCCCTTTCACAGTGGCCAGGTCTGGGGCTACCCTGGTGCCTTCCGGCTGCCCTGCTCCTGGCTGGGAGAGTGTGGGCCTTGGCTGTCAGGATATGCCATCACCCGCCATGGGCAGACCCAAAGTGTCCAGACAAAAGCTTAAAGCATTTTGGAAGCTGAATTTCTCATGACAAGTCTTCTATCACTTTATCCTCTAAAACAGACCACGTTTTTTAAAGACTCATTGCACAGGGAGAAATCTAAGGACACTTTCAGGTTGCCTTCCACAATACCAGCATCTACAGAGAGGTAAGTACTGTCTAGATGTATACAGCATCTCAGTGAGCATTTCCAGTTCTTTTGTATAACTTCAAAGGGAATTAAAATGCTTCTTTCTATTTTACTGAATTCTTCATACCTGTAGGTCACAGCAGTAAGGTTCTGCCATATGATGACTCATTAATTATTCTGCTTTGGAGACTCTGTTTAGCATTGGATAATGATGTTCCAGGCAGAAAATTCCATCAAATAATCTATTCTGTTTGGTTTATATATTAAATATATCACAACTGTTGCTTTGAATGTAATTTTTGAAAAATTATTTCCAACAAGAGCTGTGATAGTTAAAAATTATGCTGGAAGGGTGGTATGTAGGTCCTGGTGCACTGAAGGACCACTGCTAGAGCATTGTGTTGCTTTTTGATTTGTCCAGCTCTGCCAGGGATGGATTTACAAATACTTACACTCAAGGCACAGAATAAACACAGGAAGTGAAAAAAAAAGAAGGTGTTGAGGTATTGGCAGGGGGAAGCAAGGTTGGTTTTTATTTTTCCACTGAATCTGTAGACTGAAAAATGAGTAAATGAGAGGTAATGTGAGGCAGAAATCTGATAAACGGGTGTAGTCTTTTTCCAGCAGATCAATCTCTTTCAATTTCACTTCCCTTTCCATCAGAGATATAAAAGCTAAAAAGCATTACTGTGAAACACAAATCCAAGATTAAAGAGAGTCAGTTAGGAAACAGTTCCTCCTTTCCAGAGGAAGGGGAACAATGGGAGTGAACAAGCACTGGGATAGATATCCACCTTTGAATGGGTGGTTTGACATAAAAAAAATAGTAGAAAAGCTCATTACATATGTTCTGTGCAAACAAGTGAGGAGATATTTTTTTCCAAAGAAAAGATGAATAGCATTCTGATAATAATGAATATATAATTAGTTAATTAGTAGAAAACACCAAAGAAGAGAACTTTGTGGTTCATATCTAATAGTCCTGAGGCAATTTTGTTAATACAGCCATAGTTTTTGTTTCTATTGTGATCTTAATGAACCTGAATACTTGTGACAATACTGCAATGGTTTTCAAATTTAAGGTTTCATTCTGCTTAGAAGAGAAAGCGTGCTCACAAAATTATGAGAAACATAAATATTAGTAATAGTGCTATAATCTTACATTAGAAATTCATCCAAGTTCTTGAAGCTGTATTTAATAATTAGCAACTGTACACTCAGTTACTACTGAAAATTACTGAAGCATTACTTATTTTTTTTGTAGTTTATTAAAAAATAACACTTAGTATTTAATAAAAATTAAATTTAAAAAAATAAATAAATCTGGCTTTATACACTTCTCAGTAGAAGATAAAAGCAAGTGTTGTCATTCAGAAATGACCAGCAAGTCTTTGTCCTCTTTATCGTCTGCAGAGCACAAAACAGACAGTAAAAAGCCACTCTTGTGCTGAATCAGGACAGTAAAATACATCTCACTAAAGTTTGTCTGCATATTTCCATGTTCTTGCCTATCTTGTCTGCACCCAGGGGTGCTAGATGACTTGGATTTGTTAGTTTAGTTAGAATCTAATGAAAAATGGGGTTTTTTGCAAATATCAAACTTTTAGTTTTTAGTACATATATACTTCAATAACTGCAGTTCAACTCTTGTTTAAAACTGTGCTCCTTTTCCTCCCCTCATCAAAATAAGAATACAGAGGAATTCCTCAGACATTAAAAACTGTCCCAAACCTGAAATAATCCTCCTAAATTATAAGATAGAAATTAGAATAAAAGTGGTATATGTAAGATGTGTAGTAGTTTCCAGCTATTAATCAGCTGCCATCAGGGTACTCTGCTAGCCTGACATGCACAGATACTTACAGAATGTGTTCAAACAGTCATCAGCATTGACACCGCCTACGTGCCAGAATAAGAACTTAAAAATCGCTCTGAAAAGTTAATGACCATCCTCAGTTTTTGCCATTTTAGCACATAATTTACCATTTGCATAGTGTCTATGACATCTTTATTTTGAATGAGACTCACTGAAAGTTTTCAAAACGTATTTCACATAATTGTATCCATTTTACGGTCTTATAATTTGCTATGTACAATCCATCAGTCCTTCCCAGTGCCATATATTATTTCTACAGAATCTATCTTCATATTAAGATTTTTACACAAAAGCATGTTCAACTGTACTTTCATTTCGTATACAAAGTAGCATGCAAAATTATGGGTATCAATTTAGTAAAAAGAATACAGTTGCTGTGTGCAATTTGGATATTACCATAATTCATAATTTCTCACATTGTCATCTTTACAAGTTTTTTTGTTTGCAGGGGCTCTTTTACATTCACTGTTCTGCTTCTTGTCTGCATAAATTATGTTTGTGTTTATAAACATACAGTCCTAAATGATTATAACTACTCTGTGCTGGCCTATTGAAACGTAACTTAATCATGAGCACGTGCCCAAACATAGGACTCAATTCTATTTTATTCATACACAAAAATATAGTGATGATATATAATTAAAAACAACCTTTACTCTTTGACTTTAATTATTTGCAGAAATATGTTATGTGAAAACCTAAGAAGTCTGGAGTATCCACTAGATTCCACCAGACCAGGTTACTCAGAGCCCCATCCAGCCTTGTCTTGCCTACCTCCAGGCATGGGGAGTCCACTCCCCTATGGGCAAGCTGTTCCAGTGCCTCACCACCCTCACAGTAAAGAATTTATTCCTAATATCTAATCTAAACCTGCCCTCCCTCAGTTTAAGGCTATTCCCTCTAGTCTTTTTCTTTGTATTCAGGGCTCCAGTGCATCCTGTTCATTCAGAGGTTTTTTGATTTTTAGCAGTGAAGAAAAAAATACAGATAAAACAAAACTTAGTTTAATGAGCTTTGTGGTGTAAGTATTTACTTTTGGTACTCATTTCAGTGTGGCATTTTATTTTTTTCTTAAAATTTCTTTCATGGCATTTGTAAATCTCTTACCACAAAATGTACCATTAACACCAGCACTACAAAACCTAAGGATATTAAAAATCACAATGCAAGGAAAGTGTAAATATTACTTATAAGGACTACATCCATCTGAACATTAAATGTGTACCTTGAACAAGCTTCTGAACTGCATGTTGCTGAATATTGGGTGTTGACTAAGGCCGAAAGCTAAAGAAATTTACCACTTTGGGATGACCATAGTTTTGAGGTGAGAGATTCCAAGCGTCTCTTTCTTAAACACACCACAGAATTAAGATACGCACCCTTGATTCCTGGAAGAATTATATCAGTATAGCAGAGAGGATGTAAGTAAGAACAGATGGTGCGACAATGCAGGAAAGAGAAAGAGGATGAACAGAGTTTTGCAGGCCTTAGCATAACCATGGCCACATGATTTCTCATGTAGAGACCCCATGTATTTTTCTTGGGTTTTTTTTGCACTCCAGCATCATATTTGTCTCTGTTTCTGCACAGTTTTGTCATATGTTGTTCTTGAGTTTACACAGTTTTAGCTGACTATTAGTTCACTTTTTGAAAGAGTGGTGGGAAATCCAGTGTGGCCAAATGTTTGGTTTTTCACAGTCATATCAGTCTATTTACAGTTATATGATTGGTTTGTTCACTTTCTTTTACCTGTGTGAATATTATTTTGTGGTGGGTACCTCTTGCCTTGCTGTGCTCCATTGGCTCTTACATGGTCTCTTTCCTCAGTGTGAACAATGGGAATTCAAAGTCTTACTCCTACACAAGCTGTAGTTGTGGGGACAGATGAGCTGCCTCTTGGAAGAAAAGGGGCATAGAAAAATAAGAATCGTTCCTGACAGGGTGCTAAACATATGAAGAAAACCACTGGCCTCTTCTTACAGAAGTTTGTCTGTTAGGTTTAATAGAGGCTTCTTTTGGCACACACCCACCCCTTGTTCTCTGCAGATAGCTTTCTGAGAGTAGGAGCAAACTTACTGAGTTAAAATGGAAGGGAACAGGTGATGGCACAAGTGGATGATAACCAATGTCTTTTTTCTTGAAGGTTTTGGGGTTTGGAGAAAAGAAAAATATCTGTCCTTTCCACCCCAGCCCCAGTTCTTGGTTAGGAAAAGGATTGATCAAAAAAAATTGAAAAAAAAATGTTTTTACGTAATTTCCAGCCTCCTCACCTGTATATATTATAAGAAAATAACATTTCCAAGGGGAATGACAGGGGACATTGCACAATAAACAGAAATAATGTCTTTTTGTGCTGTTTGAATAGCAAGCTCATGTACTGCTGTCTGTGAAATCTGTCTTGAGTAGCTAATGGCTGGAATAACCAATTTTCCAGCCATGGAGAAATAAACCTTGTTTATGAGGCAGCGTTGATACTGCAGCTGATGGAGTGGCTGTAAGCTGGAGTTCTGTGTGCATCTTGAACCAGGCTGTGTTGCTTTCATTGCCCAATGGATCAAAACAATACAGGAAGGCATGATCCTGACTCCAGACCAGGTGAAATGAATCATTATTGTTTTTACACAGATTATGCAAAATGGCAGTGTTAGGCTACCCCTTGGAATCTCCAAGTACTCAGCCAACTGGATGAGCAGTTTATTTTGATGCTGTGAGAGGGCCTAGCCAAAGGTGTTTTTGACATTTGGTTGTGCAGAAACTGTGGCATTTATGACAGTTGTGATAGTTACATTGTGCTATCCACACTAAAGATTTCATACACAGTTCACAGATGATGTCTCTGGGGTAAGGAGGTCTCAGCCTACCCACGTTTGAAGACCTTTGAACTGTGGAAAACACAGTCATTGTGAGTTTATCTGCAGTGAGTGTTTATAGCATCTATAAATCCACAGAATAAGGCACTCTAAGAGGGTATTAGCTTTTATTACCACTTGATACATTTTTCACCTTACTTGGCAACACTGGGTTTTTTTATGAGAAGAAAATGAATTGTAAGCATGGCATGTGCTAGAAACAGCTTTAGGCACAGAGGGTTATCAGAAGACTTGCTAAGTGTGCTTAACATGTATTGGTCCCAGAACTGGCAATTAACATGCTATAAACATTAATTGGTTGTTCTCTCCCTTGTATCATCAAGTTTCTCACTACAGGCAGAACCTCCCCTCTTTGTTCCAATATTTTGCAATTAGTCTGTTTTTACTGGGGATGTGCTTTGTGCTTTGTTCATATTCTTCTTGCAGGCATAGACATATTCTTCATATTCTTCAGAGATTCCTGTCAAATCTGCTACTTACAGGGTTTATTTTGCTAAATGAAACATGTTGATTTGCAAAGTGGGACGGTGGATGCAATTGAAAAAGCAAGAAGGATGAAACCAAAATTGTAAACCTGACTGCTTATGTCCATATTGTTCAAGGCTGCAATATTATTGCTGTTGCCATTCCCACTTTTAAAGGCATTCAGAAGTATAATGCTGAAAATTGTAAGCTGACCCTCCCTGACAAACTGCTGTGGTTTAAGGACACAAACATTCACAGCCTGACCTTACAGAACAATCTCTCCCATGCCACTCTTGCAGCAGTCATCACTCTGCTGGACTTGGCTATTGCTGAACTTCTACAATTGCTTTGTCCAGTTTTGCTGCCAGCAACTCAAGTGCCAAAGTCAATGCAACATGCAATGTTTTTCAGTCGCTCAGTCAAAACTGTCCACATTGTTGTGACTGTACTCAGCGGTGGAGCTCCTAAAAGTAAACTGCCATGTAGGGAAAGCACTATAACAGGTTTCAAGGTCAACTGCAGGGTGCTAAAATTATTTTATCTGCTTGCAATCCACTTTTCATACATGTATGCTTCATTTTCCATAGTAATGGAAAAACCTGGTGTGGATCTTTTCATACAGCCTCTTTAAACAGCAAAAGTATGTTTCAGACCATATTCCCTAAGCAGAAGGAGCAAAAGCAGCACAAGAACTGTGAGCAATCCCAGCAGAATATCTCGGAGACCGAGACCGCTGAGGCTGAATTGCCTGATAAACACTGACTGATGGGTGTATGACAATCTCAGCTGAGCTCACCTGATTGCTCTTCTCTTCCTCAGCATCACTAACGTGCACTTTCAATCCTAAACCAGCTAAGCACAGAGGAACATTAAACATAATATAATCTAAAATGTATTGCAATCCAAAATATCAAGTTGATTTTAACACATTTTAAAGAAAAAAATGAGTAATTTACTAAAAAGCTGTATCAAAAGGCACACTTCTGCTGCATTGGTTGTAGAGGGTGTGTTTTCAGTTCAGAAAGAATCTATTTTACTCATAAAAATTATCCTTTATTTTTGTCAAGACATCTCCTATACATGCATTGTAATATTGATCCTCTTAAAATTTGTTTCAGAATACACTCATAAATCTACAGACATGAATGTAAACTAAGAAAATGAACCGAGGTCGAGGCTTATTCATAGAATAGAATATCTATGAATACCTTTTATTTGAGTTAAGCAGTCATCTTTCCTGTCTCTTTTGTATCTGTATAAAAAGGTTTGTGCTAATTAAGAGACAGCAATATTTGATTTCTTACAAACTCCTTTTAAATTGTAGTATATTGGCTTTTTGTCTTCTGCTTGTATTGCCTGGTATTGCTAATATGTTATCTTAAATCTCAGTCTATTTTCTGTCAGATAGAAATAAGAATATGTTTTTGTTTCATTGTGTATGTTGTCAGTCATCTGATTGTATTTGTAACAGATTTGTCAGTTTTAATCACAGTCCAAGTTTTCTTACACACACTTTGCACTGCAACAATAACAAATGCAAAAACTGAAAAATAATCAATACTTCATGGAAAATCATATGCAAAACAACCCTTTCTGAATCGGTTTTCAGCTGCACACAGTTTGCAGAACTTTCAGTATTTACACTTATGCACAATGGTTGTTTTTATCATAAGATCATAGAAACCTCCCTAGGAGTAATGACAGGATTTTTGCCTTGGTAGGAAACAGACAAGCAGAAGTTTCAGGGTCGGGGAGGGGGTCCTGGAACACAGAATAATTATATGGAAAAAACTACAGTGATTATTATTTTTCTGTTTCATGCAAGTTGACAGTCCGGTGCTTCTTGACAGAGAAGTGTATGGAATTCTGTGATAGGGAGACTCTGGAAAAATTAATTGGCCCTTGTCACCTATACTAAGGGAACTGAACCCTGGCCTCTGTCTCTGTCAAGATTCACCTGTCAGTTGTATCTTTCCCTTACTCGCCCTAAAAGAAGGAATTAGTGTACCTTTCTTGTTTCTCCAGAACCTCTTCTACTAACACTCATCCATTCATGAATATGTGGTAGGTAATTCAAACCCACGTCAACCAGTCTGCACAATCCCTTTCCAGCTTCCTGCCTCCACCTCGGGTTTGGTTTGCTTTTTTTTCTAGTGCATTGATTTCGAGTATTAGGAGCAGCAAGTAGGCTATTTTCACAGCTTTGTGTTTAAAGACCCCAAATCCTTTCAGTGCATTTTTTCCTGCAGTGTGCAACCTACTCAGAATTGGTTTTCCTAAGGAACGGTTGTCAAAGCTCATAAACTAAACCAGCCTTGAGATAGCTTCCAACCCTTGGAAGTGGAAAAAGAGTGGAAAATATTCATATTTCACACACTTTGGCTTTGTGGAGCATTGCTTTGAGGGAAAGGTATAGATTCAGTTATTGAGATGCACCAAAGAACAAAGAAAATTTGGTAAATTTACCCCTTCCATTGAGAGCTTTTCTTTAGGAAAAAATGTCATACTTTCTTGATATGCAGAAATGCTTTGGGCTGGAAATCCACTGAAATACATATTTACATACTGTCATTACAAAATGCATACAGATCACTAGTGGCACTTAAGGATGCTATGTCATCATCAGATGATAATCTGATGGTCTCATTAAAATAGAGCATCTGAAGTGTTAGACTAGAATATTTTCTCTTTTTAAACTGTATGTTATACAGCTTGTAGTTAAATATGCTACAAAGCAAAAAAGACAAGCTAATGTAGACAGACAATAATAGCTTGTCTTGGGTCTATAGTTGTTGAATTAGGAAGCACTGTGTCACAGAAACCGGGGAATAACATGATTCCCTGAACCACTGGGCACAAATGAGTGTCCTTGTAAAAGAACTGTGTTTCAAAGCAATACAGTATATAACAGAATATATGCATTCAAGTGGAGAGGAACTTCATCTCGTACAGTGGAAAGGGAATAATTTAATTTACATGTCTACAAATGTATTCTTTTATCTGTGCATCAGAAGGTAAGTTCTGTCTTACTGAAGGATTTGTACTTCTGTATCTCTACATAATAAAAATCAGAAACATAAATAAATTCTATTGTATAAATATTAATCTTTTTTCTAAAGGCCAGAAATACCTGATCTCTTACAACATGCCAGGAAAATTACTTTTTTTACAGTATACTATGCTTAAACCCACCTGGGCTGCTTTCTAGAAGTGCCAGCAGTATTGGAATTGCACTAAAGTGAACAGCTTGAAACTGAACTTAGGTTTGAACTCCAGCATACAGAAATTGCTTTGAAAAAAAGATAACTGTAGGCTACTACAGGGAAGAGCAAAACAAAACTTTGTATTAGTTTCTTTTCCTTGTGTTACTGCTTTGCAGTTTCAACAAAGGTCGAGTTTAATTTCCTTTCCTTTGTGAAATGTGACTTTGGACTTTACCAAAGTTATAACTTCTTCACAGCATTACAAGAGAACAAACCCCAGACTTGAGTTTTAGTCAATGGAAGAAAATTGAGTGCAAAATGGCATGTGTTGCATATAACCCATCTGCAGTGTTTGGGTTAAAACCAACTCACTGCAGCTAATAAAATACCGGCATTCAAATGCAATATCATGAGTGAAGGGTCTGACTCTGTATATTTTCAGATTACCTTGATGTTTGCTTTGGTGATCAGCTACTTAAAAACAATTCAACAGCAAGATCGTTAATTATTCTTCAGATATTACTAATGGTTTGTCTTTAATATATGGTCTTATTCCTGTAAGTCCTTGGTCAAGATTTAAGATTTGATTACAATGACAAAATTTTCAGATCTCAGAATATTTTGTAACTGAATGTGTTCAGGATAAGGATAACCACATATAATCTTGAGTGATACATATATTAATTGTAGAAGGGATACTATATACGATAATACTATTTGAATTCCATTTTCACTTACTTCCTTCGATTTATACAAGTATAAATGAGAACAGAATTAAACTCTGAAGATGACCATGTCTTCTGCTTTGGTGAGATCAGGTCTGAAATCAGGTCAATCCTGTCAAAGTTACACTCCTTGGTGCACTGCACAACTGTCGGCGATTGAAACGGACCCAGCCCGGCAGGGAAAACTGAATCCTCTTTACTGAAAGAACAAGCTGGTTTTATACACTTACATGACCTATCACACACTGCTATGTCAGCAGCACACCCTCTGAGTGTCTTTGTATTGGGTGACCCGCCTGTCAGTTCTTGGCAGTCTCCTCCCCCAGGGTCTGGGGGAGACAGGCTTCTTTGTGCTATCATGTGCTTCTTTTGTGCTGCCATGAGCTTCTTTGTGCTTCTGCAGGCACATCTCACAGCCTGCAGCCCAACTCCATTTTATCTCCGTCACACACAACTCCACTTCCTCAGCACCTCTGTGCCCCAAAACAATCCCTGCAGACCTCCCTTTCATGGGGTAGGTATCTCACGGGGTTTGTGGAAGAAAAGAATGAAGTGAAAAATGTAATTATTCTAGTCAGAATAGGTAGTATCATGAAGCTGGTACGTCTGTACACATGAAAAATGACTAAGAAAAATCCACTTCAGAAGCAGATTCATATTCATGTGCAAGCTAATTCAGCATCTCTGAAGGCAGACACATACAACCTGCCACAACATGGCGATCTAAGAAACTTGTCAAAGTATCATAGGTTGCACAGAGAAAATGATCAAGACAATATTTTATTCTCTTTTTTCTCTAGCAGAGGCAAAGTGAAAATGTTGCCATCCCAGAGTATTTCTTACAAAGTAGTCAATGAAAAATTAATAACCACATTTATGTATTCTAACACTCAGATTTCTCTCTTTTGCTTCAAGTGAAACCTTCATTGTAGGTTTCTGCCCAAGGCTGGCTGGAGGGCATAAGCGTTTAAGCTCAAGCACACTTGTTTCAAAACTACTGCAGGGAGAGGAGATCACTTCTGAGCTCTGAATGCTACAAGGTTCTTGCACGCAAGCTTGTATCTCAAGGTCATTGGTGTCTGTTTAAACACTCAAACTGAATGATCTTGAACAAAAGATTTGTTTTTCTGAACTCTGCTTGGTGAATGTCAATGGCATTCTGGCTGAGGGAAAAAAATCAGAGTGATTTTACAACTGAAAGAGTATTTGAATCAAAACAGACACATTGGCATGTCATTACAAAACAAAGGAGAGTTTCTAACAACACGTAAGTTAAACGGCTTTTTAAAGTTTCTAGTTGTTAATATTGTCTGTCAAAAGTGATGGACAAATAACCTTGATTTCAATTTGATTCTCTTTACTTACATCACTTGTGGTCATTAAATGGTTGTTTTGTCTATGTTTCATTCAAGATAATGAAATAGAACATTTTATTGAGGGGGATAGAATTTGGCAGGAAACTGGAGCCTAGTATCCACTTTTTTGTAATATAAATAGTTGGATAAATGATTGGTGCTGTATTTTTTCCCAAGTCATTCTTAGCCCTTGTTTGCCTTACATTTATGCTTTTTTGTTTCTTCTCTCACTATGCCACAGCTGCAAAGATATTGTACCTTTTTAAGCTGTGTTTAGCTTCCCAAACAGACACATGCAGATGCTAAGAACACTAGACATAATGACTGCATGTGTTAATGATTTTGTGTACAGAAAAAAGTATGTATCTATCAATCACCGTATTTTTTTCTGGGTGATACAAAATTGCAATATGTTCAATGCTTTATTTACCTTGCTACTATGTAGTGAATATTTGCATTATAAGCAAATAAAGACACTTTTAAATTTGAAAAAGAAAAAAGAAAAATAGAGAGACACCAGAAGTGAAGCAAAGTTTCTCAACCACTACTGTCCCATATAAATTTAATAAAAGAACTGTATACAATAAAATGGGGCTGCTTCATTTTCGAAGTTAAGGATGATTGCTCTTTGTCATTGACAACAATGGAATAAAGATGTTACCTGAATTGGAGGAATTACTTTTTGTTAAAGGTAATTTTTAGATTCACATGCTCACTCTTAAAAACCTTTTTCCGTTTGAAAAGCAAATAATTTACCATCATTAAGATGAAAAATTAGCGCTGTGTTAACTTATGTACTTGATATTTTTAATTTGGCATTCTGATTATGTGAAAAAATTTGGATAGTGAAATACCTACATTTTCATAAATTTTATGTAAGAGAGATATTATAGAACCATAGAATAGTTACAGTAGATACTATAGAACCATAGAACCTGGGTTGGAAGGGACCTTAAAGATCATCAAGTTCTAACCTGCCTGCTATGGACACCTTCCACTAAACCAGGTTGCTCAAAGCACCATCCAACCTGGCCTTGGATATTTCATACATAAATATCCAAGTTTACAAATGCACAGGTAACAAATTTTAGATATTACTTTTATTGTAAAAAAATTATGTAAAGGAAAATATTTCACACACAAAGGACAGCAGGGCTTTTTAGTGGTGAAATAGTCTCGTTATCACCAGAACCTGTGAACTAAACTACTTTTCTTGAAACTTCTCAAAAAGTATAGTGCCATTAAGTGTAAGTTTACTTTGACTGTACAACCTGTATCTTTGCACAAAGCCTTCATAGTATTAGTGATCATTCTGCTGGCATAGTCTGGTATTAGTTATGTTCCACATCTGAGACGGACAAATGATTCCTAAAACATTTTTGTGCTTAAAATGAATATAGAGTTTAATGCTCATGATAATTTTTGGAGTAAAGTATTGGTAAAGTCATCAGTCTTTATATGAACAGCTCTTTTTATTCTGCATTCTCTGTAAAAATTTAAGTATCTCTGTAAGGATTACAATACTCTACTACTTTTGGTGATCATTAACATAATTTTTTTCTTAGATACTTTTTTGAATGTGTTGATTTGCAGGTTTGTTACACTTGTGCATTTCTTTTTTCTAGCATGAGACACCTTTCCTTCCATGGCTACGAGGCCTGGATGGAGTGAGGGATGGAAGGCAAGCTCAGAGGAATCACAGACTTCAGGATGAGAAAGAGTCTTGGCAGGCAGAGGGTGCTTCAAACTATTCCATTGCCAGTCAAACAGCTTAGAAAAGCAGGAAACTTAATTGTTCTTAGAATAGTCTACAACAATAACATATTTTGTAATGCATTAATCGTTGCAATAGATACAGTTGTTGTGGTAGATGAATGTTTAAATGACAGAGAAATAGGTGCTTACTGAATCGTACTAAAGATATAATAATTGTTTTGGAAATGCATTTGTATTAAGTATGAAATAGAATCATTGCTCACTTTCAAGGAACATGTATTTATTAAAACAAAACCAAAAAAGGAAATTACATATATTTTTTTCCTGTAAATAATGAACAATAGGGGATGGGGGAAAAAAAGGGAAAAATGAGCAGTCTTTGGTATATTCAAAAGGCGGTTATTAATTATTTAATTACATATTCTGATATAATTTTTAGTGATAGCAGTAAGTCATGACTTGTGATGGTTATGTTCTTTCAAAATGTTGATTCAGGTCAGAGTTAGGGATGTATGGATGCCTTTTCACACCACAGAACATTTTCACTTCAGTCTTAAATACATATATTCAGAATTGATTACTGTAATTTTGAGCGAGCAGAGAATTCCTATATAATTTAGCCTACACAGGTAATTTAAATGCATTAAACTATTTTATATCAATATTCTAAATGTGTAAGAAAATATAAAGAACCTGATTCAAAGTTGGGGAATATAGTAATTTCCAAAATCTTCAGTCAATCAAAAAGACATAATTCTTTATCTAGATACATAATTAATCCTATATTCTCCACATTTCCACCAGACTGGTCAAATGTAAAACAGAAAATTCAAAAGTACTGATGGCCTTTGAATTTGACTCAGATCATACCTGAATCCAAACGGTACCAATACCTAAATGTATCCAGATTCACCGGTATGAGCCAGGTAACTATACAAAATGAGAACATGTTGCAAAATTTTATGTCATTTCATGATTCATACTGCTGCAAAGTGCAATATTCAGGGCTCTATATAGCAACACAAGCTAGATAGGTACTATCTACAAACCTTCAATTTGAGAAAAGTAAAGAAATTTAAAACAAGAATAAATATCAAAAAAACCTTAATAAATAATTAATTACACTCTGGGGAAGGAAGTAGTCAGAAAAAAGGTCACATGGTTCATATAAAGCTTCATAAAGCTTTAGAGTCTTCTAGAGATGAGGAAATACAACTACCCAAGGTGAACTCAATGAGATATTATTTATTTTTTGAAATTCTTCTATTCTATTTCAATTATTTTTGCACCCCTCAAAGCTAACCGTCAATTTTCTCTTGGTTCTGAACAAGGAACTTATATGAACATGCTTCCTGGTGGAAAACCTCACTGCAGCCTTCACAAAAATAGGGAAAACACTCTAATCAAGAAAGGGGATTTAAGAATTTCCCTGGCTTCATTGTTAACTGTGCTTTCTTAGAAACTTAGGGGAAGTGGCCCAGGTAATGCAGAAAGAGGTAAAAGAAACCTTATAAGGAACATGTGAAAGACCTGGGAAAGAAATGGGCTGAATTATCAGAGTATGTTGAAAAAAATCTAGTTTATATAATCCCCTGCCAGACTGCCAAGGATAAGGCAGTCTTGTGTCTAATTATAAAAATCAATTTAAAAATGTTCATCCAATGTCCTTGATCAAAAGTTATGAAACATCATCCTTTTTTTGAATACTTATTTGTGTTTGTCCAAACAAACTTTTCCCAAAGCAAATGATAAGTGTAGCACTCAGCAGCAGAATTTTTTTACTAACATTTTCACTTTCCTTGTGAAAAAGTGAAAACTTTTCTAAAGCTTGAAGGCTGATTTTACATTCTCAATAGTATGACTATAGCTAATGTCTCTTACTCACCCCAGGGAGTGGTTACGAATGAAATGAGAGCCACCTAATGCTTCAACCTCCTTCTAAACAGGTGGTCAGGACAGGAATACCATTAGCAGTTGCACATTTATTGGTGAACTGCATGAGATGTGTTAAATCTCCTGGTCTGATAGTTGCACTGCTATGGATCACTGAGCACTAGAAATGTATACTTCAGGGGGTTGAATTACAGTATCAGCTTTTCTGGCAGATAGGGCACACAACCACAAAAGAGATGAAATGGCTGCAATGTTTGTGAAATTGTTACAAATATATCTACAATATTTTTCCATAGCAGTGAATATAAATGTAAGAAGCAAATTAGTCCCAAAATATTAGCTGCTGAAAATGTGCTGAATACTATGATCCAATTATAGTTAGTAAGATGGAGTTTCCATCTTCTCTAGTTAGGGAAGATGAAAAAAATACTCAGTGGTGTGTATGTAAGAACAATTTATTGTACATTACTTGAGAAAGAAGAAATCACTCATTTTTCCAAAATATGGTGTTATAGTGCAGTGCAGCTGAATTGATATGAAATAAAATGATAATGAAGTGATATAAGCTAGTTCTAATATTGTATTTGAAATTTGAAGTACTATGGTTGATGTTGTGAACCCCTCTGGCAGTAACATCTAAAGCAATGGCTTTTCTATTGATCTCCAGCAGAGCTATTTGCTGAATGATATTCATCTGCTTGTTTTATACCCTTGAAATCTGAATCTTTACTGGGTAGTCATGATTTAAGACTGATTTTTGTCTGCTAAGAAAGCCATGGTGGTAGACGAGGCCAAGCTGGAATGCAGCGCTGAGAGACTCATCCGGCTTATGAAACTTGTTCGTAAACACTGAAGTGCCCTTTTTCAGTGAAAGGTTCCTGTTTGCCTTGGATTTTTTTTCTCCCTGTAAACTTCTTTTCCCTAACATTACCAAAAAAAAAAAANGAGCATTTTGCAGGTGCAACAGCCATTTAAATGAAAAAATGCTGTAGAGCAAAAATGCAATCATCTGGAAGGTAGTTCTTTATTAGAAGCTGAAGCTGTATCAAGGTAATGTAACTTCCCCAAGATCTGAATATTTTCTGAGCTGACAAATTGCACCAGGAAGGATTTATTTCACAGTTTTATGACTATACATTATTAATTTAAAAAATGATGGCTTTTAGAAGATATATGTGGGAATTCCCTAAATCATGGACATTGCGTTTTAAAACGAAGCATGTGCAGGTACCTGATTCTTGAATTCTAACAGCCTCAAGACTAGAAGAATGGTACTCCTTGCCAGATACAGGCCTTGCTTTTTTCTAGCTCAATTTTTTAGTAGAATCTTGTTAGTGTTTAAGTGGACTCTGTGCAGGAGGAAATCTCATTAATTTCTAGTGTAGCTAGACTGGTAACAAATGTATTCACAAGCCTCTGATGTGCATGAGGTTATCATTAGTCTTTGCACAACCAACGCAGGCAAAAATAATGGCTTCACTTTGGGTATCACTCCAGTTCAAGCTGAAAACTTTCCAAGGTGAAAAAAAATGTGTAAATTCTGAAAAATTGTGGAAATATATATGTGATTTTCATAAACAAGTAACTTTGAAGTGTTTCCTTTGTGTTTTTTTCAGCGTCATGGGATCCTGCAATACAAGTTTTCTTATCATTCATTTTTTATAGCCAAAATATTCTTAAGTACTACTAAATGTTAAATATTACAAAAGTGTACCAGGGGAAAAATGAGATTGCAATTTAAGTGAAATCATGTAAGTTTAAAAGTATATAAATATTTCATTAAGATTTTAAGGAGTTTTCAATTAAAATGTTCTAGAATACTTTGTGAAACAAGATTGGTAATGCAGGAACATGTCTTAGCATGTATTTCTCTGTATATCAACAAAATAAACAGTCTAGTAGAAACGGAATTTAAAAGGATTTAAATGGATTTTGATTTATTTATATGGTGTTTGGTTCTACCCTTCACTCTACTTCTATAAGTATCTGCTAGTTAGAGGTTTCATTATCAGAACATCTGAAAATATTTTTAACTCCATGAGAATGTGAAATATTAATCTATTTTAATATATAGGCAGAAAAGGAACTAATGGGTTCCCTCAATAGTAATCTCAGAATTGAAACCTTCAAACTGGTAAAGATTACTGTAGATTCAGTTAAGTCCGTGTAACATTTTCTCAGAAATGCAAGTTACTGCAAGTGTTACAGTTATGCTGTTCTTTAGCTATTGCTCCTAATGCTCCTGTCTACATTCCCTGCATGAAAATGATGGAACGACTAATCTTGGAAATCATTTCCAGGCAAATGAAAGACATGAAGGCAGTAAGGAATAGTTCACATGGGTCAACAAAGGGGAAGCCATGCTTGAGCAGTCAGGTCATCTATAAAGAGATATCTGTCTGGATAGATGAGGGGAAAGCAGAAGATACTGTCTACCTAGACTTCAGTAAGGCTTTGAGTGCTGTCTTCCATAATTTCTTTCTGAAGAATCTGATGAGATGTGGGTTGAATGAGCAGACAGTGAGGTGGACTGAAACCTGACTGACTGGACGGGCACAGAGTGGGGTGATTGGCAGTGCAAAATGTTGGTACCTGAACCGGCATTATATGCCAGGGGTGAATACTGGGTCCAAAGATTTAAATGATGGGGCAGAGTTGTGCCCTCAGCAAGTCTGAAGATGACACTAAATCAAGAGGAGTGGCTGATATGCCATATTGTTGTACAGCTGTCCAGAAGAACCTCAACAAGCTGGGGAAAGGGGCTGACAGGGACCTCATGGTGTTCAACAAGGAGTGCGGTGTCCTACACTTGGAAAGGAAAAACTCCAGGCACCAGGGAAAGCAACCAGATGGAAAGCAGCTTTGCAGAAAAGGATCTGAGGGTCCTTGTAGACACCAAGTTGAATGTGAGGCAATAGCAAAGGCCAGTGGCATCCTGGGCTGCATTAGGAGGTATTTTACCAGCAGATCAAGGGAGGTGTTCTTCCCTTCTACTCAGCAGTAGAGGCCAGTACTAAGTACTTAGGTCGAGTTCTCTGCTCCACAGGACAAGAGGAATATGGAGCTGCTGGAGGAGCTCCAGCAAAGGGTCAATAAAGGGATGAAGGGACTGGAGCACCTCTCCTATAAGAAGAGATCTGTGACTGCTTAGTTTGGAGAAAACAAAGCTCACAGGGATCTGTGTACAAGTACCTGATGGGAAGGCTCAAAGAACACAGAGCCAGGCTCTTCTCAGTTGTTCCCAAAGACAGGCAGTAGGCTCTAGGTGGCCTTGCAGGCTGTTTAGAATAAATGAGCTATGGAAGTCCCTTCCAGCCTCAACCATTCTGTGATTCTGTGAAGGAATCTGAGCTATTTTAGTAGGCTGACAGATGATATGAAATTTATTGGGAGCATGTGCTCTTCTGGAATGGAAAATTGGATACCACACAACACTTAAAGATTTTCTCCAGTCTATTTTACTGAAAAGATTATAAAATATGTCACAGAAAATTCATCAAAAAGATTTAATTCACGAGTGAAATAACAATAAAATCAGCCAAAACCGTCTTATTTTTTTCCCTGTGGTAATTATTTGTTAATTTTAATAGTAATTAAAAAATATTTATGGAAAAAATATTTCTGTTGATATTACTGACCCATAAGTTTTAGTAGGCATGAAAGAATATATTGATAGTTCAGATCAAAAATATAATGGGCAATATTTATTTCCATATGCTGTACTGCATTACAGTCTGTGAAACTAGCAAAAAATCAACAACTGTATGTTTAGCAAAATTTAGTTTAGTGTTAAGTACTACTTTCCTTAACAGAATTAAAAGGCATATTATGCATTGGTGGACTGGGTATAACACTGAAATATATTAAAATGTGTGGTAGCCAGAAACATCAAACTGATTTAAACCCATATATTTTTAAAGTTATTTACCAGGTTTTTATGTAGGCTAGGACAAATAATATGTTATCTAAAATTTGAACCAAGAAACATCATTTGGATATCTAATCTCCTTGTAATAGAGATTAAAGAATGACAAGGAGATTCCTAATTCATCTGAACAATTGAAAATAAAGGGGTTAAAAAAGTTGCTTAGTTTTAATGAAAAAAAAGTATCATGTCAAGTGATTGCTGTCCTTGTTAAAGAAAATGAAGACAGAATCTGATGAAGAGGAGAAACCAAGTGTGACTGTGTGCATCACAGTGTAACTATATATGAAGATCACAAAATATGAAAATCATTATAGCTTTGAAATTTGTCTTTACATGCAAGTGCTTTGGATACCATCACTGAGATTCTGTCACTTGTTGGAAGTGATTTATCTCTCAACGGGCAGAAAGCTAGTATTTTTCTTTGCAAAATGAAAGTTAAAATGATTAATAAAAAATCTTGATACAGTCATTCCACTGTGTAGGGGCTGATCCATTGCATATATCAGATAACAGATTTCATAGAATCATAGGATAATTTGGGTTGGAAGGGACCCTTGAAAGTCATCTAGTCGGACCCACAGTTTGTGTCTCATTAATTACTAGCTATGCAAAGGAAAATCATCATCTTAAAATAATGTGTACAGGAAGTTATAATAGTTAAATTCAACTACTTCCAATAAATAATTCCTTCCAATAACGTTAAGAATTTAGTAATTATTTTTGGTCAAAAGTCTGAAACAAGACTTTTGCCTAGGAATCTGGAAGTTGTGCCTCTTTATTAGTAGCTGACTGAAGAGTAAGTGATACTGGGCAATATAAGAAGTCAATAGGGATTTTCATCTGAAGTGCAAAGCATTTTATGTAAGCTTAGAAGGGTGTGGTGGTGTATTCTTCCCCTACTTCCTTGGGGCCTTCTATGATCTCAGGAATTCCCATCAGGCCTTGGCCTTTGTGTAATGATTTGGGCAGTAAAGTGTCCCTTGACCATACCAGGAATTCTTTCACGGCTACTGTGGGGGCAGTACTGCCTACAGCAGGGGCTTCTGTTGCCAGGCCGAGGTGGGGAACAAGTGGTAATCTGTCATCCCCATCCACCTTGGAACATCACTTACCTTACTCGTATTCCATATGGAATGATGCCATTGTTATTGGATTTCTTAAAACTTCTACCAGTTACCAACCTGGGTTGCAGTCAGGACAGAAGCTGACTGATGGATGGTGCTGTGCAGGGATGGAGTTGGACTCGATGATCCTCATGGATCCCTTCCCACTCAGCTTATTCTGTGACTAAAGTCAATCACTTTGCAACTCCATAAACGATGGCTTCAGTGAGGCCCTTTGAGCTCTCCCAGGCCACAGTGGGCTGTGCCAGCATCTCCCTCAGAGTGGGACACCTGTCAGAGCTCTGACATCTGTCAGAACCTGCCAGGTTCACAATACTCAGAGGACCACCCCCAAAAACCAACAATGGGGGGTGAGCTGATACCTCCACTCCTCAAAGGTCAACACTCACTTGCTGAGAAATTCCAAGAAATTTGAAATTAGTATTTCACAGAACTCAAGGGGAATTTTTTAACAGGTGCCTTTGTATTACCCATATATATATATCTTTGTGTTTAAGTGCATGTGCATGTGAATTGATTGAAATACTATCAAGTATAGTATAAACATTGCCATCTTGGATTTATAATTGTAGTGAGACCCATTGACTCACTCTGTAAATGTTAAATTACTCAATGATTAAGTGTTGCTAAATCCTTTAGATATAAACTATTGAAAAAGTCTGAGACTAAGATTGGATTTGGCCATACCTAAGCTCCATCCGGAGTTTCTGCTCTGAAACTCATGACTCCAATGGGTGGCTCTCCCTCACTCTTTTGCATCTTTGGCCTCTCTGTAACTCATTCTAGCTCGATTCCAAATCACTTTTCCTTTGTATGTTTGATTTATGTAGTAATAGAGTAAACTTTGACATTGAACTTTATTAAGGCACACCTTCACAAATTTATATGAAAACTAGTTTTGTTAATACATTTGGCAGTGATTCTTTAAGTGCCCTAAACCACTAATTTCTGACAAAGGGTTAGAAGCTTGAGGTACAAGAAATGCTTGATTTATGTTCTAGTTTATGTCTATCTGAATGATAGACAGTACAAGCAATAACTTTAAAAAAATTAAAAAGCTAATAGTGCTTGTAAAGTTTCTTTATGTCTGTTGCGACTAGATGATACAACTACACTCTCAAAGGAAAAAAAAATGAATCAAAATTACTGTAAATTCAGCTATGTGACATAGCTATGGATATTTTATTTAAATACAAATTAATCTTTATAGATATTAAAACATCTACACCAAACAATCAAATGTTATCTTTGCATATATAAAATATCTTCCTGTTATGAATGATGAGGAGTAGAGTACAGGAAAAAATATCCATAATGCAGCATCATTTTTTTTAATATCTTCTTCTTCATTACTTTGAGTGTGGCTTAAAAACTAAAACTATCATCAGAATATAGACCAGGTTTGCTTCTTTGTTTATAATAATTCTAGCAAGAAGTGCATATACTCTCTCATGATGCCATTCTGAAACAACTTTAAGCTGAATAATACACTCCTCTTGAAAGAAATGAGAAGTAAATATATGTTAGAAAGAGAGGGAGAGGAACATATGGAAGACATGTACAATGTTGACCATAAAAATTATTCATGTATTCTTTTCATAGCAGAGAAGGTGTAGATGAAACAAAAAGGACAGACCAAGGTAATAAAAGCAATTTGGATGAAACAATGCATGAATGCTTATGCACTGAGATTGTATCACACTGTGGCTGACCATGGTGCTCTCTGCAATTACTCTTTCTTTAGAAAGAGGGTAACAGAGACTTTGAAGACTTCCATTTGCACATGGAGAAGCTCTACAAAGATCTTTTACATTAAGAATATTGGGGGGGGGAGGGGGGACGGACGATTATATGCTTTGCAACATTCTTTTGTCCTTACTACGAGTCACAGAATAAAATGCAGAATGTTTTATTTTCCTAATTTCCCCAGCGTGGGACAACTTTTCAAATTATGTACATACAGACATTATAAAATATGGATTAAATACTACTTTTCTGTCTGAGTATTGGACTGTAAGTGGATTTTAATGTAGAACAGAGGCTTTTTTGATGAGAATATGCCTTGCAACTAGCCTTAAGATTCATATCAGGGCATCACCTGGCAGTGGTGATGAGAGGTCACTCAGCTTTTAGCTATCTCTGAATCACTGATGTTCACCCAACAACCAGTTTGAGCTTCATTACTGGTAAAGACATAGTGTGGATATGCAGACCTCGAATCCTAAGGTATTGCAGCAAACATAACTTTTTCTTTTCTTCTTTCCTTTTTTTTTTCTGATACAGCAGTTGAACTTTATGAGAAAGTGCTTGTACCATGAATTTCACAACATAGGAGGAAGAAACTTACAGGAAATAGAGTTAACCAGCTAGAAGATTTAAACTTATCTGATTCTTGAAGGCTCCGGAGGACAGAAGAAAATAAATCTTTTTGCTAATCTTTGGTTGTGGGAAAACAACTTTTCTTGCTCATAGCAGTTCAGTTTAAAATTATAGAAATAAATAAATAAATAAATAAATTTAAAAAAATTTAAAACAAATAAACAAAACACTCCCTAAAACTTGGAACTACTTTTTTTTTCTTTTTGTAAGGCAATGACTGTTTTGGCTCCTGAGGTTTCTAAACAAGAATGGGTTCCATTAAGTTCCTTAAAAAATTGCTGGGGATTACAGTGGAAGCAGATTTCACACCTCAGGCTCCTTCCTCCCAATCCCCTGTGCAAATCCTCAGCTGTATGTAGATGCCAAGTCTGCATGGTCAGCTCTTAAGTGCCTGAAAATCATATGAGCACAAGCCCAGAAGTACCTTTGGCTGGAAGGACTGTGCCATCCTTCATTTTCTCCTCTTCTCTTGATAAGCATACTTAACACTGACTTTTAGAAGAGAGTTTAGCAGAACACATTGTCTACAATCCTCTTTGTCTGGACTCCCAGTTGGAGGATAGAAGAGGTTAGAGCTTTTTCTCTCAGAAGTAGCCAGCTAAAATTGGCTGGGTCTAGCTTGCACAGTCATCATAACTAACATGCTTTCTATAGATTTTTCTTTTTTTCTTTTTTTTTAATACTTTTTAAGAGTCTCTCTCTTGTGTGCTACCTGAAATAATCTGAATAGAATGTACAAAGGGTAGTAGGAGCAGAATGCTGGATTCGCTGTAAGCATTGACCTTAAACTAACACTACCTCTCTTCCCTTGCAGAACAAGAGGGTCATATGCACCCACAGCTTGTCGGATAAGATCTCTTCTGGGAGCTGGAAGAAGTCAGTTCAAAACCCACAAATTTGAGGAGTGAATAGATTCCAAATGTCACTCTTTTAAAGTAATTTCTCTGTTTTCTACATTAGCATACAGCAAACCACCAGTACTAAAAGTAAAGGAAAAATTGACCTGTTTTTCATTTCTAAAAGGACTAATTCAAGTTCCACAGACGGGATTCTGGGCTGAGGATCAATCACATCAATTTCCAGTTCTGCACTCTCTGTTTCTTACTGCTTTTTAAATTTTTAAAACTGTTATTAACCCTCTTTATTCTCAGCACTGTAAGACTTTGGTGGCACTGTTAATATACTACATTTAATATCTCACTTTGAAAATTAACTGAGGTTTTCAGTGAGACTAATATTAGATGAAGAATATCACAAAAACACACAAAAATTATTCAGGTTGGAGGCAATATAAAGAATCTGGGATCAGATTTCAATTCAATTTTAGTTTTCATTCTAGACACATAAATGGAACCAAACTTATACTTTGATATAATAACTGCTACTAATCTGAAAAAAAGTCATAAATAGTGATATAACACTGCAGTTATATAAAGTTTATAAGGAAGCAAAAAACCAGACAATCATAGAGGATAATGCTGCTATATACTTCAAAAAACACACACATGTCATTCTGCTGTTTCGAAGCACAGGATTATTTTAAAAAAAATCCCAACCCTACATCCCAGAAAATAAAAAAATTCCCAAAAGCCAAAACACCCCAAAAAAGTACTGAAGAAAACTGAAATCATATTATGTATGGAAAAGCAAATTGCTATAGCTGAAATATATAGTTGAAATAATGCTATAAAAATGTAGACACCAGGTGAGACATGTAGGTAGTGAAATTAGCTCGAAAGGTTTGCTTTTTCTATGTGTGTGATTTGTGAAAGAATAGCCCTAATGGTTTTGACCACTCAAGGCTGAAGTTTCTGTGAGAGGCATCATAAAAATTTTGTTAACCTAAGTTTCCTATTTCTTCAGTGGCAGGAATCAGTGTATGTGTCACTTTTTTGCCCCATCATTTCCTTGAGATCATAGCATGACTCACACGCCCATTAGCACACAACTACATTTTTGAGAAGATGAAAATAAGTACAGTGTTTCTGAATACATTTAATTCTGTACCTGATACAATTCTTCACTATTTTCCATGTCATGTATGTTTTACATTACAGTGTGCTTTGCTTTCATTTTATACCTCTGAGAGCCTTTGTCACCTAATCACAGGTACGGCAAGACTGAGGAAAGCATTCCCAATTTTACTGCTCAGATTGATGGCATTGCAGATATTGACAACTTACATCATCACTAATTAGTACTTTCCAGTAATTTCCTCTACTAAATGGTGAAATGTAGATGTTAAGGTTCATCAGGGCTGTTATGAAATACACATACACTCACACGGAGCATGGACCATGTAGTGTGGATTTACTGGATGAGAATAAGGACTAAAGTAGGATTTCACTATACATCCATAGGCACAGAGGAGTTGGAACAGGCTGTAGTCATCAAAGACGACCATGCACAACATTATGAGGTTCCAACAGGTCTGTATCTGTGAGATATTGCTGAGCTAACCTGAGATGTTATTTTCTATTGCATTGTTTTATATGAATGTCTTAACAATAACTTTCTATTATCTTGAGGATGTAGTTCAGTACATCTGCACAATATGGGGAACCTACTTTGATTTCTTTAGGGCTTCTGTATTTGTTCATCACAAACAGATCTTGAGGGAAGCTCAAAAAGAATCATTTACCAAGTTTTATTTTAAGCTTGGCCCTCAGGAGTTTTGTCCTGCTGCCTTCTCCTTCTTGTACCTGAATGACCAAGAGCTCCTTCTGCACTTGGAGGGACAAACAAGGTGGCAGGGACAGAGGTGGGACAAAGGAGTGCTTCTATTCTGGAGATGGGCTGGAAGACAGAAAATGTAGAGAAATGTGTCAGAGAGGACAGATGAAGAGGAAAGGAGGAAAGTTGGAAAGAACTGCTAAAACTAGAATCTGCATATTTTGTACACCTGCTCTTCTGCCTGGATTTCTTCTGTCTACTGAAGAGAAATGCTGTTTGTCTTAGGCAGTGCCAATTTCATTCTGGATATTGAACCATACTGAACTGAGAAAAAATAGAAGAGGTCAGTGAGATCATCCCCAAGTCTCAAACTAGAGATTAATATACCTAAACTTTACATTGTTGTAATGGCCTGACCTAGGCTGGCTGCCAGGTGCCCACCAAGGTGTTTGCTCACTCCTCCTCAGCAGGGCAGGGAGAGAAAATACAATGAAAAAACTTGTGAATCAAGGTAACGACGGGCAGATCACTCAGCAATTACCACCATGGGAAAAACACTAGACTTGGGGAAGACTAATTTATGTTAACAATTAAAAATAGAGTAGGGTAGTAATAAACAAAAACAGTTCCATCACACCTTCCTGGGCTTGACTTCCTTCATTCCCAGCTCTTCTACTACTTACCCTCAAAGCAGGGCATAAGGAATGGAGAATGAGGATTGTGGTCAGCTCATAACACTTCGCCACTGCATGTCCTTCCTCCTCACACTCTTCCCCTGCTCTAGCATGGGGTTCCTCCCATGGGGTATAGTTCTTTGGGAACAGACTGCTGCAGCACTTCAGGTTCCCCCTAGGCAGCAGGTCCTGTCAGGAACCTGCTCCAGTGTGGGCTCCTCTCCATAGGCTGCCTCTTCTTTCAAGGCACATCCAGCTGCTCAGGCATGTGATTTTCTGTGGGCTACAGCATGGATGCCTGCTCCATCACGGTCGTCCATGAGTTGCAGGTGAATGATTCTTTTCACAATGGTTTTTGTCCTGGGTTGCAGGGGAATCTGCTCCTGCACCTACTCCTACTCCTTCACAGACCTGGGTTTCTGGGGGGTTATTTTTCTCACTTTTTTTCCTTCTTCTCCCTCACAGCTGCTATGTTATCTAAAGTATGTTATCACAGAGTTGCCACCAACATTACTAATGGGCTCAGCTTTGGCCAGGGGCAGGTCCATTTTGGAATGGTTGCATCTAACACAGGGGAACATCCTGGCCTCTTCTTCCAGGGGCCACCCCTGCAGCTCTGCCACTACCAAAACCTTGCAATGTAAACCAAATAAAATTTATCATTATCAGCCTAGCTGAGTTCTCTTTCATTTCCAAGGAAAAGGTAAATGATTTGTGTAACAAATTGGAACAAAAAGAATTAAAGACTCCTTGTCCGATGAAAGAAAGGTTGTTTTCAGAAATTAATTGTTTGTACCACTGCCAAATGTAACTCCTGCAAGCATCTTCTAGGGTAGTTTGTTTATGTAATTTCTCTTAAGTAGTTTTACAAGTCTTTAGTGACAAAGTTTCAACACTACCTTTCATGGCCACTTTACAGGAAATGTCACAGTCAGGGAGCTTTTCCAGATAAAAAGTCTTTATGAGCCAGCAACAAATAAACCATAATAAAATGACTGCATATCTAATTATATGCCATTTGACTCACATATGACACACTTGTAATAATGTTTTATTTATTTTCAGGTTTTTAATTTACAAGCATGTCACTTGTGGTTTAGTCATTTTGTTCAGATAGGGTGAAAAATTGCTTAAGGTTTCTCTAATTGCCAATCCTTATTTATCAGTTCTACTTATGGATAATAATTGTATTATAAATCACAAACAGAGCAACCTGTGGTACAGAATCTAAGAAGGCAAGTAGTGTAGAGCACTAGTGTAGATTATATATGGTGAGTATTAGTATGAAATACTGAAAACTACTTTCTCTATCAGAGAAGATTTCTAATTGTTGTACATTCACGGAGTGTCACTGAGGTAAATGATATTGGGATGGTGCTATGTTCTTTCTAATCAAATGGAATTCAAAGAAAGCTGATAATTGGAGAACTGTTAAGTCATTTTATATCTAAGAGGTTCACTACTCACACTTCTTGTTGAGTAAATAAAAGCCCGGACTTTTAGAAAACTGCAGCTGTGCAAAGCTTTTGTAGAAGTCTAGAAAAAAATCCCTTTGCTGGAAAGTTTTACAAGATAGTGGTAATTAGTTTGCAGGATTCAGTTTATAGATCATTTTTGTGACAGTCCGGGTCACTTATTTAATATGCTATTTTGGTCTTCCTAAGTGTAAAACAGTGTTCCTGCTCATGCTTGTTGGGCTCTGTTGATGTGCTTTGTCATTCTCCTTGGGCAGGCTGACCCAGCAGCAACCGGAGGTGGGGACGTTGCAGGCGGCATAGGAAGAGGAAGCAAAGAGGGAGACTGACCAGCAGTGGTTCCTATTACTATAAAGGTTTAGGGCAGGGGTCTTCTTTACTACTGTTTCTTCACAGAAAATCTTTAAAGAATGACTGGAGAAGTTGAGCAGAGCAGGATCATTGTAATGACAAGGGTTTGAACGGAGACACCATGGCAGTGACAGTGGAGTAAGAGGGGTAATTAAGCAGCTAGCTGGTGATAGTGTTGGGAAGACCACTGAGTCTGACTGGTATCTTGGGGAAGGAAATTCAAAAATCACTTACTAATGTAGGTTTCTCTGAACTGCCATTTATTTTGCCTTACTTCCCAAGCCCCTTTATTCACTACTGGAAAAAATAGTTAATCATGGGTGCCCCAATGTCGTAATTTCTTAACCCAACACTTTGGCTGGATAGATGAACTCACGCAAAATGTTCTGCCCAGCTGTAGCTTTCGTTTGCATTGTTCTAATTTGCTTTCTTCTGCTGAGACTGACAAAAATAATGTTTTGGGGTTTTTTTTGACATGGATACACTATCCCTAGGTCAACCTCTCTGGCTCACTCCAAGAGAATAAAAGCAAAGAGCTGTGTGATGGCAACACTGCTTGGTCACAAATATCATGAAGTGGACCAGATCCAAAAGGAAAATAAGATACTTTATTGCCGGTCCTGGAAATATCAAGTTCCCTACTTAGCTGTTTCACCTTCATTTTATAGGCCTTATTCTGCCATAGCCTTTTCACTTTAAAGCTCTCTGTTTAAATTGTCTGTACTTGAAAGATTGTCTCTTGGAACATAATACTGTTGTTAAGTCTTACAAGAAAAGAGTTGCAATTTTGGTTGGTCGCAAAGGGCAAGTAAGTTGCACTAAGTAGTGCAACTCAGTGCTGAAATGCCTCTCCTTGAGGGCTATTTCTGAAAGTCCTTCCTGAGCAGAACTTTGCTCATGAGCCTTGTAATTCCAGTCTATGGAAATAATTCATAATTCCTAACAGGATTTTTCAGATGATGTATTTGTATTGATTAAAAACTTGGACAGATTCAATATATTAAATGGCAAGGTTACATTTTCAGATTAAAGTATTTGATTGTAGAAATATGTTAAAAATGAAATGGAGTCCCCAGAACCCTTCCCTGGAATGTGAAGGGATGATAAACCACAATTCATTATTTTCTCTTAGAAACTGAAAACTTTAAATGCTCAGGGAAAAACCTAATACTAAAATCTGATCAGAATTCAATAAAGTGATTACTAAAGAGGATGGTATTTATTTTCTAACTACAGACTTCTTAAAACAAAAAATGGGTGTTTTTTGAAAGAGAAGAATAATATATTAATTAATTAATTAATTTAGATTTAGCAATTATCTAGAACATCTTGTATATGTGCATTTTTGTTTGCACATCATAGAATCACAGATGACACAATCAGATGACTTGGAAGGAACCCACAAGGATCATCAAGTCCAACTCCTGGCCCTGCACAGGACCATCTCCCAAAAGTCACACCATTTGCGCAAGAGAATTGTCCAAACCCTTCTTGAACTTTGCCAGGCTTGGGGCTCTGACCACTGTCCTGGGGAGCCTGTTCCAGTGCCCAACCACCCTCTGGATGAAGAACATTTTTCTAATGTCCAACCTAAACATCCCCTGATACAAGTTCATGCCATTCCCTCAGGCCCTGTCACTGATCACCACAGAGCAGAGATCAGTATCTGCCCCTCTGCTTCCCCTCACGATGAAGCTGTAACTGAACTGCAGTGAGGTCTCCCCTCAGTCTCCTCTTCTCCAGGATGAACACAAAAAGTGACCTCAGCCACTCCTCACACAGCTTCTCCTCAAGGCTGTTCACCATCTTTGCTGCCCTCGTTTGGATGCTCTCTAAGACCTTTATATCTTTCTCATACTGTGGCGCCCAAAACTGACCCCAGCACTTGAGGTGAGGCTGCCCCAGTGCAGAGCAGAGCGGGACAATCCCTCCCTTGCCCGGCTGGCGATGCTGTGCCTGATGCCCCCCAGGACACGCTTGGCCCTCCTGGCTGCCAGGGCACTGCTGACTCGTGTTCAACTTTCCACTGACCAGGACTCCCAGGTCCCTTTCCTGCAGCAGCTTTTCAGCAAACAACTATTTCAGCCAGAAAGTTCACATTTCAAGCATTTCATTACCTACATACCATTTCAGTAGCTACCTGCCAGGGTTTCAGCTGTAATCATAACTTCATGTTTTTAAAAACTCCTAAATCACATAGTAGGTTGAACCTTACTGAAAGTCAAATAAACAAGATTTGTAAAAACCTCTGATAAGTGATCATATTAAAATGCTAACAGGTAAAAGAATGAAACTAATTTTGTACAACAATATCTAAATGCTATAAGCAGTAAATTTAAGATAGTTTGGTGTTTCGGACTGTTGGATCTCTAATCTCTTCATAATCTTCATTTATTTTTGGTAAGACTGTGGTTACAGAAGAGAAACTAGTTTCTGGACATAGCTGTCATAAATGGAGTGCTGCAAAGATTTAATCTGTACTTGAATATAATCTGTAACTCTGTATATAAAGTATGTGAAGCTTTGAAAATATAGGTAATTTCTAGGAATTTGTCATAACTACATATGCTATAAACAGGTTTTTGTATATATATATATATCTATATACATATGCTGAAAAATATGGATGACTGTGAAGAAGATAGATCCCTGTAACTTCTCCAGTATTGGAAGAAGGGAAAATCATCATATAGGTGTATTTTTTCCTAATATTATATTAACAACTGCTATTTCAGGAGCTGAAGCATAGTCAAATACAGTTGCTTTTGTTTTGTTTTCTTTTGTTTTGTTTTTTTCCAGATGCTATATCTAGATTTAATATCTGTATTCTTTTCTGCTTACTCCTATTAGATTAATAGACCTTGTGGTCTCTGAAGATAATATTCCTCCCATGCATGGCTCTGCAAACACATTAAGGCAACTGATTCATTATTAAAAAAATTATATCCATAAATTCTGTGATATTAGCCTGAGCACAAGTGACTTAGTAGCAGCATTCTTTCTCTATTTCATCCAGATATTTCAATAACAGCAACCAAGAAAATAGCTGTTATTGAAATATAAGCTATTTTCTGCTGTTGGCTGGCATGTCTGAATACCACCACCAGTGGGCAATAATGGGCCTTTTATTCTCATTTTGGAAGTTAACTCTGTCCATGAGAGAAAGAGAAGAAATAGGAATCTTGATCACGTCTGAGAGCTAGTCCTGATCTAGTAATTCCTGACTAAAATTGGTCTGTTTATTTTCTTTGTGCTGCCTTCATAGAGCACAACCCTTCCTCTGTCCAGCATTAGATGCCTATATAAAGTTAAATATAATCAATTCTTTATAAACTCCTCTTTCTTCTCTTCCTCCTCTTCCCATCTGAACTTAATTGAGCATTTTCACTGCTACTGGAGAAGCATTTTGAAGTGCTGAATGTGTGACAAAGCTTGTCGCCAATGCAGTGAGCTAAGCACTTCAGACAAGGATTACAGCAGTTAGGGAGGGCAAGAGGAGAGAGAGAGAGAGAGAGAGAAGGAAACGCTTCATACAGAAATTAGGCTGGGGACCTGTAACTCTTGGGCAGCCTTCAGTCTGCTCCCTGGCTTTACTGTATGCCGGGGCTGATGGCTGTAGGTGTCACTCAGTCTTTCAACCATTCTGCTTAGGGGACCACATGTGCTGCTTCATGAATTGCCTACCAGCTTTGAGGGTTTGCTCCCTTGGACCCCAGATAAAGGCTCTCATCCCATCTAAAGAGCATGTTTATGATTAAATCATAGTCTCTTGTTCATCTTTATTGAGCTCTGCTCACAGCCCAGCTTAAATAAGGCCTCTTCTTGTAATATACGCTGACAGGCACAAAGCCCAACGAGCTCTGCGCAAACAAAGGAAGAAATGTTTTTTACTTGCAAAACAGGTCGCAACAATGATATGGCTGTTATATGAGTGTGAACCTTATTGCCACTACTGGCGGTTTCCACCAGAAGTAGTATGGAAAGAGAGAAATGCTGAGCAACCAACATTTTTTTACATCCTCTGCAGGACAGGAGTGCTGCTCAGGGTATCATGGCCAGGTACCAAGTTAGTTGTCATGTGTTTAGTTATTTTATTCTTCCATAGGCATGCATTTTAAGTTTTTTAATTACATCTCATAATATTTCCACAGGGCACCTTATGGTAGTGGCATCCTGTGTGTGATTGAAGTGTTTTAGAGAATTAAGAATCACAAAATAATAGGAGTTAACATTAGAAGGTTTTTTTTTTGTGTTTTTCCCCCTGCTTAATGAGACAAGATCAAACAGGCTCTACACTGCAACGTAGATGCCAGAATAATTCTTTGGCTCTCTAACCCTATATAATCCTGACTTTGCTAAGTACCTTCCCCTTTAATCTCACATCACCCTGACCACCTTTCTTGCCTGTAAATACTCAGTACTTGTGCTGGAAGGCAAAAAGGAATGTCCTCGGGGGAAGCAGCAACCATGACTGTGTTAACTTTATGGTTTCAGCTGCTGGCTGCAAGTCAAGGTCCTCTTCTAGGTTGTGGGAGAGTGTCCTATTCTGCCCACATAAAGTTCAGAGCCAACTGGGCAAGAGCCAAGTGCGCAATACTGGCTTTTTTACTCTTGTTTGAGGCTCAGAGGCACTAAAAGGTATCCTTGAGAGGAATAGGGGGAAATAAATTTTCCAGGAAACCACTGAAATAGGACTTAATTAAGAGAACTGTATCGCCCTCTACTGGTCGTGAAAGGCTAATTAAAGTAAATGTTGGAGTCTCAGAGGTTTCATTTTAACTTCTGTCACCCGTGGGACTGAATATCTAAACCTGGGAACTGGGAAAATGAGACAGGATGCATTTGGCCCTAAAAATGGAATTTCCAGATAGAACTTCTACTAATGTATAACTTGTATCTCTGGTAATGCATATAAGGCAACAGAGATATTTCAATAGAATATGAAATATAAGAAGGAATTTTCTCTGTGTTCCATTTAAAATGTGGTGAACCAGGGAAGGGTAAACAAAAGAAAACAAAAAACCACACACAAAGAAAACGCCCAAAAAACAAACCAAACAACCAAAAAGCCACAAAACCAGAAAAAACAAACTAACCACCCAACCAAAACAAAAAAAAACAAACAAAAAAACCCCAGACCAAACCAAAACAAACAAAAAAAACAAAACCAAAAAAAGAAAAGAGAGAGGGAGAAAAAAATCCTGCATTTTGCAAAAATCCTGGTGACTGCAAGCCAGTAAACACCACTAATTTACCGAATTATCTGAGACAGCTTGCTTCAGTGGTTCTGTTAGCACATAGTCAGATGCATGATGCTTTTAATTTATCAATGGAAAATTCTTATTTTACAGCAATATGTTTATAGTTTCCTGTTCACTGGTAAAGTTATCTTTCAATCAATAGTAAAATTGCTCTAGTAAAACAATATAATATGGTATAATATGGAAGGCTTGTAAGGAGATGAGGAAGAAGAGGAACGGGATGTCAAGGAAGATTTTGCAATCAATAACTCAGAGTAGTTATGTGTATATTTGTATGTGTTTGTCCATGAAGATCTTTGCAGGAGGAAAATACAGAAACAGTTGTCTCGTATTAGTCATCTCATCAGTCCCAGTGTCCATCTGAATAGAAGGTGGGAAAACACTGAAAAAAATCATTCCAAAATATGAATTCAAAATCTCTGGGAAGATGTTCCTTCTGTTGAAGAAAAAAGATGTGAATATGTGTGATGTGAATATTCTACATACAAATATTCACTCAGACATGCATTCACACAGGGAGATGTTGCAAAGCCATTCTGAAAGCTCTATGTAGGCTTAATAATTGTCTGATGGTGAAAAGAAACACGCGATTTAGGAGATTAAATACACAGTGTGAATATCAATCACAAGCTCCCACTATTCAAGCAATAACCCCAGATCATCGACTGTCTAAGATATGCTTTCACTTAGCATTTGTCAAGTAATAAGCAAATTGTCGTTGAAAGAAAATAACAAGGAAAAAGGATAATAAATATTCTGTCTTACAGAATACAGTTTCCTTAGAGGCAGTGTGAATCGGTGGAAGCTGCTGAGGATGGGCAGGCTTGGGCACACATGCTGTGCTGGGTGTGTTTGCTGCTGATCAGCATCCTGCCTGCCTGAGTGAGAGGGGCACGAGTACTGTAATGATCTTTGATCTTTCTGGGAGCACAGCTGTAACATCAGTAACAAGGGCAAGCTTCTGGTGATTGACTGCAATCAAGAATATAGATAAGATAATTAAAAGTTCAGTCTGATGGTTCCATAATTTAACTCCTCTTTTTTATCAGTGGGGAAATCTTGGGATGTGTTAATTTGTATGTAGAGCAGTAAGATCGACTAACTATTCAGCCTCAAGCTGTATTTATTCAATACCTACAAATACACAATGCTATGAAATGGCCTTTTGTGTATATTTGAGGGAAATGGGAAATAGAGAAGCTTGCCTTTTGGCTGACAAAGTAAGGGGACCTTGTATGTCAAGTAGCAAGGTAAAGAACGAGATGCAGTGAAGGAGGCCAGCTCCTTACTCTTTGTGGTGCTTAAGCTGAGAATCAGAGAGAGTGTAGATAATGAAACAGAGCAGTAAGTACCCACTGTAAAAAGTTCTTGACTGAAAACTGGAAGCTGTGTGGTTAGTAGAGGATTCCAGCTCATATAACAAATGAGTGTGGTAGGACTACAGACCTCCTTACTAGACCTCTATTTCACTATGAGATGTGCAGAAAGACGTACATACAGAAGTTCAGTTTAATCAGAACAAAAATTTAGATATAAATCATTGCTTTTTATAAGATAACCAGAAACTTTAAATTAGGAATTTGAAGATGTAATGTGCTGAGAAGATGTCATCACACTTACAGTACCTGGACAGTATAGAGATAGATGAAATTTTACAGAGGTCTGGTAACTTTCATAAATGAAATTGCCTCCAAGAGGTCATGCTCTCCATTACTTTTTTGGGTTTTTTTCCCCAGGGGACTCACCTTCTGTATTAATTTTCCCGGAAAAAGAAACCAAGTGCAAAAGTTTCACAATAAAAATATTTGGATATTCTGACATTAATCTTAAATTAGAAAAAAAGTGTATTATAAAGCAAGGAAATGCTATGTAGGGGATTGGAAACAAGACATGACATAAATTCTCACCATGAGACTATACACCACTTACCTGTAAAGCACAAGTCAAAAGAGCCTGGGCAATTCCTTCAGTGACCAGTCTCAAACACAAGGACATGGTACATGTCCTGACATGAAAATTCTGTTTCTCAGGAGAATAATTTACCTAGCCTTGTATACTAAGTAAGTAGGACCTGCATAGGGTTAGTCCAGGCTGTACTGGTATCTCCTTGTCTTTGGTGACTGACTCAGGACTGCAGGGGAGTTGCCTTCGTAGGACTGGGAATTATATTTCAGAAACTTGCTTGAAGACCATCATCTGCAAACTTGCTTTGAATGTCATGAATAAGGCTATCTTACTACTTTCTTTAAAAATACGATTCGAAATGTAATATTATGTGTCTTTCAAGCCCACTGACCAGAGTTAATCCATTGTCCTGTCCCTGGTTTTATGTGAGAGAATTCAACTATACTTTTCCTGCCTCACTGGAGTACCCTTGATATAAGATTTACAGCTCTAAGGAGGGATAAATGCTCTCCACGGCTGCTGTTAAAGCTGAGCTCTTATGCTGATGGGAGTATTAAGCTCACAGAAAGTTGAGAATGCTTCTGAAGCCTATTGGTCACATTATCTAGTTTGAAGTTGGAGAAACTGGATACAAGAAAAAATAGAAGTAGTATTAATGCATTTTATTTTGAACAGCAACTAGATGAAAATCATAAATAATGCTTAAGGCCCCTTTCTTTCTCAGAAACGGAAATAAGCATTCTAACAGTATCTGCTCTCTCCTCTGCATTGCAGTCAAAAGATGCAGTTCGCAAGTACACCCTGCTGACCTGTGCAATCTGCCTGCCCACAGGAAGATTGCTACCACTGCGACAGTCACAGTGTACGTGACAGGAGTGTTTCCCCGTGAACAAAAGCCTGCTCCCTTTCATGAAAAAATCCAGCACCAAACCACAGGTAGCAGCACTCCAGAGTTCAGAAGCCCTACAGGTCACAATCACTCCTTCAGCTGATGATGTCAGAGCTCAAGTGGCATCAAAAGGCAAGGTCACTACAGGAAACTGCTGAATCTTGCACTTAGACTTTTTTTGGTGGGGGTAAAAGTGGCATACTGAATATGTATATATGGTTAAGACAGAAGAAAAATAAGTTTAATAATCTTTATCTCTATATCCATGATATAAGCAATCTTGGAAGGATCTAAAGTCAGTGAAGGTCCAAAAGCCTATTCTAAACAACTTTCTACAGCTCATCATGAAAACAAGGAAGTACCATATGTCCTTGCATGGTCGCATATTTCATCCCAGGGTGCTGAGAGCACTTTGTACCTTCATGGCCATGTTTGTACATGACACTTGCTGTGGAAATACAAGAATATCTTTGCTCGGCTCAGATAAAGCATCCATTGCCATACTCTTCCAAAGTGGTAGACCTCAACCAGTTTTACTTCACATAAAATTTACAGTGGATTAATTCTTTGTCAGAGTGTGCGGCTCCTGTGTTGCACTTTGTAGTTTAGGATACATGAGGAACACTGACAAATGAAGAGTCTCTTCATTTGTATCAGTTTTATGTGTTGTGCACTTCAACTTCTCTTCCCTCTCTAAAATATTATTACTTTTTTTTTGTAGAATTATTTCCTGTTTTATTAATTCTCTGTCGATAAGGAGTGCTAATTTACCCTGCTACTTGATTTTTAAACCTTGCTGTTACTATACTTCAGCTTTTTAACTCAGAGTTCCTGAGCAGATAAAAATTCAAATTTGCTATATCTGACTTAGGTGCAGGTAGCAGGTTTTCAATGGATATTACACAGGAGCTCATCTGGGAATGTAAGGAAGCTCCACATTGTGAGATGTATTTGTGATTTGGTAGATGCATCTCACTGTGCGCGTGCCAAGGCTGAAGAAACCATTTGTCATTTCAGGTAAATTCTACACTCTCTGAGCATGCTACCCAAACTCAGTTCTCCTGGTCTTGCTAAGGAAAGAAGAAATGATTTTTCCTTTTTGTCCATGTGATTTGACTTCTCCTGAACTGATTTATTGCAGCATATTAATCTTTTGGCTTTAGAACTAAGGCAGGTTTTTTATAAGGAAGTGAGTGAATGCCACCAAAAGTATTTTGTGGTTTGTATTTGTCCATGGGAAAGAAACAAGCGGCTGAGTTTCACCTGTCCAGCTGCAATGTCTGAAGTCTATTGAGTGAGGCAGACACATAGCAACACAAATTGCTGCAAGACTGTTGCAGTTTGAATGCAGGAAATGTATAAAAGGATAAAACAATTTACAAGGATGAACAGGAAATCTAAGGATGACAGAAGTAGAAGCCAGACCACTTGCAGAGAAAGGTTATTCAGGGCATGACCTCTGTTTGACTTTGGTGATATAAAAGTGATAACATTTAGGAGGTGTTTTGGTTCTTACTGGCTACAGTTTTGGAAATATTATAGAAAGTACAGTGGTATGGCTGTGGTCACGTTTTGTGGTGGAAGAAAATGGGTGTGTCAGGGTAAAATAACTGAATGCAGGAAGGTTTCTGTTCTGTGAGATCTGGGTTATTGAATTTTCTCTGCCATCCTCTCTGAGATTGTAAGAAACCTGCCTATCATACTGTGATAGCAACACCTCTTAAACTAACCTGCAAGTATAATAATTAAGTAATTAATTAAGCAATAAGTAAACAACTCTTGTTTATGTAGTCATATAAAACCACAATTACTGAGTAAAAGCATTTAACAAGCTGCATAAAATGTGGGGACATGCATTCCTCATAGAAAGCAAATCAGTGGGGGTGGAATTCACACTAATGTGCCCTTTGTTTTCTTAATGGTGACTTATATGTAAGGCTTTCTCTCTGTTTACATGGTTGCTGTTTTGTTGGGAAAAACATCAAAAGAGGTCTATTTTAAGACTTTATTGCTATACTTTATTACAGCATGCTTTTCTCTGTCTAATATGAGAAAAATAACGCGTACTAGGACTATATATTGCTGCAATGCACATTGAAAAGATCATGTAACAATTCTGAATGCAGCAGCTCCACAGTAGCGTGACCCCACTGAGATCAGTGTAGTGGTGCATTAGTGTAGCAGTGTGCTCAGCTCTGCTCCTTTCTGCTTAAGCAGTAGCAGCCAGTGGTGGACATGATGGCTGCAGCTGGCTGAAGTTGAACTCGGGGAAGCCATATAACATCACAACAGCTAAGAGCTTTCAATCTTGATCAACAGATGAGGGCTAGTTGAGCATGTGTCATCCAAAACATGGTTGGTATGCAAATATGACTATAAATAAATCATCTTGCCACATAAATAGACAGCCCAGGGTTCATTATCTCCCCTGCATGGTGACAGTTGGCAGGCTGGGATCTTCCCTTGAGCAGGGGCAACTCTCAGGGTTACTCTATGAGGCTGAGAGATTCCTTGCCACAACAGATTCTTGATAAGTGATCACCAGCATGCTAAACTTTGACATCTTAGTTAAGTGATATAAAGGGTTAACGGTACACGCATAGTCCTTTAAAAATAAATAATTGACCAAGTCTGGGACTAAGTCTGGATCCAGTTGCACCTAAACTCCCCTCCCAGAAGGAGTTTGGAGTCCAAGGGTGTCCTTTCTGAATCTCATGGCTCAATGGGAGAGTGTTCCTAACAGCTGTGTCTGACCCTCCCCTCCGTGCAGTAAATAATCAGTACACCATGCCATCAAACCTTGTTAAATCACTGTAGCTTTTGCTATACAACTTTGTCAAAATGCTGTTATATATCAATAAATATATTGGTGCTTCTCTTTAAAAAGTGAAATGCATCACACCATCCTCAACAATTAATCAGCAGTAGTAAACTACAATAACACTAAATTGGTTTTGGCTCTGGAATAAAAAAGTGCCTTATAAGCTGCAAGTGAAGAGACATACACTGCTAACAAAAATGTTAGGATGGACTCAGGGGCTGCGATATCATGGCTGATTTATAATAGAAGACTTCCACACACAAAGCTGTATTCAATCCTTCTCTCCCTGGAAACCATAGAAAGCAAGTTAAAAGCATGATCTGACACACAGCTGGAACCAAGCAGCAAGTCATAATATTCCTATACTTCTGAGGACTGCAATCTGACTGTTAGTAGCTTGCTGGGCATGGGTACGACAGAGGCGTACAGTTAATCTCATGTGTGAAATATGTCAGTTAATTTTTGTTTAACACAAAGAGACAAAAAGGCATAGCTTGACTTTTTTTTCTTCCTTTTCTTACCACCAGTGATGGCAGTAAGTTATGGTTTCCAATGAAAAGAAAGGGTCAGTGACTATATAGTTGCTGTACTAATTTGGCAGCAAAAAGTATGACAGAGGAATTATATTTATATGCCTGGAGTGTATTGTTGCCAATAATCTGCCTAGTGTGCTTGCACCTTGGACATCTTCCACATTATTAGAAAAGTGCTTTTCTGCCAGCCCTCCTTACAGTCACTTCATCACCATGCTCAGCCATTTTCTAATGCTGTTTGATTTCATCTCTGAATTTAAGCTCTGTTGTCACACTTAGCTTTGTAAATCCTTTTTCGATGGCAAGAAAATTCTGCAGCATTAAACTATTTATAGTAAAAGAGGGTTTTAGCTCTTGCAATTTTTTGTGAACAGATCTTTCATCTTTAACACAAACCAATCCCTCATGCTAACACTCACAATTTATCTTATCAAACTAAAGATATCCAGCAAGGTCTTTTTGTCAGAAGCACCAGAAGCACCAAAAGCACATACTTTTATATAGTAATGCTTTCACAAACCAAATCTTTACCTTGTTTTTGAAGAGCATTATCATTCTTTTTTACTCTTTGAAAAACAGAAATATTTTAAAAGATGCTTTGTTCATTTTTTCTAGGAGATGACAGCACACTTGGACTTTTCCAGTTTCTTTCTTTAGCTTTATAACTTGGTGGAGTCTAGAAATGCCTATTTTCTATTCTTACCAAAGTGTTCTTATGACCAAAATGTCACTCAGATATTCCTTCAGAATGTGAATAACTGTGTAACTTGCATCCTTCAAACCCAAATCTTCCCACACCATTTTGCTAATGCAACAATGGCCTTTTCTGTGCAAAAGTAGAATTTAAGTTGTTTCTGTTTTCAGGTTAAAGCCTCCTGCAACAGCTGTGGAAGAGTCAGTGTTAAAAAAAAATCAAATTAAACCTAAATCTTCTGAAACTGTTGTTCTGATTTCCTATATCCCTGTCATAAAATTTTCATGAAGTGTTTTTTATTTTTAGCCCTCTACATATAACAGAAGAAATATGATCAAAACTAGTGACTCACTAAACACAGGTTATGTCAGACTCAGGAAGATCTGAAAGATGCAGAAATTGTTTCTGCTTTTAGAAACTGGGCAAAAAAGCATCCTTTGTAACTTTGAAAATCTCTCCACCACGTTTCATCTTTGCTCTCACTACTAATTGTCATGGTTTCCAATTCTTTAGAAAGTAAGGGTGATCTAGGAGAGCGAACTGATCTTTGCAGCAAGATGATCTTCTGCAGACTTAAAATTGTCTCTCAGTTGTGCTGTTTGTTCCCATTTACTGATTTATTTAATTCCAACTGGATGGAGTCAGCTCTACTCAGGTCTGCTGAAGGCTCAAAGAAATGGTTGATGTTGGTACTGGTTGTTTTGGTTTGTTAAACACATGGAGGAAAAGCCATTTTACTATTGTGTGGCCTCAGTGAATCCAGATGAGAAGGCGATTCCCATCTCTAGGGAGTACCTAGATTCTTCTCTTTTTGTTCCCTGGATCTGAGAAGGGATGGTGTGAAGTTGAAGCCTCAGCACCTGATGTGTACCCTGAGCCAGACTGTGCCTGCAGGGAGGTACGGTGACCCCCATGCTCTCCGGGGCCCACAGGGCAGGAACATGTCCCACACATCCACAGTGACACTGCATGCCAAACTGGTCACTGGACTCTGTGGATCCCACATGAGCAGTGAATACCAAGTAGCTCTGCTCAGTAGCATTAATCATGACCTGTATTGTACCAAGATGTTGACCCTGAAAAACAGACCTGGGTCAAGGAAGTTTAAGGCAATTGCTGCTGGGATTCAGCTACACAAGGTGCTACTGTTCGTCTGGTAATAAAGTCCTAAGGAGTGCTCTTTTTCGCCAAGACCTGCTCTGCTCCCATGGCTGCCTTCTCCTCCCACTGGCATTTATGTATTGGTGTTATTTGGCACAGCCTTCGTTTTCTGTTTCTGAGTACATTTAAGTGAATGAGAATTCTCATATCTCAAATTTGCCACAAGTCTTATCCTTCTATTCCTTGTCCTCCTAAGTTCATTTGGGTACCTTGGGTACTCCTTTGAGGCACTTGATTTTTATATCCCTTTTTTTATTTGTGGCCAACTCCTGCTTCTGTGTGCTCTGTAAGGTCAGCAGGCCTAAAGTATTCTCCCTGTAATCAGCATGCCCTCTGAAAGAGTTCTTGTGTCCATAATGCTGTACTTTCCTTTTCCATTCTCCCACATCTTCTCAAGTTAACTGTCCTTATAATATATGTCTGGTGCTTCATAATATATATCTGGATTGGCTTCAAATATTTCCAAATATCTACATGCCTGAGCTTATGTAAGACCAGGTGATACACACACACATGCACACACATGGGAATGATAAATCACTGTCCCTAAATCTATGCATGGAATTGTCTGCTATGGACATTTTCTCTGAGGTTCCAGCCAGCCTTGGCCTGAAAAAGATCCTGAGATGCTAGCGTGTGAATATCAGAATTTGATTACCTGCTTGGACCTTGCTGGTAGAGTAATTTTAGAAGTAACGTGAACTTCATACAACTAATGATGTAACTAAGGTACTTTAATTGCCAAACTATACACTGGAATTTCATTTTGTGGAATAACTCCATGATACTACCCTAGAGAAACCTACACATTTTTGTTTTTCAAGGTTAACTATGTGAGATATACCATAGTTTTATATGCTTTCTTTATGTAGGATTTGTGAATTCAAGATATGGAAGGTGACCCTAAGGAAGGTCTTGAGGCTTTCAGCAAACTCCAGGATGATGACTGTGATCATGCCTCTCTGACAGCAGTGTATGTTTGGAACTGCAGCTGGGTTTGTAGTATGTTCTTGTGTCAGTTTGTTATTATACTTTTGGGCATGAAAACTATTATAATTTTAATTTGGAGGCCTATGACAAGTAGCAAATAGAAATTTTTGATGCATCTGACTTTTTGCTATATATTAATGCTGAAATCTCCAACCATTTGCATAGTTTACCTTGTGAGAATAGGTGGTAACTCCGTGCATGACTGTGTCTAATTGCATTGAGTCAGGATTTTGAGTAACTAAATGCACTATACTCCATGTTGCTAAAACTGTATTTAATTCTCCAGTAGTGGTAGATTATAGTCTTGATTAAAGACTTGATTTCACCAACAGTCAGAAAATCCAAATAGTCACCAACCTATATAAATAAAGACTATTTACATATTTTAGCATAATGCCTCTGGCCTGATATGCTTCTCTAGCTCCATAAAGTGTACAAACTTCTGTTTCCTCACAGGATATGGTGTGTCTAAACATATGTTAAGGGATGGCAAGTGTCTTGGTTTGAGACAAATTATGAGGAAATGTCCAAAATGAACAGGTCCTCTAATAGAAGGCAGATTTCAGCAGCCCCTCCCCCACCAGGTTCGGAAAAAAATTCCTTGGAGCAAAGCGAAAAAGCCTATTTATTTAATGAACAGGGTGCACGCAGGCACGAGGGAAGAAAAGAAATAAATAATGTTAAATAATAAAACCTCTCGCTGTGGAGAAATGTGGTAAATTCGGAGTCCTGTCTGCAGGTGTGGCTCTGCTCTCTCCAGAGCTGGGGTGTGGCGTGGCCCCTCCAGGGCCTCCCGGTGATGTTCTGGGGTTGCTGAACAGTTCCAGAAGAAGAGGAAAAAGCCACCGTCCCATGAAAACTCCTTGCTTCAGCAAAGAACAAGAAGCTGGCTAAAAAGCGAAAAAATGAACCTCTCTGCCCTGCTGCAGAGATGAGAGCTGGGGAGAAGAGTGAGTGAGTTACCCGTGTTTTTGAACACAGGCTACCAAAAGAATTCCACCATCTCCCCCCCTCTCCTGGATCTCGCTTTAAAGGCACAGAACTCATGTCTTAGGGCAGACAATAGGGAATACGGTATCGTACAGTCACCCCAGGACAGCAAGCCAATGTTAGAAAGCACTGTGAGTGACATGACTGTGGACTGTAGTGCTGCATGTGAGAACAGGTTCGCAGATTACAGAGATGAAGGAGAACAAAGTGACATTTACCCGGGCTTGAAAAAACCTCATGAGAAAGTCCATCACAGAAGACTGAAAAGGAATGCTAGTAGACAGCCAGATACAAAGTAGAGTCACAATTGATATAGTGGGGTTGGTTAATTTAAAAAACCCCACTGAATAGGAATAAGAGGGCACTAGGAAGACAAATGTTCTGAGAATTCTGTGGGGGAGCAAATTTGCCAAGGACAGAGAATCATTTTGTGTTATACATAGTTAAAGAAGGTGCTCAAATGGACCTCTCAGGTAACAAAATGTCTCCTTTTTGTATATTTCTTTGTTTATCCCCTTATTTATCCCTTTATTTCTCTACTGAATATAAAATTAAATAAGAAAATAAGCAAATAGCAGAAAATATGTCTTTCAGTGGAAATTTAATTTTGCTGGTTGATCTTTAAAGACATCTGTCACTAGCTGACTGTTTAGAAAAAAGCATCAAAAAATCTCTGCATCTGTTTTTAATAGGATGATACTAATCTACTCAGTAAATACTGGGAAGAAATACTGTGGTTTCAGACTCAGACTTCTTCGTTTCCTCAGAGGAAAGGTCTATAGAGTGTTTTCACAGGGAGCTCACGCACACTCTTCACATCAATGATTTTGGGAAATAGAAGAGTCAAATTGTGAAAACAGAAAATCCATTCAAGTTTTCTCATGAAGTGAGAAATTTTATGGTATTAAAATGTACTGAGCCAATCTTTGGTTCTACTAAAGTCAAGGGAGAATTTTGGCTTTGCCTTCAATAGTACGAGGGTTTAGCCTTGTGTGTTTGTAGATCAGAAATTCTTTAAACAAACAGTGCATCATATTTATACAGTTTGCTAATCCACTTCTCTGAACCAAAACACAATTCTACTTTCCTTTTATGTTTGCTCCTTTCTTAAGCAAGAGCAGCATTACAGAAGTCAGCAAACAATGACATTCTGTTCACAGTAAACATGTTCTATTTTCAGAGAGAATGACTACAAAAACAGCAGCCTTGCTGTTTATCTCTGGCCATGCCAGAACAAAGTTTGAGAGCATCTGAATAAGCAAAAGCTTACATCCATTTCATTTTTTTCCTATTCATTAAGTTGTACTGCATAAAAAATGAGATTGCTCCATTTAAAATATTTTTTTATCATTTCAGGTTATAGGAAAATGACACGTACTTCATCTTCGTACATTAAATAGTCTGTATCATAATATTAGAGTAATTCCATTTTTTGACACTTTCTGGACACTCTCTAAATCTTTCTTTTTTCTGAGATAGAATAACTGAGAACTATAATAAACCACTTATTAGCTGAGGAAGATTTAAGTTTTTGGGGGAAATAAAAAAGGAATTTTCTCCTGGAGCAGAAATAAAAATTATGAATATTTTGTGAAGCTCTTTACCTTTTTTTTTACATAGCTTTGCCTTATTTAATCACAAAAGGAAGATTCCCATGAGAGCCCTTTAGTACTCACCTTCTTCTCTGCATTCTCTCACTGCCTTTAGTACGACATTGAATGTAGTACATTAAGAATATTTTTTGTTGCTTACATAATTTTTATTCTAGTGAACCTTTATCAATTTACTGGCATTAGTTAATTGAATTTTGTACTTATCATGAGTCAAGCCTGTGATTAAGTGATTTAAAGGTACTGAACACAATAAAATTAACTGCATTAGTTTTATTTGATTGGGCAGAGCAAGTATATGGATATTAATCTGTAGTTCCTTTTTCCAAAGGCCCTCTTTAGATTTAGATAATCATATCCAGGAGACCCTTGTTTAATTCCCTGTCTAGAATTAAAGGAAAATTTTTACTTTCATTGTTCTCTACCTTTTTAGTTCCACATTTTATCTAGAAACACAGAATTATTAATTTAATTATATCTATTTTTTTTCCCCCAGCAATACCTAGGCTACCCACTTATCTCCATTCATTTACAACTCGATCTTGATTTCTTGAAAATCTTAGTGTAAACCAGAATTAAACATAAGATTCTACTTGTAAGGTTTTTTTCCTTTCTAGGTTATGCCATATTTAAAACTAGAAAGAGAAACATACAAAAGATTGCTATTTAATCATTGACCTGGAAGACCTTTCTGAAGAAGTTATGAATTGTCCACCTTATTCATTTTCACTTTCTCCTGCAGTCCTGTATAATCACTGTAGAAGCCTGGTCAGCAAGGAGTTAATGCATTGCTACGCCTCAAACGCTGAAGACCTTTCAATTGGAAAACCTGGAGCAGGATGTTCCTGAAAAGGGGGGCAGTAAGAAGGCAGGGGAGCACCTTTCCAGAGACAGTTTTGCTGTTCAGGTCCGTGGTGACTGCACAGTAAGCAGCGCAGAAGCGGGGCAAGGAGTGGGTGAGACCAATAGAGGGGATAGAGCCCTCAAAGCCTGAGACCAGTCCAAAGATTGAGACCTCAAAGGCCCGGGACCCCTTTGCAGAAAAGCCCAGGAGACTGGACTGTGCATGCTAACTCATTTACATGAAGAGAGAGAAACCCAGTCCCAGGGCTGGGAAAGCTTGCCTATAAGAAGGTATCCACACAAAGCCCAGGTGGCACCAGCAGGACCCTGGGCACTCTCTCATCTAGATTGACCCTGGGCAAAGGATGGTGATGCCCTGTCCTCTGCTATCTGATTTCCCTTTCATTTTTCTCTTTCTTCCCTCTTTATTTTTGTTCTTTTATTGCTATTATAATTATTAGAAGATGGAGAAAAATATATAAAAATTTCCATACCGAGTGTGTAGTTTGCTAACAAACTTGTGAGCTTTTTTTTGGACCTTTCTGGCTTTTGATGTTCTTTTTTGACCATGGGCACCTACATATATTGGGTGTTCCTTTCCTTGTAGGAGTGGGACATGACAATCACATTTGTCACTGATTTTACATAATTATGGTCTTTCATTAGATATAGTATTCCTGTAGAAACAACTTTGATAGTAAAGGATGGATATTAATGAAGAGAGCAGTGATTGACATTGATGCAGGGGAGAACAACAAAATGAGAGAAGCAGAATTGCAGTTATTAGTAGTTGAAGTTCAACGATAATTAAAAATATTAGCAGAATTCCCAATGAACAGAGGGTATCTCTGCCATGTGTGTGATTGAAATATTTAATGTGATTTAAAAGGTGAAGTGCTGAACATCTGTGATCCCAAAACATGTATTCTTCTTCCCTTTGTAATCAGTCATTTGGAGCCCTTCTACTCTGCACAGTCTCATTTAAATTAGAGGACTCACTTGAGCTGTTGTGTGTCTGAGGCTCTCAGTGGTATATGAGCATCCACCACAACACATTGACTCCACTGGGACTTGCACACATTACGCATTTTGCCTTTTGATTATTATTTCCTAAAAAACCACTTTGAAACCTATCATCCCCTCAGTTTATATCTTGCCCTTTCAGAGGCTTTTGTTCTGCTTCACCTAGATTCAAACTCTGGTTTTACTTCTTAGTGAAGCACAAAAATTCCAACCTAGATCATACAAAATGCCTATTTAATTTGGTATGCTTTCCTCATCAAGCAAATTAAAAATTGACGTTGTATAAAAACAAGGCATTACTTTTTCTTGAGGAAACATATTTTGAAAAATATTTTAAGAAATATTTCAAGTGCTCATAGAATCACAGAATCATGGAATGGTTTGGGTTGGAAGAGACATTTAAGATTTTCTAGTTCCAACACCCCTGTTATGGACAGGGTCATCTCCCACTAGACCAGGTTGCTCAATGCTCCATCCAACCTGGTGTCACTAGTCTCTTTTTTGTCCTACATCCAAGTTACTCTCTGAATTGATAGGAGATGAACCAGAGAGTAGTTTTGGTGCTGACTGAAATGACTTTTAGGTTCAGTCGGCCTTTCTTTACTAAGTGAAACAAATTCATCCATGCTCACAGTTTATAAATGCTCTTTCTGTGCGTTTTTCTTTTGTTTGTTTTTACTTAATGACTTTTATGAAATCAAAATCAGTCAATACACTTTTTCTGGCAGATAATTAAAAGAACCTTTGTTATATTTCCCAGTGTTATGAGTCACATGTGAGAGATTCAGTCTGCAGTAAAAATCTACAAATAGTATCAACAACTAATGACACTGTCCTTTATTTTTATATTGACATTTTTCCTTAATTCCTCATCTCTCAGTGGTAAAACCAGTCCATTGTAACAGAAAACTCTGCCTTCGTTCAAAACAGATCATGTGGGGTGAGGAATTTTGAACAAGGCTGCAACACTGTTCCTGTGCCATTACTCCTCCTATGTTTAATTGCACATTAAGTTGCATTACTTGAATTTGCATAAATGCAGCTCAGTTCAATAATCCTATAGTCACTCTGCCGGGGTAGTTGTTTTTTGGTACTTTGTTTTTTGGTCAATCAAGGCAACTTTTACAGTGTACACAGAGCTATCCCAATGTATTCACTTGAACAGAAAAGCTAGAGAAGGCTCCTTTAATTTGGGAGAAAACTAGTACAGATAGTTTGAATCACCTAAGAAAATCACATTCAGAAAACATACTGCTGTGCTGGGGAATTTTTGTTTCAGATAGTATTAGCGAAACATATATCTAGGCATGCCTGTGTTTCTACCTGGTTACTGTCAAATTCCAATGACAAATTACATGACACAATCCGAAGCAATGTAGTGAAAATTTAAATAAGATGTTGAGGTCTAGCTGTAGTGCTGTGTAAGGTGAATTACCTGAATTTAATAATTTAAAGAAGTGGTTTGTTTCAGATGCACAGAGATTTCTGTTCTGTGCCCCTTCATTCCACATCAATGCACAATTAGATGAACTTCTTTTACAGCCTTCACAGCGTGTCCTTTCACATTCCTCTGGCTTCCAAGACAACCAGCATTGTGTCCCACAGTGCAGTACAAGAGAGATGGTAGAGTTGAAGGCAAAAGTAGGATGCAGTGAATGTATTTATATATTTGGATGGGAGGTAGAGCAAAATTTTAGGATTGTATATCCTTAAAATGCTTAACCTGAGGTGAAATAAAGCACCTTCCCTGTTTCTAAAGCTGGCACAGATAAGCCTTCTCCTGGGGGACTGCTGAGGCTTACTACTGCTAGACTAAAGACATTCTTTCAGTCAGATTTAGCAAGCTGTTAGTAACCTGAAAATTTCACAACTGTCATGTTGTATAAACCATTTCCTTCTACAAAAGGAAATGTAAGTGTTATGGTATGAGGGCTTGAAAATATTCAAAACCCTATCTGCTTACATCTGTCAAGGTCTCTATTCCAGAACAAAAAGAGGCTGTGGAAAGCTGAGATACAATTGATGAATTTCTTATTGAAATAGACTGTCAGGTTCTTAATAGCAGCAAATAAATAGAATTTTTATAAAAAGGGCTATATTCATTAGAGGACAAAATCCTGCTCTAGAGTTCTATGCATATAAAATTCAGCAGACCAGCAATTTCAGTGCTCAAAAACATAAAACAGTTTTGGTGAGATATGTTTAACTGACACCAGGAAGCTTATTTACTTCTCTGTTTGGGCTTCAATAACTTCCCATGAAAGGGAGGAGAAATGGGATTTTATGCAGCATGTAATAACTGTCTTACAGGAAACAGGCTGATTTTAATGACACTTCTTTAATATTGCAGGTAGCCCAGTGCCAGCTGAAAACAGAATTTGCATCTATCAAAGAACTCAGTTTTTATTAACTGTCTTATAGGTTCATTTTTGTAGATTGTAGAGCAGCATGACTGTTTTGCAAAAAGGTTGAAGCCTAGATACCAAACAACTTTATCAAGGGGTGAAAAATTGCTAACCCCTAGCACGGTAAATGAACTAGTCTGGAGATTTTGCCTCCTTGGCTAGATTAAGTAAATTATTTGGACAGATTAGGTATTCCTGTGCTGTATTTCACTTGCCTGAACACATGGCAAGAGCAATGTGTAATACTTTAATTCCCCTCCCTGATGATCTGCCTCTTTGTCCAGGCAGTAACTGTCTTAACTCTACAAGTAATGTTGATCCTGCCTCACAAAGGTGTTGAGAGCCTGGATATTGCAAATGTTCTCAGCACCTGTGCTGAGGTCATAGCTGTTCTTAGATTTCTTTAGGCAGAAGGAAAAAGTTTAGACTCTCCTCAGGGCAATTCAAGTCTTTTATTATCCTTTCATTGAGCTTATGTTTGTCTCTGCATTGCACAATATGATCATGCTTGGACGCCTTAGAGAGGTAACCCCTCAGAGACTTGTCCAGATCACAGGACCCAGGCTTTCCAGGGATGCAAATGTAGACATGAGATTTAGTTGGGCATCCAGATGTATTTTCAAGAATGATGAAAAACTACCTCCCAGGCAGCGTCCGTCTGTATGTCTTTTATGCCTAACTATCATTTAAAATTTGACCTACTTTCTATAAAATGTTAGTATACTTACGGTTGTTTCTGGATAAAGTTGATTTATCTTTACAGAGCTGCAAGAACATCTTCACGGGTACATTGGATTAATTACCTTCTTGATTATAGTATATATTTATAGACGTCCTGAAGAATCTTTTCCCTGAGTCTCGTGATAAGGAAGTCATTGATTCTATTTCAGTTGTTCATCTGAGGGCTCAAAAGTAATTTGTTTAAAACAAAGCTCATCAGATCTCTGCATATTCTAGTCCCTGGGAAGTTTCTCTTTGTCAGATCCAGGCTGTGCAAAGAAACTCTCTGTTGAAGGGATTGGATTGCATCTGTCTCCATGTAATCTGTGAAACCTTAAGGTCCTCCTTTCTCCTCTCAAGAGAGGAGAATTTCACTTAGTCTGGCACCCTCCCTTCAGGAGGATCCATCTGCGCCTATTGTAAGTCTTGAAGGAAGGCAGCAAACTAAATTAAAACAAATATATAAATAATGTATTAACCACCACATGGAGCTGTAAAATCCTCTTCTTTTAAATAGCATTAACTTCTTCTCTAAAAGGAGGACGGAAGGGGTAAGAACATACAATGCTTAACAATATAAAACTAAACTATAGTGGGAAAACACCATATTCCACAGATCTTATTGGTGGAATCACTTTCATTGATAGGAAAGAATTTCAGTGTGACAAACTTCTTGCAGAAAATTCATGAATTGAATTTAAAATATTTTTGTGGAAAATTTTTTATTTCAAATGATATATTAGAATAATTTCAATATGATCCTTTAATGTTTTAGTGATGTTTATATTTATCATATTAAAGTTTTAAGCATTACTAAAGCTATATATTTTATTTTTTAAATTGGAAATTAGTGTGTTTCACTATGAGGGCAGTTGAGCAGCAGAACAGGTGCTCCAGGAGTTTGTGTAGGCTCCTTCTGTAGATGTTTTCAAGACTGCAGTGGAGAAAGACCTGAGCAGCTGGTTCTGACCCTAGAGCTGGCTTTGCTTTGATCAGAAGGTTGAAAAAGAGACCTTATGAGGTTTCTCTCAGACTAAATTATCCTGGATGGATACAGAATTTTTGGGGACAATGGGCTGGGACTGGAAGGAGAAGTAGTCATCCTTTAAATGAGAGAGAACCATGGCTGTATTGAACTTTTTCTTGGCACAGGTAATGAGTCAGCTGAGCTTGTGAGTCAGGATTACTCAGGCAGAGTAAGATCAGTGATATTGTGGATGTCTGCTGCAGAGAACCTGGTGAGGAAGAAAAGGTTCGTCCTGAAGAATCTTTTCCCTGACCAATAGGCAAAAAGCAGGATCCCAAGCCATGATTTTAGAAGAACAGACTTAGTACTGTTCCTGTATTTTCTTGGAAGGATTCCATGAGAGATAGCACTGGAGAGAAGAGTCCAAAAGAGCTGTAATTCAACATTACCTGGTCCAACTCAAGAATGGTCTGCACTGATGAGCAGGAAGCCAAGTAAATTTGTCATGAGACTTGCATAGATGAACAAAGGATTCATGACAAAATTCAGACATAAAAATGAAGTGTAAAAGAGCTGGAAACAGGGACAAATGGCCCGGTGGGAATAGAAAAGCATTGTCTGAAGCCAAGGTACTGAATGCCTTCCTTGAGTTAGTCTTTACTTGTAAGACTGGTTCTCATGAATATGAGATGTCTGAGACAAGGGAGAAAGACTGAAGCAGGGAAGACACCCTCATGGAGAAGTATCTGACTCGGGAACATTTTAACACACTGGACAGACACAAGTACAAGTGATCTGACAGGATGCACCCACAAGTGCTGAGGGAGACAACTGGCTCTGAGACACCACTGTCATCTATGAAAGGTCACTCTGACTTGGAAAGACTACTGAGGACTGGAAGAAAGAAAACGTTGTCAGTACCTCAAGAAGGCAAAGAATGAGGATTCAGGGAAATACAGACCTGGAAGCCTCACCTCATCCTTGAGAATATGATGGAGCAAAACCTCCTGGAAATAATTTCCAGACCCATAAAGGAAAGAAAGGGTCCTGAGGAGTTATCAGTATGGATTTACAGAGGGGATATCTTGCCAAATCAGCCTGATAGTTTTCTGTGATGAGACTGTCTTGGTGCACAAGAGGGGAACAGTGAATATTGTTTATCTTGGATAGCAAGGGTTTTGACACCATCTTCAGTAACAATCGTCATAGGCAAACTGAAAAAGGACAGGTTAGAAAAAGAGATGGTGAGGTGGATTAAAAACTCTCTGAATTGCTGGCATCAAAGCTTTGTAATCAGCAGCAGTCAGACCAGTTTCCTCCTCTCACAGGGATTAGCTTCAAGGTTCCCTGGAGCCCCAGTGAATGGAAAGGTTATACAAAACATTGAAAGAAACAAAGGCATTCTGACAAGGAGGAAGAAAGATCTTCCTCTTTTCCTATGAAATGCAGACTTAGTGCTGCATAATAGTCAAGTAGCTTGAAAAGTCATGATCCTGATTTCTAACTAATTTGTTTATATCATAAGGACAGCATGATAAACACATATACAGGGATGCATTTCTGAAAAAAGATAGATTAATCCAACCAAATCAGAAAAACTTTTCTTCAGTAAATGTAGAGAAATTAAAATGAACTTAGAAAATTTTATAGAAATAGTATTCTGCTTTTAATTGAACTAAATCGTTTAGCAAAGAATTTATGTCATTGGAAACAAAACCTGATTTCCTTTTACAGAAAATATTGATATTTATACAAGTAACATTTTCTTAAAAAAAAAAAACCCAAGTAAACAATTCAAAAAATACTTCAATTCTGAAAATGACCAAAGAAGATAAAATTTCATTCTTTTATGTCATCAAACAATGATAGTTAAATTCAGGAAACTGTTACAATTCTTACCTTCTACAATTTTTATATTTCACAAATAATATTACTGGAGATAAATAACCCAAATAAATTAATCAGAAAACCTACACAACAGCACTAAGAGTCTCGTGTAAGCCCTTCAGAATGTAATTACATGTTTCAAAAGGAAAAAAAATCTGCACAACAAAATAACTACATAATAAAATCTCTTCTAATGTATATAAAATCAATCTATAGTTATCATGAGTATTAGCAGAACTCTCGCCTGATGTAACTTTCTGTACATGTGAAACAACAGTGGTTTCACCCTTAATTAAAGTAGGTATTGCAAAAGACTTGACCCTTTTCTCATTTATTCCTTTTATCTTATTCCATGTCTTTTCTGCTGAAATATGGTGTTTATACAGCTACAGAAGTTTTGCTAGCAATATTTCTTAGATCTTCTAATAACCCCTTGAGCCTGAATGTGCTTTTCTTTTACAGTCTACCAAGTCCTGAAGTTTTAACACATGTTTTGCCTTATTCAAAGCATTTTTCCTTTCTTCAAATGCTTCATAACGATTTCTTACCAAAGCTCTAGAGGGCTGCTATTTTTCTTAAATGCTACAGGAAAAGTAGTTGATATATATACCACAGAGTCCCCTTACAATCAGTAGCAGGAAGCACAAAATCCCCAAAAGAAAGAGCAGAGAAAATAGCAATCTTGATTTAGAAAATGGAAAAAGAAAAAAACCTACAATCAGACTGAACCTTCCTGCTGAAAGCTTTTTATTTGTTTTTTTTTATTTTTTTCCATTTATATTTATCAGAGGGTAGTATCAAAGAAGAGGGATAGTATTTCATCAAAAAGGTATTCCAGTTTTGATCTTAAACATTTATGATTCTGTTAGATTTACAAAGAGTGGTGTTTAACCATCAAACTGCTTCCCATGGAGAGAGATTTGAAAACATCTTACTGGTCTTACAAGGCACTTGTATTACTTTTCTAGAGTCTTCTTTCGTGTCTCTTCCTCAATAAACTGTTTACAAGTAGTTTAACTTCTGATATCTATGCTGTGGTTTTCTAGACTCTTAGTCATTAGGAAAAAAATGTCACAAGTATCACATAACTTATGCCAGACATCTTAGGTAAATCAGACAAATAAAAGTGTCAGTTTGTTTCCCCTGAATCCTTATGTAAGGTTTCTAATTTGATTAGCTCAGATGTAAAACTAGAGGAGATAAGTTCCAGTCTCTGAGAACTGCTGCAGAAGTTTCATGCCTTCTTTCCTTTTCAAACCTGTTTTCTCTATTCAGAATTTTTCGCCCTGAAAATTCCTCTCAACCCCTGAATCTTCCTTGATTATGATGATTTCTAACTGCCTCTCAAGAAAGAATCAATTTTTAAGCCCAAAACACAGGTGTTGTCTGCCAGGCATCAATTAGCTATTTAGTATCTAATTCGGTAATTGGAAGATCTGTAACATTCCACAGAGGCAGATTATTTTCTATTCAGTGTCTTATTTAAAACAGTTTTGAGTAGACTTGTGAGTGATTGAACAGAAAGGATAGGATTTAATTTCAGTCAGCTGTTGATGTTTATCTGATCTAGTTACCCAAAATTTTCTTTAGAACCAACGAGAAAAATTACTGTGTAATTAATTTTGTCGGTTTTTGATGTGTGCCTTAGTATGAATCATGTTCTTATGATCCTTTTTCTCTTTTTTACTTTAAAATGATCTTGGGTGACCAGTTCAGACAGAGATGTCTCCACTGCATAAAACCCTGTGGTGCTTTGTCATATAGAACAACATCTTACTGCTTCTGTCTTCCACTGCTAGACCCTGTGGTGTGACTGTGGTTGTCTCTTGACTGGACTTGCAAGCTCTTCAGAGCAATGTAAAACAGAGCAAAATGGATGAGAGGTTATATTGGGTGCCAATGTACAATACTGAATTATGTGATAAGTACCAACCCTAGCAAAAAAATATAACAAAAGTATTACTACAGGTAGAACAGAAAAGGATCAGGCATTTGGACTATTTTTTAAAAATTGAAACACTTATTCAAATATGAAATCCACTTATAATAAAAAAGAAGGGATTACTACCAAAAGTAATCAACTCATGCATTAATGTCATCACATACACTTAAGTTACAATCATATTCTGATTAGTAGTTTTCCTAAATGCTAATAAATTACAACTACAGAATTCTTAATCTAACAGCATGGAGTAGTGCAGTTTCTGAAGAGTGATATTTAATTTGCTGTAGTGAAAGGATTATAACATTTCTCTAATTCCCAGGTAGTTATATTTTCATGCAATTAACTTCAGTGTCTTTCTCCACGCCTAGAGTTACCGAGTAAATCTCTTTACAAAGAGGATAAACTGATGCATCCAATCATTAATGACAAATGCACACATTTTTATTAACATAAAACCTGGTCATTCTATGGAAAAAGAAAAGCCAGAGTGACTTTTTCATTATGATTTTAGTGTGTTAATTGTCTAAATTTTACACTGAAAAAGAGAGTGTGAAAGCTGTGAAAGTGAAGTTCAACAAAAACACGTTAATCCTGTTGCTTTAGAGAACTAGCCTAATGTTTTTAAAGAGTAAATAATATAGCTGGTAGGTTCCAGTTCTTTTCACATACAGGCTGGCAAAGAGGAAGAAGAGATCCAGGACAGAATGGCAGATTTTGAAAATCTAAAAACATTTCCAGAGCTGGCATGGAAGGTATAGCTTGAAGGACAAAATTATACAGGTGAATTTATTATATATTACATTGCCGATTGTAATTACAATCTTCATGGTCTCAGGTGTGATGGCCTCCTGTTTAATAAACCCATCAAAAAGACTCAAAAATCCAAGGCCAGTGAGAAAGGGAAAAAGTTGCAATGTTTGACACCGAAGACTGTGTCTCAGATCAGCTGACAGAAAAAAAGGGAACACCTGCTCGAAAAAAGGCAGTTATTTAGCTGCTTGAAGGAAAAAGATATCAGGGAAGTATTTAATTAATGTTTAATATAATTTAATACAATATATATATTCAATGTATTACCTCCCTCAATTAAATCTTGTAAGATTAGATAAGATAAATTTGTGTTTTCTTTGTTTTCATAAAATACTCACTTTGCATTGTTTGTTTGTTTGATTGTATTATTTGATTTGATCTAAGTTGGTCTACCGAGTAATTTCTAGTCATTTAATACAAATATTTAACAGCATTTTATTGTTATAGGCACACAGATACATTGACAGGAAAACCTCACAAGCTTTATACAAGACCTTTTAGTTTATCTGTTAGTAGCTATAGGCTCAATGCTGATAAAATCACACATATTCACTGTGGTCTGAGATTGATAACAGGCAGTGCAGACAAAAATCAATATTAGTAGCCAAATGCTACTGTATTTATTCCCTAATAGGGATGTGTGCAATAAAAACTTTTGTATCTGGTGTAAACACACTGAATCTTCTGTAGTTTAGAAACAGGCACAGAAACATCCAGGGAACTCTCACTGGACCTCTCTCACACAGGACTTCACCTTAAGATCCAATATCACATCAGGTGACAGGAATCCTCCTTAACAGAGCAAACAACAAAATATTGATGCATTCCTTTTCTGGGTTCAATCCTATTTTTCAAATATTCTTTTCAGAAAAGCACCCCAGAACAAAAGAGATCATAGTATCCAGATTTTGATTTCCATAATGCCAGTCAAAGTAATTTAATTGTTCTTCGAGGAAATTGCCCCTTAGTGCAGTCCAGAATTCCCATTTCTCTCATTGGAGCACCTCATATGTATCTTATATTCTATCAATCATTGATTAAGAATCTTAAACATTTTAATTTTATCATCTACCAGTGCTTTTTAAGATAAGAACTTTTGTCCATGATGTTTTTAAAAGTCTAAATCACACTATAGAAATTTGTGATTACTACAATCCATCTGGTCACATGTTCCCATTCATCACAAACTGAATCTAGACATCTACCCACACAGACAGAAAGATACCTACCCTGTGGGTGTCTGAATTTGTCAGATTAATCGCTCCCTTGATGTCTGGCCTTGTGTCAATCATCATGAATATTTCAAAAAAGAGTCTTTCTTTGGGTTTTGTTATTTGATCAATAGTGAAATCTTCTGCAAGGCTATGGTGTTGATAAAATTCCTGATATATTTTGGGAATTCTTACCACCTCTGCCTGGTTCCTCCATTTGGCAGGCCATTGAGGAGCTCAGGCTGCCAGCACATCTCTTTGAAAGATATCAGAAGGGGAGGATGTTAGGAGCCTTGAAATTTCCAATACTTAGCTTCATTTCCAGCACCGATACAACTTCTATTTGACTTGCTGGTTCTGAGACAGTCAATAGTTTCTTAGAACTGAGAGGGCAGCATCAATTAACTTCAGCTGGAAGCTTTGAAATATCTTGACTTTGTTCTGAATTAGAGTAAAATTATATTAGGAAGATTGCAATTTTAGTCCTTAAAAACATGGAGCTGCTAATCACGTCAAAGCTCCATTTAAAATACAATTTGTTCCATTGAGCTTATGTTAGTACATGATTAAAAATGCTTGTATAACTAATCTATTCTCTTCTTTATATTATTATCCTCCAAAATTTATATAAAATTTGCCAGCAAAAACTTTATTATTCAATTCAAAATTATTGATAAAAATATTGACCCAGTCAGTTTGCAATATAAAAAGGAATCTGAGCATAACCATAATAGATATTATCAAAACACAATAATTTTAAATGAAAGCTTTTGATCTATCATTAAAACAGCTTTGTTTGTTTTAATTTTATTCTAGGCTCATCGATTTTGTGTAGCAGTGTTCCTGTTATCAGAAGTTTCAGGACTCAGTAATATGAGTTACAGAATTTAAGGTATTACAGCAATACCACTGACAGTGCTGTGGCAAGGACTCTGGAACTTCACTTATAAATACAAAATTAAAGTTTGTTCTTTATTCACAGCTGTGATGCAGCTCAGTATCAAGACTGTGTCTGTGTGTGTCTGCCTTTAAGCTGTGAATTCCCTGGGTTGTCAGGAAATCCTCCGCTACTCATTTTCATAGATGAGACAATGCATTGACTTGAAACCAGGTGACTGCAGTGACTGAAACCCCATCCACCTTCACAACAAAATATTTGATTTAATGTAGGAGCACTCCTTTTGGAACTTTCAGAATGTCTTCTAAATTCTTCTCAGGCAGCTCCTGCTGTGCTTAAACCAAGTGATGTTCTTAAAAGTGCTGATTGACATCCTGGTGGGGAATCTGACCCCTACTGGCCTCTCCTCTCAAGCGCTTTCTGCTTCCGAATGATCCGACTGCACAGAAAAGACATTTGTAAATGGTCTGCAGAAACTGTTCCTGAAGATGTAGAAATTGTCACGAGTATAGCCTCCTGTGCTTTGCTAAGATATTTAAGAGACTTCTTGAATGTAGATTAAGATATTCAACAGTGATGATCCATGCTTATTCTTGAGTAGCAGGACTATAGTCCAGCTAGATTTTAAGGAGTGAGCAGAAGAGCAAGTCTAGGAAAATCTCACCTATTCCATTGAAGGTACTGTTGTAAGGACCCTCACTGGAACTCTTGCCACCATGGTCATGGTTTAGGAATGGTACTCACCCATTTAGTTCTCCCAGAGACTCCAAACCACACTGCTGTTAGCTTGCTCCCTTCTTCCCCTCCCATTTCCCTCTCCATAAGACTGGAGATAAGAACTGGAGGCACAAAACGTGAAATCACAGAGCAAGAAAATTGAAAGTAGCAGCAACAATATTAATAACAAAAGTATGCAAAAGTATTGCATGTGCAAAAACACTCATATAAACCCCGGGACAAAGCTGCCACATTTTTTGACTGGAAACCACGCCCTTCTCAGAAGACAGAGCCCCTTCCCCCTGCTCCCAGCAATGATGCGAGGTGGTGTAGAATAACTTCCAGATCCTGGCCAAAGCTAGGACACCACCCAGACAGAAATAGACCACCGACTGGTAATCTTGTTCAAGAGATTTGATTTCCAAAATGGTACCTCTGCTATTCCAAGATATCAAAAATTATTTCTTTCAACAAATCCTCTTTCTTATAGGAAAAAAAATATTTAAAAAAAGCTTCTCCAGATTTATTTTAAATTAAAAATTTTGTACTGTACGCATACATATTCATCTCTATATAGCTGCACAACCATTAAAATTCCATTAACACTTCTTAACCACTTATCCATTCCAGCCTTTAGCCTTTCCTGGCATTTTTCCAGGATTGTTGCTAAAAGTGCGTGACTCATACTTATCCAAACCAGCCTTTTTCCCTTTTTCAGAAATAAGGACAGGACACATGATTTTAAAATCAGAAATTCTTAAAAATTACTCGATTTGGAGAACATTAACTCCTAATCATTCACAGAGCTCCACAGATTTTGCCTGACTTCAGACAGCCGCCCAGAATATGTGTGCTGGCATCACAGTTTCCTCTATCAGCTCTGGCTTCTGTATAGTTCAGAATCCAGTTAGGGTCTTATTTGGAAGGTTTGTAAGCATTTTTCAGGCAAGAAACAGTGTGTTTGTTCTTTACTTGCACCAAAAAACAACAAAAAATAGTGGTGTCCTGTCCTGTTTGATACCTGGCACTTTTTTTTTTTTTAATGTATAAAAATAATGAAAATAGTTTGGAAGAGAATTAAAAAGCAACTCCAAATCCCCACATTTTGATATACAAATACCAGTCTAAGTCCATTTCCTAAACCAAAAGAAACTGTCTTGCTTAGGAAAACTTCATAAATACTCCTTAAATAATTTTTCGGAATATAAAAAAAGTAATAAAAGGATTTTTTATTGCAGCTAGACTCAAAGTGAAAAGCATTAAAAGGATTTTTTAATTAAAGGAAAAGCTGTGAGAACCCATCAAAATAAATTCTTTTGTGACATTCCATTATTATTAAAAAGCATTCAGCCTTCTAAATTTGAATCTTATAATCCCTGAACGAGATAAGATGCTGCTTCCCTTGAGCCCATAGGAACAAAAATCTGAATGAGTATCATAGAATTTAATAAGCTTAAAGCAAAGAAGTTATCAATGTAATTTTGATTCAAATTGGAAATCTCACTGGAAACCAGAAAAGGTTAGCACAGTTTCTGTATCTGGTTTCTTAAATATCAGCTTATTACAAATAAGAAACCTTGTCAGTAAACCAGAAATACTTCCCAAGTTCTCTTTTCCCCCATTGTTACAAAAACCACTGATTGTTAACTCTGTTGTTACAAGGCTAGGTCTAGAGAAAAACCATTTTCAATAACATAAGAGAGTAGTATTGTAGCTTGCTTTAAAGATTAATAGTCTTAGGCCATGCTGACAACAGACACAATTAAACAAAATACGGTGTCAACGCTTATAGGCTTTCCCCTAAAATCTTTCCAATCAATTCCTTCCATTTAGTGCTGATCAGTTTTCAACACCAATGAAAATTGTCTCATCAATCTATAGACTCAGTGGTTTGTAAAAAAGTGTGACCGCTGTGACACTAAATCCATTGTCCAAGAACTGACAATGTTCTTACGCTGTACTGTAGATGGCACTGAATATTCTCAAATTCTTGTAGGACTATTCCCGTGATCACTAATGACAAATTAACAATGACTTTCTCACTTATGCAGAAGGCTCCACATCTTGGGGCCTTCACCGATCTTCCTTTCAACGGCAGCTGCATAATATGTGATAATTCCTGGGCTGGCTGTCTTCTGAAATGCTCCATTCTTAAATAAAATGTGTAACTATTAAGTATGAGAACATGATAAATGATGTATGGAGTAAAATCAGTCTTAAATGTCAAGTGTTCATACTTCTGACTAGTTTTGTGTATGCAGAAATTTGCTTAGCACGTTATCATTGTTTTTTAATTACTGTCTGTGTTTCAAATTTAGATCTCATTAAAATAGTAATTTTATGTGGAGAAAAACCATGCTCTGTGTCCTTGACTTTGTCTCCCTGAAATGGCATTTACCTTACTCCAGTATAGAGGTGAAGATTGATGATGGGAGGAAGGTTGCTAAGGGAGTTTAGACAGATCTAGCTGTCATGACACTTGGATATAGAAATAATCTGGAGAAAAGAAGAGAAAAAGAAAACCCAGAAGAAAATCAGTTGTACATCGATGACTTATTGGAGGAACTTCTCACAAGCTCAGCTCTCTGTAAACAATGAACTCTCATTAACACGTCCTTGGCGACAGAGATCATTGTGATCAGAACATTAAATAAAAAATCTTGCTGAAAAAGAAAAGTGTATTAAATATTTTTTAAATAATTTAAATCCATAATAGCTGTAACCCCCTATCAGCTCTATGCAGTTAGACCTTTGTTGTTCAGCAGAATTTAACAAAAGCAGTGCCACCTGATGATTCCACACTATAAGATCACAAACTTTTTGAAATCTGAGAAAGTCTGTGGCTGCAAACTATGCAAGATATCTGAAATTACTGTCATAAAGACAATGCTGACACTGTTTACAGTTGCTGGGTTTTATTTTCATTCTTAAAATCAGAAAGTTATTTTCCCAGACACTGAAGTACTCTATCAAGAGAATTCACACTCCAAGTCTCTAAATATTCACTTTGCAATGTATTATCTTTTGCACATTTTCTATCTTGACTGATTAGATCTAGTAATAAAGAAAAGGACTTAAGCAGTGACCAAGAGAAAAAGCTGGCCAATTTTAATAATTTAATAGATTAGACCTCACTCACCTCATGAAAAGAAAAGGGGATTTTTATGAAGGGGGAGCTACAGCTTCTTTATTTATTCATGGTGATTTGTGTGACATGACTGTCAGAATGTGGTCAAGCTTCACAGATACTGCTGTCTTTCTGCCAAGAGAGGATTTGCCATTGGGGACATTTGTAATGGAACTTGGCTCAAAATATTTATCATTGAAAAAAAAAATCAGCTTCAATGAATAAATTACCTACAGGCTAATTACAATTGCAGCATTTAATTTACCAGCATTTTATTTCTGAACCTGAACCACTTCCATAAACTACTTCATAGCAGTGACACATACCTGAACTTCAAGAAGGACACCTACAACACAAGGAGCAGGGTTTCAGGTAAACCCTTAAAAACGCTGAGAGACATTTTGAAGAGAAGTTCAGGTGATGCTTTTTGTTTTGCTGCAGGAACTCTGGCCTCAACATGACAGCAGAAGCGAATGGAGGAAATAGGTGAGTTTTTGAGAATTTATGATTTTCAAACCATGTGGAGAATAAAGTTAAATATGCTTTGAAAACTTTTTTCTTTATCCTGTTGATGTTTGTCAGGTTAAAAAAGAAAATAGCTTCCACACTCAATGAACAGATGGCTTCCATTTTATGTCCTTGCTTTTCTTAGAGAAACACTGAGAAGCTTGGGATAAAAATAGTTATTTTTTAATATCATAATAAAAGGTACACAGGAAACAGTTTGTGGGTAATTAAGCTTCTGAGCAATGGAGTTGATTTTTTTCAAGCTAACATTGGGGATTGAAACACGACCCTGAACTGAATTGAAACATGAAGAAAAAATGGGCATGTAAATAAACATTGAAGCCATTCGTCAGTGTGCATCAATGGGCATATTGAACGTTTAGGGTTAGCAGCAATAATTAATTTCCTACATTCTGTTTCGATCTTACATTTCCCAAGTTAAAGGCCTGGTTATGAAAAAGACAACAAAGACAACTGCATTGCTGTGGCTGCAATAGGCCAATTTCTCGACCTTACTTAAGGCCAAGAAGGGAAAAACTGGAAACTAACAAGAATCTATGACAATTGTTTCAATTTTTTAAATTTCAAGAATAAAAATATTCGACACAGTCATTTTCACACGATGACCCTGCAAAAATGCCTTACAGCTAATACCCTATCCAGTAACACTAGTAAGGCCAGGAGGCCTAAACTCACAAGAAGATCCAACACTTTTCATGCTGATGTAAAAAGATGCTGAAAGCTGAATGCAAATAGTTCTGAAAGTGTCAATCTTAAATAGTGAGAATTTTATGCTGCAGAATGCCCCAGAATTATTCTGTATACTAGATAAAGAAGCCAAAACAGTGTGAAATATAAAAAACTATTCTTGTCTCTTCCAGAATATGTTATTATTCTGAACTGTATAGGTAAGCATTTGAGGAGATAGGGTGGATTTTACTGTTTCAAACATATTCATAGTAGTTGCAGGGTTCATTTTGGAGATGGCCAGAGAAGGTCATAAACCATAGTTTACATTTTGACTGCTACCAAAAACATCCGGCTAAGAAATAATCTGGGTAATCATTGAGCTGGGAAGATGCTGGGTCACTGCATAGAGCAGAGTGGAAGATGAATGGGTCCAGGGAGAAAGAGAGCACAGAGAGGGAGGCTGTACTTGTAGCCCACTAATGAGTGAAGCCTTTAAGAGACAGTAATTTTCTGCTTTGAACCAAGAGGCAGAATGAGCAGCCTGCCAAGAGTCCTGATTACAGAGCAAAACAAAAGCATTCCAAGAAGGGAGCTCAAGGGCTCAGTCTCTTACTGCCTAGGCTGACTAAGTCCTGAACATCTCTCTTGCCACTTGGGTGCCTTCCATTGGGCTGTGCCAGCACATTTCCAGTTCAGACTCCTGATGAGGGATGAAACCATGCTAGATTGGACTCCTGTGCTAGATTTGGCTCCCTCTGTAGTCATCCAATTCTATCTCAGAAATCCTTGCATTTGCTGCCATCCCATTTCCAGCCATATCCCCACACACACTGGTTCATGTATTAGAATAATTTCTCTTGTGTGCTGCACCTTAAATCCGATAGTATATTTGGAGCTGGAAAACAGGAAACAGTTATTCTGTCTCTACATCACACATGCATCATAGAGGGTCCTGTGGGGGTGGAAGGTGAGGTGGATGTTGTGGATGTGGCTGGATGATGGCCAGTCTGCTTCAGATGCTGCACACAATAAGCAGTGTGGATTTGAGATTAAACATGATTCATGTCACTTGTCTGTTTTATTTAGGAGTACAGATGTAAGAAAAGATCCCTTTGCTTCTTCTTTGGAAAGTTTTTCATTGTTCATTTGCTTCCCTGTTAGCTCTAATAAAGCAGCAGTGCTACAGTTTACTGTAAGATTGCAGTTTTCCACAACCATCTATTTGGAACAGCACATTATGCTGGCAGCAGAGCAGATGAGTCACAAACAAAAGTATCTAAGTGAAAACAGAGGGACAGGAAGAATATGAGCATTACAGGGCAATGTTAACAGCAGCTGCCACGAAGGTGGTACTCTGAGGAATGTAGTACATGACTGGAACAAACCTAAATTCGTCCTTGTACTATTGGATAGTTTTTGAAATCCCTAAACCGGTAAAAAAGTACAGTGGTAATCCTAGCTACAAGCTGGAAAAAGATGATTCTGATTCAGATCAGCTCCTGTTTGGACTTGATGGAAATTTAAGACTTTCCCAGAATGCAGAAAAGAATGAAACAAGATGCTGGAAGAAAAACAAGACAATGTTATAATAGAGGGGATTAAATGAGAAATATGGATTGCAGCAACAGAAGCACATGAAAGAAAAAAACTGTTTAGAAGGAGATATCTGTGTTGAAAAGAAACAATATGAGTGACTGATTAAGCTGGGGAAAAGGTCACTTAACTAAACATTATTCAGTTGCTCAGCAAAACTGCTGTATTTGAACAGAAAATCATATGAAAAACGTAGACAAATATCACAACTATCCTAAAAAAACCAAAAGTACACATATGGCATGAAACTTTTATGAATAGTTTGTACAGATTTTGAAAATATTTTAGAAATAGCTACAGTAGCATCTTGAGTGCAAGAGAAAAACTTTAATTATTGTAATTGCAGATTATATGAAAATATTACAGTAGTCCTCCTGGAGGAAGGGTCAGCCTTTTCACAGCTATATTTGTTAGCTAATTACAATCATATTTGATCTTGAAAAAAACCCAAAAGACCAAAGGGTAATGAACTATTTGATTTTGTCCCTTTTGGCTGTTAGTGCAAAGTGCCATGTTTTAACCCCCGCCTTCAACTTAAGCCCCACACAGCCACTCACTCACTCCCCACAGTCAGGATCGGGGAGAGAATCAGAAGAGTAAAAATAGGAAAACTCATGGGCTGAGATAAAGACAACTTAATAGGTAAAGAAAAGGCCACACAGACGAGCAAAATAAAACAAGAAAGTCGCTCACCACTTCCCTTGCGCAGGCAGGTCTTCAGCCAGAACACTGTTGCTCTGAATGGCCGCTCTTCTTTCTTCTTCCCCCGGCTTTATGTGTTGAGCGTCACGCCACATGGTGTGGGTTAGCCCTTGGCTCATTTGGGGTCAGCTCTCCTGGCTGTGTCCTCTCCCAGCTCCTTGTGTGCCCCCAGCCCCCTCCTGGTGAGGTGTGATGAGAGACAGAAAAGGCCTTGACGCTGTTCAAGTGCTGCTCAACAACATCTCAAACATCCCTGTGTTACCAACACTGCTTCCAGCAAAATCCAAAACATAGCCTATCACAGGTACTATGAAGAAAAGTAACAGTCCCAGCACAAAACCAGCACACAGAGATCCTGTGAAATTTCATTGTGATGCAAGTGAAAGTTCAGAACACGGACACATTTCATAAATGTGTACCTTTAGTCACTAAGAGGAAGGGAAAGAAAGATTTTACCATTGTTGTGTAAAGTAATTATTAATTAATGAATCAGGTACATGAGAAGGACCTGGACTGAGTAAGTGGTGTTCATGTATCTGCAGAGAGGTGAAACAGTCCTTCAACTAGTGAGAAGCATTCCAAGCATGTTTTTTAATAAGGAAGAAATAATTATGAAAGGAAGTATAAGAAAGGTTAAATATACTTAGGCTTCCTGGAAAATTCAGCTATGGCAAACAGCTACAAAATTAACATACTCCACCTAGAAAGTGCTTTTTTCTAATAAGTGCAACTTGAGACAAAATGTAACCTGGGGGAGGAATTCTCAGTTGGAAGACTGTCAGAAAAACTAGCTCATTTCAAGGAGAGCTTTCTCATTTAAGATTTCAGGTAAAACGATCAAGATTAATTTTCCCTTCTCTATTTTTTTCATCTTTTTCTTTTGTAAGAGTTTAAAATTCTTTTCTCAAGTACAGTAAAAAAAATATTGTTCTGTCTTTTTTCATACAAAAGACTCTGTCAAGGACACATGAACAAGTAATTTGATATTTTCAATGGCAGTGGAAACCTAAAGATGCTGTAAGCACAGAAGTTTTGTATAGAGAAATAAAGTCCACCACTTGGTGAAACAAATCCTTTTTGAACTCATAAAACAATTTCTTTTACCATTAATTTAACCCCTAGTACAGTATGAGGAATGGTTCTTCCTAATTTTTACCAAGTTCTTGCCTTTAATAAACATTGGGGGTTTTTTTCTGCCAAATGATAATAATTTTATATTCAAAGGGAAATTACTAAATTTCTACAAAAATTTGGTTCTGTAAGATATTTTTGTTCATTCCAATAATAATGCATGTTCAGTTTGTTTCTTAATTTATTTGGACTCCTAAGAATCGATTTTAGCTGAATTAAAAACTTTTAACTTGTCTCATTGCCTGATATATAACAACATAAAAATAAAAAAAGAGTCTGAAAGTAGGATTTGTTGTTTCATTAAAAAATTGGAAGGAAATGGATACTGGATGAAGAACAAAACTATTTGAAACACTGAAATTTGTCCTTTTTGTGCAGTGTTAGACTAAGAAAAGTTTAATATTCTTGAAGTTTTTCAGCAGGGGAAACCTTATTTTTTTCAACTCTAACTGGAAAGCTACAAATACATGCAAATAATTACATTGTTTTAATGACAATAAGAAATTCTAGATAATTTTTTATATATTCAAGTTTTTAATTTAAAAAGATAACAAGTACTTCTTCACTGTATAATTAAATGTATCTCTATATTAAAGATCATGTTTCTGAATTATGTTTGAAGGATGCCTTACTATTAAATTAGACGTCTGGTTCTGGTTGAACACACTGACAGATAGAATGTCACCATAGTAAAGAGGAATAAGGACAGCTACAAAGATGTGTATTTTCACTGCATTTCATTATGACTGCAATATTTCCAATGGAATACAGTCAGACATTTTATTCATTAAAAAATAAAATTAACCAAACCAGGTTTGAAAAATAGTTTCATCCGGAAAGTACCAAAAGACATTGACAAAAGAAGATAACTTTTTTTTCTTCCCCCCTGAAAGTTTTCAAAACATTCAAATAAAATCAATACTTTGAGACCATGATTGAACAGTGATCAAGTCAGAAATGTTTTTTCAAACAAAAAATTAATATTTGTAATTTTGTTTTCCTTTCTGCTTATTTCCTGGTATTTATCTGTAAAAGAATTTCTTTCCTTGAAGGCCCCTGAACAGGGAGATTATTCCTGTTGTTTAAGTTCTCATTGTAGGTCTTACTATTCTCATAGTCCTCAAATCTCTGTTGTGACTGGGACAGATTTGGCTCACTGTCTTCTCAATATTGTGCAATTAAAGAAAGAAATTTCAGATTCTTTCTGATAAAATATGCTGTATATTTATTTAAGAGCTCATGGGAAAAGGGTGACGTTATGGGCCTACAGCTTTTTCCAACCCACTCAAATCCATTAATGCCTCATCACTTAATCTTAATGACACAGAAAAGCAAAGAAATTGTAACTGATATTATTTTAATAGAAATTTAATATCAGGAAATTTCACACTTTAAAAATAACATTAGCTAAACTTTTAAGTATTAAAACAGTATTAGGCATTATCTAAGTTGTTTTAGAACCAACATCCTCAAAGATTAACCTTGAAAATTATTTTTTTCGATCAGGTTACTCAAGCTCTTGTTTGAAATCCAACACTTTCTCACTTATAACAAGCATTAAAATCTTTATTTTTATTTCTTCCAAAATATAGACTACTGCTCTTTAAACTACTCTGTATTACATTACTTGTTTTTCTGTCATCATAACTTGGTGGTTCCAGGTGTTTCTGCAATTTTATGATACTCTTTAAAATAATAGTAAGGCAGAGGTGTGGAAGCTCACAGATTGAAAAGACTGAAATTCTTGCACATATACCACATTGCACAAGGCATGTGTAGTATTTGAGCAGGCTTCCTGGCACTGTTATGAAGAAGTAAGGTTTGTCCTATTTCACCTGAAGAAAGGAATCTTGAGCATACATAAAAAGAGAATTGACAGTGCTCTGGTGGTCACGGATTATGAACTGGATGCTCATTGGTGTCTTTTCACTGTGTTAGAGGGGCCATGAGAACCCCAACTGAAGTCAGGGAGTGATTCCCTGATCCTGCAGGTAGGGCAGCTGTGTGGCAGCGTGCTGAGGAGCCAGCGATAGGTTATGTGCCTGGGACCGCAGAGGCAGACGGAGCTCAGGGACAGCTGGAAAGGCGGTGTTTCCACGCACAGAGAGCCCTGCAAGAGCAGCAGGACTGTGGGTGCATCTCCTCCATCAGATACAGGAGACTGCATGGCAATTCTGCCTTCTCTGGATGGCTTTGACCTGGAAACCAGGTTCAGTCTTGCCTACCTAGATCATGTTCCATCCGACCAAAAGGTACATGTGAAACTTGTCCATTTCAGAGCTGCAGGAAGCAGGGATGCAAAGAAGATGTAAAAAACATGACAGGTTTTGTAAAACCACATTGTTTGTGAATTAAGGTAACCATTCTGAGAGTGTTAGCCCTTATCTTGAATGATAATTATTCTGAGGGATTTCCTGTCTCAATAACTCACAATACTGTCCCTCCAGCTGTTTCTCTTGTCTGGGATTTTAATGTAGGCTAAATAGACTAAAGAGTGTATCGTTTGTAGCACTTTCCAGAGACTATAACAAAGAATTGGGCAGAATAAATGAATCTGCCAACAGTTGGCCACTTGCATCCCTGAGGTAAAAAACTACTTCAAGATTAAATTTCAGGTGTACGAAGTCTCCTTTTTACCTTCTGAACTCCCCATCACAGTGCATTTCACAGGGTGCCTCATTAGGCTGCAGAGCTGCTCAGAGTAGTCCATGTGAAAAATGCTGCTCAGGCCACCTTAACAAATCTGTAGGGTTTTTTTTCCTCCTAGAGTGGAACCTATCCCAAGGGCTCTATTTTCCAGTTCCCTTTGGCTCTGTGGAAATAATTAATTTCACTTGAGTGGCTTTTGTTTAGAAAAATGTTCAGCTGAAGATATTGTGGTTTCAAGGCTGAATTTCCTGGGTTTGATTATTGTTTAAAAATGGATCTACTGTGTTTTAAATGAGAGGCATAGTTATAAAATTCTTCTGTCCATTAATTTCAAGTTGCTGTGCTGGCATCAATTGTGTATTGATCTACCGGAAAGGTTTCAGTTTCCTGTAGTTTTCTTTTCTTCTCAGGTGCCCCTGAGATCCCTATGTGGCTTAGTAGACAAACGCATGATCTTACTCTATTCTTTTCTTATTCCTTTGCTAAATATTTAGTATGTGATAAGAGGAGAGACACAGAAAAAATATCTGGAATAAGTATTCCAATAGTTTACTGAAGAGCAAAAGATTAAAGTATCAGTTGAGGGACAATAGTTACAAACCTTTAAAATTACATATTTTTGTTTGTATGTTTAGTAAATAATGATAAAAGCAAATAAGTCTTGAATGATTTTCAATGTTTTTGATGCAGAATTCCTTGACAAGCAATGATATTGTTATCCTGATATGGATATCCTGAACATGTGAAAACTAATGCTCTGATTTTGATGTGTACATTTTCAAGCATATATTTAGTTTCATCTTTACTGAATCTAAACGCATATTGGTCATCCTCAGCTCTTTCAGTAAAAGGACATGAACAGATCCTTTTCATTACAACATAGAATCATAGAGCCATGGAACAGTTTGGGTTGGGAGGAACATTTGAAAGTTGTTTAGTTCAACCCCAACACCACAATGAGCAGGGTCATCTTCAACTCGATCAGGTTACTCAGAGCCCTCTCCAACCTGACCTTGAATGATTCCAGGGATTGGGCACCCACCTCCTCTGTGGGCAGTGGGCAGGATGAAATCTCAGCCAGTGTTTCAACACCCTCATTGTAAAATATTTCTTCCTTATATCTAGTCTAAATCTAACCTCTTTTGGTTTAAAACCATTACCCCTTTGTCTTATCACAACAGACCCTAATAAGAGGTTTATTTCTATCTTTTTTATAAGCCCTCTGTAAGTACTGAAATGCTGCAGTTGGATCTCCCAGGACCTTCTCTTCCTCAGGCTGAACAATCTCAACTCTCAGCCTTTCTTCACAGCAGAGGTGCTCCATCCCTCTGATCATTTTTGTGGACCCACTCAAACAGGTCCATGCTTTTCCTGTGCTGAGGACCCCAGAGCTGAAGGCAGTACTCCAGGTGGGATCTCACCAGAGCGTCCTAGAGGGGTAACATGCCCTGATGTATTTTGAGATAACACCTTGGAATGTCTTTGCAATCTAAGAATCTCAAATTTAAATTTTTATAGAGCAGCCCTGAGATCTAATCAAGGAACATCCACAGAGGATCACTGAAGGCCATAGTTTATCACTGAACAAGTTAATCACAAGCTCATACTTAGGCAACTACTTTTTATTTATTTTGTGATTGGGCAATGAATTATGCTGCCAAAAGAGCTTTTTGTGTGTGTGTTTTTGTCTTTTAAAATCTCACTTTGCTTGATGAACTGGAAGGAAAAAAGCAATCACTTCCTGGCTGAAAAGAAGGAGAAAGCAGGTATGTAACATGAACAGATTCATTAGACCACTACATAAATACTGTTTTATTACTAATAAAAAGTCTGATCATACTGGTGTTTGCAAAAGCAGGGATAAAGAGTCTGCAAAAGGAATAAAGGAAGGAAAAAGTTTATTTTCTACGACATTCATAATTAAATAATAGACATTTTAAAAGGATAGGGCAAGTGAATGAGAGGTGGGACTTATGATCAGTCCTTGCAGTTAAGGAAACACTGAAAGATCTGAAATCACAAGATTTACTGCTTTCTACAGCACACATGATGTGTCCAGACGCAGCAGCCATTTTGTGGTGTCTAGAAAAATGGTACATCAGTGACTGCAGGGGAGGTATAGTATATCTACAAATTGTACATCAGGAGCACATATTAGAAATTGCTTGGGCATATGTTGGTGCATTGACCTCTGTCCCTCCAGGTAAGTGCAGTGATCCGTTGTCTTCTGCAGGTGTCACACAAACCATTACAGTACAGAGCTGGCACTGCGACATCCAATAATAAGTCGGCTGTGCTTATGTCTTAAACCTGATTCCAGTTCCTTAGAGCTTCAGAAGTCTTGCTATCTGGAATAGAAAACTTGGTCTTAGTACCACTATCCTGTAATAATCAGGACAATTTTAAATTGCGCATTCTGTAAATTAAGAAAAAAATCATGTTTTACCTATCCTTCGTCTTCTCATCATGGTGTAAGTATCACCTGAAGATCTTGCCCGAGAGATTGCAGAGAGCAGTTTCAAGGACTGTTTTATTTTACTGGGTGAGAATTACTGTCTGTGAAATGGCTCAGGCAAAAAAGCAATAAAGCTGTCTTTGGATACCTGCCTGGCCTTCAGCTTTGCTAAAAGTATATGCTGAAAATCAAATTAGCTGAGAAACTTTATAGAAGTTGACTGCTGCCATTGCTGTATCTGTATGGACAATGCCAGTGTTGCTAGGCATTTCTGAAAAGCTTTATACTCCTGAATGCCTAATGGTGTAATCTCAGCACTACTTAAATCAGTAGGACCTGCTAAACCCCAAGAAGACAGATAGTTGAGAAACTAGTGCATTTTAGTCCTTGTCATTTCTCGGTACACACAATTGAGACTGATATTCCTATTTGATGCAGCTGAAGCAGCTCAAACAATGATCAGATTTGTTTAGACAACTGGTTCATATGGTGTAACCTCTTTTATGGGTCCGTGAGGTCAACAATCCATAGCAATGCCGACAGACAGCTAAGGGCCTGATCCCCTTGTCTGCCTACTTGCCTAAATTCTGTAATTCGCTCTAGCTGTAGAACATTCTTACCACACCATTATAATGATCAATTCACAGAAAAATGAACAAGGGAGGGAGGAAGAACTGTTCAGGAAAGTGCCAGCTCCAACAGATAGGTCTGTGTAGGCCAGGATGGAACCATGCAAAGATGCTGGCAGCAGCTTAGCTGCATCAGCCTGTCAGCTGGGCCTGTCATACTGGGCTCAGCACTGCACCGGGGGCCTGTGCTGTTTCTGACTTGCTGCCAGGTTTAGTCAGCAGTAGCTCAGATCTCTGCTGTGATACCAAAATGCACTAAGAATGTCTAAATTCATGGTCAGCTCTGTCTTGAAAAGACTTCCTGAGGGTAAAATCTGGGAAAAACAGAGAGTGCCTAGCAGTTTTCCGTGTTCATTGGGTATGTTTCACTACTTGCAGGACTCCAGGATTTTCAGCAAGCAGAAGATAAGGCAGCAGTGCCCGACAGATGCCACAAGCGCATGAGGTGAGCACCTCCCAGCAGTTTTTTTTAAAGGAACTGGTGTGTTTAGGTGTGATAGAGTGCCAGGAAAGAACAATTATATTTAAAACTCCCAGAACACAAGTCACTTCACATCTAACACTTCTGTACAGCACCCTGAGATCCTCAAAAGATCCCCAAGTGAAAAAGGTTACATCCTGTGGACCGAGCTGTGAAGATGCACAAACTCTACCATGACTTCAGTGAGGGGAACCTTGCTTTTTATCTTCTTTTTATCTCATGTATGCACACCTATAACAAAAAAAGACATGAAAAAGCTAGGTATGCCAAGTACTGCAGTTTCTCAGATGATCAGATTTCTGGGATGTCAGATGGGATGAAAACCAGAAGATCACACTGAGAATTATGGTCGTTCCAGGAGCTTCTCCAGTCTGGGAAGAGGACTCGTTGTAAGTAGCACCAGGCACATTCACTGAAGCTCAGAGACCTGCTAACTAGAGAAATCATTAGTGCCCAGCATTAGGCAAAACCTGGATATGTTGGTTGACATAGTTAGAGGGGAAGAGCAGGAAAGCAGATGAGGAAGGTGTGCTTCCTTTTCTTGGCAGTGAGGTCTCTTATTTATGCTAGCAGGAGGCATTAACAACACCAACAACAAAAGCAGCAGTTTGAATTGTACATTGTGAAAATTACATTGCTGCATTTTCTGGTAACAGATCCCTTCAGTTTCCTTTGACATAGATACTCTGACATATGTTGAATGTTGTGTATAATAGCTCATTCAACAGAAATCTGTCAAAATAATCCGGGATCATAATGCTGTATAATAATATTTAAACTGTATTTTGCTTTACACACCTGTTTTTGGAATACATATATATAGGAAGATAGATAGATAGACATAGATATAAAATATATAATAATTATTTTATTCTATTTACATCTGAGAACAAATATCATGTCTAATATCAGCTGTAATTTAACAAGGTTGCTATAAACCCTGTACTCAAAAAACTGTGTTTATTGTCCACATCTGCTTACAGTTTCTTCAGGGTACAGATAAGATATCTGTCATCTACCTCATAGAAATAATGTGATGATTAATCATCTTATGCTAAATGTCAAAGAGCAGCCTGCAATCAGATTCTGAAATTTTTATTTAGGTATTTGCCAGTTTTTGGTTCCAGATAACAACCAGCCAGTCCGTTAATTTTTAAAAAATAACTTTTTTCTTAAAATACTTTTGAAAAACTCTATGAGACTGCAGATGTTGTGGGCTATGAATTCTTGAAGGGATTTAAATTTATTACTAATAGTTTTGTCTCAAGGGAAGAAGAGTAATATCGAAATTACTTCTGATTGTACAGAAATACAAATTTTTTTGTAACAACAAGAAAAATCAGAGGCATGCATCTATTTTTCACTAATTGTCAGTATGACTCCATTCATCTGATGAATGAAGACCTATGTTCAGGCTGGACTATTAGACTTACCATTAATCCAGATGACATCACTTCTTTTTGTTGTAAAATCAGAGTATGTCTGAAGTTATAGCTGTAAAAGAAGGTCAAGTCACATTTTATTCAAAGAGTATATTTCCTAGAGTAAATAAAAACACTAAAATATGAGTTTGCCACAATTTGTTTTTCAGGTGTATCTCCACCTTACCTTCACTCATTTTTTGACATCTTAGGCCAACACTCCCTGGAAGAGTTAATGCTAAAAAAACATCATAACCACTTGCCATCAAACCAGTCACTCAACACAGATGACACAGACAACTTAGGCAAGAAATGTGAAATATCTTGCTATGAGAAATTAATATCTGTGAATAATGTTACAGAAAGCACTTCTATGCCCTCTGCTATGGATTTTATTTTGATTAAGGTAATGGAGTTCTGCAAATGTGAAAGTTTCAAAGTCAATTACACCATGTACAAATAGTGTGCTAAGGGCACAGACATGGCTATATACCTTTCCTTTCTAAATACCTTCTTAGTTTCTGACTCTTTTATCACCCTGCATTACTGTGCAGTGTGGTAATGCCCTGTGGTATTTGGATATATCACAAATTTTTATATAGTTTCATATATCATATAAAAAGATCTATTAGAACGCTGAACTAAAATAGATACTGAGAACTACCTTGCATCTACGATAATGAAAAACTTTGCAGATATTAATAGCTAATTTTTTTCATTGTTTTTACCCTTGTTTTTTACCTTATTTATAAAATTTTGTTTGATAAATAACTGCAGGGATAGCTTTCTGACATTATCCTGCATATTCACCAGTGATAATTTCTGCTACACTATCAACAGTAACATGCAATCAGAACCATATATTTTTGGTGGCACTCAGTAAAAGAGGAGAGACAACCTCATTGTGAATAATGAGACAATCTTATCTGTTAAATAATGATGCCTTCTTCTAAGCAGCACTTGTGTTTGTGCTTCTTACAGGAAGATTTCCTGAATGGATAAAAATGTTTTAGCACACAACCATTATACATTGCTTACCACTGATGATGAACCAGGTAAGCTTGTTCTTGATGAAGATGAAAGCACAGCTAAAAATCAGTTATTCATTTATTTGTTTATGTTCATTCCTTTCAAGCAAATAGGAAGGTACAGTAATAAGAACTGACTGGCTTTTATCTGTGCTGAGGGAGTCTGCAAGACCAAGAGATAGAGGCTACGACTGTAGATAATGAAGGGTCAGGCACTATACTGACTAGATGAACATCAAGAAATAAAATAGTGATAACTGCTTGAGAAACACTCAGGTGTGGAGAAAAAAGAATGCAATGAAATAATGAGGCCATATTAAGCCGACACAAAAGGCAGCTGTGACAGAACAGAGCTTCTATGTCTTGCCACACTTCTGAAGAGGAGCTGTAGGCTACATCTTCTAATCCCTTGTAGACTACACATACTAATCCCTTAATAACAATAGAGAAATGATTGATTAAACTTTTGTTAATTAATTTTTGTGGGGTTATTTTTGGCAATAGGAAAAACCATAAATGCAGTGTTAAATGTTGCTAACAAAACTGACAAATCTGCTCAAGGGAGTGCTACTTCTAGAAAATACTAATATGTTTGAAATGTTTTACAAGGCGTATGTGACACCTTAAGTATTCTTAGAAGAGGCTTAATCATTCAGTGCTCTGAATTCAGTGCTGCCGTGGGTAACTTTCTAACATCATTTCACCATGCTTTCTTTGGAAGGAGGTAAAACCAATTATTTAAGTTTCTCCTTCCTTCTGCCTCCTCTTGCATCCATTCAACACTTGTAAGTCTCTGCCTCAGTCAGGCACCTTGTTAGCACACCCTGTAAAGCAGATTACTAAAACTGTCGTTATTTTTAAAGCTTTCAGAGTGGGCTCACAACCACTTGCAAATGAAGACAGGGAAGAGCATGGTAATGCAGAACGGTAAGAAGTAATGATAATGCAGAAGTGGCAGAAACTGAAAATGTCTTTAAGGAATAAAAAATATATAGCTTTGACAGGAATAATGCCTCAATTTCTCAGGAGTGCTTGTCTCCTGCAGTGCATTCTGCATCACCAGAGCACAAGGTGATATTTATTTGAAAGTGAGTGGAGGGATGCTCACTGAACTGCAGCTGTCAGAGTAACTTTCAACTTTCTCATAATTACTTTTAGTAGTTTCAGAGTATTACCAAAGGAAATAATCCTTTCAATTGGTGTCCAACCCCAATTGATGACCACCTGTGCCAGTGCTAGGGGCTCCAGCTAGTCAGCTTTCTTCCACAGCTTTGTATCAGTACCTTGGGTGGCAGTGGAGTGTTGTGTAGGAAACCTATCCTTGCACTGTACGGCTACAGCACATACTTCAGCACACAACAGGTGTCTTGGGACCTTGCAGACCAATCAGAGAGATATTTAACAAATTCAGGAACCTACAGAATAGACAGTACTAAAAAGTGTCAACCGAATTTCAGTATTAGGCTTGAGGGTTTTTGCATTGTTTAATTCTAAGTTTGTGGCATATATTTTTCCTTGTAGACACCCCTTTTATTTTCTCATACATAAAATTAAAAGAATGATACAAACCTCCTTTTTAAAGTATTTCAGATATCCACCACAGAAAAGTGCAATTAAAAATACATATAATAATGGTACATGAGAAAGCTTTTGCACTAAAATTCTTCTGATTAAATATAAAGACTCATACACTCCAGATATATTGTACAAGCACTGGTTTCTTGTCTGTTGTGCATTGATTTGCAGCATCTCAAATGAACCATAATGTCATACTCAGGAAATATCTTTTGAAAGAAAAAAAAAAAAAAAAAAACAAACATGTTAAAAAGAGAAATATAAGATGGGCAGGGCAATAGAATTAGAAAAGGAAAATTAAAATAATTATTTGATTTGCATCAATGCAAAAGCCTGAAAACGGGCTACATAATATACAAATACATTTTTTCCTCATGAGTTTGCGTCAATATAGCATGATTTCAAGCAAGTTCACCCTTAAGCAATAGTCTTTGCTTTCAGCTCTCCACACTCCACTCAGTATAACCAAACAGAAGTTGTATTTATGGTGAAGAAAAATATCACGCATGAAACAAAAAAGGGAAAAACATGAAACTATGCAGAAATTAAATGTATGTGAATTATGACATCTCTGACAAAAATCTCTCATTTATAAAGATTTTGCAGCATATTCACTACAAGAAGAAACTCTCCGGCTCCACAATTTTTTCACTCTTTCCCTACACTTTCAAAAATGTGAAACGCAAGACAACAGACCAAGGTTTTTTTTACCAGAGATGGTGTTGTCACCATCATGCAGCTATAGTCAAGCAACCTGGCTGGTTCAGAAGGTGTGTACAGTGTGCAGTTATTGCAAGACATGATACTCCTTAATATCTTTTGGTGTTTTCCACTATGAAGTATGTCTGAAAATTCTCACGGAAACGACATTATATTATATACTTTAGCCATGCACTTTCACGAAATGGACGAGGCCTCGTGCAGTCCTGGGATCCAACATTTACTGATTGAAATAAAATACTGACTAGATTTCCCTGTTTCCAACAAAGTCACCGTTTACCATATAATATTTCTGATATAGTTCCTGATTTCACCACTTCCAAATGAAATGAATGTCTTTAATAACACTTCCAGTGCTGCGCCATTCTGACATTATTTTCACTCCTTAAAGATGGAGCTTTCTGCACTGTTATCTCTGACATACTATTTATGTCAGAAGTGGAAGCACAGAGTAGCAGCTTATTTCAGGCAGGAAGGGACCTCCGAACATCTATAGACCAACCACTTACCCAAAGCAGGGCCAGATGTGGGGTCAGACCAGGCTGCTCATGGCTTGCTTCAGGGCTCGAAATCCTTCCAAGCACAGAGATGTCACATCTTGGAGCAACCTCACTGACCTCTCCTCATAGGCTATGTGGGTTGGTTAGATGCCCCTAAATCTGTCCTGTTTCTAGGCTGAACCAGCCCAGCTCCTGCAGCCCCCTCAGGGAACAAGTGCTCCAGACCAACCACCAGAGAGGGCCCCCTCAAGCTCCCCCAGTTTCTCCAGCTGTTTGCTGTGTTGGGGCCAAGATTGGACTCCGCCTCTAGCTGTGCTCTGAGGAGAACCATGTGCAGGGGGACAATCCCTTCCCTCAGTCTGTGGCTCATGTCCCTATTCATGAAGCCAGGACGCTGCTGGCCGCCCTTGCTCCAGGACATGCTGTAGGCTGGTGTCCAGCTCACTGCCCATTGCCACCTCAAGGCCCCTCTTTCCTCAGCCTGTCCCATCGCAGGGACCCTGCCCTCCCTGGGGCACTGCTTGGCGCTTGCACTTGCTGGCTTTCATGGGGTTCCTGTCAGCCTGTTCCTGCAGGTCCTACTGGCCTTGTCCCAAGGTGTGCTGAGTTGCGTGGTGGCAGATGGCTGTTGTGAAGAAGCCTATGGAAACATAATTGTACATATAAGTGTTCCTAGACTGACCTTACAAATTAATTTCAAAGGCAAAACCTTATGAATAAACATTAGGAGTAGCTACTATGCAGTCAAGTTCTTTGCCATAATAGTCTTATTGTAAAGGGCACTGAGGAATACAGAGAATAGCTGTGTATAGGCTCAAAAATCTTAAAATAATTGCAAGGTTAGAGAGTAGCATACTCCCCCATCACTTCCACAGATCTGATTAAACAGTCTCTTAAAGAGAAAAAAAAAGAAAGGGAAAAAAAGAAGTTTAATATTGTACTCTTTATTTTGAAGAAAATTACTTTGGTTTCCCACAGGAAGATGATAATTAAGGAAATAAAAGAAAAAAATAACTGAAGATAGGCAGCCTCTACTTACATGTGTAAAGAAGAGCATCAGAGACTTTAATCTTTTAATCTTTTTTGCCCCTTGTGACATGGGCTTTGAAGGAGAAAGAGAAAGACTCCTAAGTGATGGCACCTGACAAATGAGCTGTGATCTTTCACTCTCACCCCCAAAGACATCCCTAAAATATAGGCATTTGATATATTCAAATATAATGTTGATAACTATGGATCTCTGAGCAGTAGAAGGAATAAATTTATCCAAGAAGGCTGCCCTTTGAAGCTTTTGTCAAAATTGAAGCTGTTATTCTGCAGAGCTGTTAATGAAAAAAATGCCCACACAGATCTAGAAAAAGAAATTGGGAGCAAAAAGGCAAAATTCTGGAACTCTACGTGCAAATATGACAATGGAGGCAAAAAAAAGAGTGAGATAAAAAATTTAGTTTGTTTATAACCTTTTATTAGAAGTGTTTCATTCCAGTTTTGACCTTTCATATTTTATCACATATTTTGTTTTCTGAGTAACCTTAAGTAATGCATTAAGTAATTTACTGAATGTTTTTACAACTAATTCATTCTCTGTGATTTAATTCTTCTGGAAAATGCATAAGAAATTTATAGAGAGTTAGATAAAATTGTCTAACTTATTTTCAAAATGTATTTAAATAAAAAGTCAATACAATATCTGAAGATCGGCTCTGATGTGTACAGTCATCTTCATTTCCAAAATATTCAAATATATGAAGATCAGATGATCATCCATATGTTACAGAAAATTCACACGGAAATAACCTGCAGGGAAGGATTATGGCAGTTTTATAGGAGGCTATATCTTTAGTCATTTTAAATAGTTTTATATGGCTTGACTTATAGCTATGAATTATAGTAGCTCTGTGGGCTAAGAAAAGCTCTAGACGTACCATACAATTGATTTTTATGTTCAAACATTTATTACGTCAGATTTGATGGAAAGAGTGCAGAGTAGCCTGGAAAGGAAGTGTTTCTATGGGTGTCCTTAAACCTAGAGAAAAATCGTAGTTTAATCGTACATTCGAGTAACAGGGTATCTAGAGAAACCAACACCTTGCATCAACAACACCAGTTCAATTCACAAACAAAGGAAAAGAAATATGGTACAAATCGACACATTTGCATTGTTTTACTATTTTGCCATTTGAAAACAGAGGAAGAGAATGGAACAAGTGAAAGGCTGTTATTACAGCAATGATATATTATATGCTACTTTACATTATCAGGAGATAATGCACTAGCATTTTGGTGGATCACTACAAGTCATAATTCCTGACAACCATAAGCATGTCCACAAAAAAAGGTCACAGTTATGGGCTGTCACAGCCCACTGAATAAAACGAAATTCAATATTATACTGCCATAACTACTTGAGTTGTAAAGGGATGCAACAATTTATTGAGTAGATTAAGAGTTTGAAAAGAGTCCACTGCTGCAAAAGCTGGTTTAATAGCAGATATATTCTTACATAAGGCAGAGGGTGTAAAACCATTTGAAGCAGAGGATTACGCTAGAAGAAAAGTCATGTATGGCTACAGGGGAGATGGTATCACAACACCATTGTTCTGCAAGAAGCCAGCATCACGATGCAAATAAAATTTTGGCCATGCAAATTTTATGGAGAATATACAAGCCACCTCTGACCACACAAAACTGCTGAAATTGCTAAATGCTAAGATTTATGCACTAAGCCTTTTGCTGTGTTGGCACAGCCTAGGTGATAGGCAGGGAGGCAAGGGCATTATCAGACCAGCTGTCAGTATGTAAATAATCTTCATGGCTGTGCTATATTGCTTACTGATGGGTAAAATTATATTATACTGGTCTTCACAAAATGTTTTCCTCCTAAATTACTACTCACCACCTGTTGATGTTTAAAGAATGTTAATGCTGTGGGTTGAGTTATACTCAATTGGTACTGGCTAACACATTTGCTTCCTTTTTAAAAATGCCTTTAAATTTCTCCATAGGACTAGATATAGCTGAAACAATAATTATCTCTAAGTTGAGGGTAAGTATATATCCTTGTAAAACAGAAACACCCTTCTGAGACTTATGCTGTGGTAATTACATGGTCAAAGGCAGTTTCTTGCCTTGTTTTTGTAGAAGATATGTGGGAGGGCATTAATCATGTATTCACCTATAATCATGTAATCACAGATCCAGGGTGGCTGAAAAGCTTATTTCTGAGCTTTTCATTTTGGCTTCTTGTGGACACTCTTATTGCAGAAACTGTATTAGTTCATAGTTTGGCATATTAAGTCAGTCATCAATTTTCATTTGTATTATTATTTTCAGGCCTTAACTGCACTAGTTGAGGGCAAAACATGCTGCCTGATGAAGGAGTAGAACAGCTGGAGCCGAAATGCTTTGCAGACACTGCAGCTAAATCCAACAGAGTCTGTGAGGCACAGCCCTGGGGAGGATGGAAGACATGGAAGAGGACACCAGTGGGCCAGATGGGAACCTCTAGATTCAATCATAAAAGCTCTGGTGGCACAGCAGAATGATCTTTCAGGTTAAGTGTAGGTTGAAAGGAGTTTGGCACCACAAGCAAGGGAACTTTTGTCTAGAAAACAGAGAGTTTGGCTGTTATTCAGCAGTTTCTCTTTTGGAGTAAACTTTTACAGGACTCCAAATTTTGATTCAAGTTCTTAAGTCAAATAGGAATAACAGCTTAGAATGCAATCTAAAGTGTTAGGTTCATATACAGAAAGCCAATTCAAACCAGATTTCATTGTATACAATGATGCTTATTGTTTGCAAATTACTTTATATCATGATAGAAAAGACAGCAGAGCTAGAAAGGAGAGAATGAGCAACATCCATATAAGCATAAAAGATGAAATTATCAATTTCTCAGGTAAGTATGCCAGTTCGAATAATTTAAATGTAAGTGTTGCACAGGAACAAAAACATGGAGCTCAGATTTAATACCTCGGTTAAGACTTTAGTCTCTGATGTAACTGCTACTGACCTGACATAGGCCACGTCTTCAGACTTGAGAACAGTTGCACAACATTCATACTTAAATTGTGCCCAGATGTAGCCTGATTATGTCTTATTTGTAATACAGAGTGAACTGGGTCACACAGGGCCATGAGGATGATGTGGGGTCTGGAGGGGAAGCCTTATGAGGAGCATCTGAGGACACTTGGTCTGTTCAGCCTGGAGAAGAAGGAGAGACCTCATGGTGGTCTTCAATGCCCTCATGAGGGAAGCAGAGGGGCAGGTACTTCTCGTGCTTCGGGGGCTGCCCAGCGGGCGGCCGAAGCTGTGACCTTCCAGAGAGAGCATCCTGCAAAGGGAACAGCCCGTCCAGGGGGTCTGTGCAACTTCTCCGAGCGACGGGTGGCCTCAAAGGTGTAGCAACTCCGGCTACAAGTGATTTCAGCTCTTAGTGATTTCAGCAGTGATTTCAGCTCGTATGAGGCCACCCAAGCAGGCCCGGGGACGGAGAGAGACAAGGGAGCCTGGTGAATTCCACAGGTNGGAGGGCAGACGGCTCTGGTGCCAGAGCCTGGCAGACCTCTACAGGTACTGATCTCTTCCCTCTCATGACCAGCGACAGGACCTGAGGAAATGGCATGAAGCAGAGTAGAGGGAGGTTTAGGTTGGATATCAGGAAAAGGTTTTTCACCCAAAGGATCTTAAGGCACTGTAACAGACTCTCCGAGGAAGTGGTCACAGCACCAAGCCTGACAGAGTCCAGGAAGAGAGTGTTTGGACAACACTCTCAGGTACATGGTGTGATTCTTGGGGTGTCCTGTACAGGGCAGGAGTTGGACTTCATCATCCTGAAGAATCCCTTCCAACTATGTCTGTGATTCTATGATTCTATGATAACTCTTCTGAGATTGTGAGCGTGGAAAGAGTGGCTTTTTCTGCTTTTTCATGTTTCTCATCAATGCAGTCTGCCTCTGTTTTGCTGTCTTTTGTTAATTTAATTATCCATATGCTAATAATTTTTTAAATATTGCATGTGGATCACAGTATTTGCCATTCATCATCAGCAATCTTATTCCAAATGTAGCGGATTAGTTTTCAATGTTGACTATTGTTTCGGTTTTTTAATCTATTGGCATCCCTCTGTGGGAAAAAGCCGGGAAAAAGCTGTGTATTGCTGTGTAGCTAATCATATAGTCCCTCCATAATTTCATTTTTCTCATCTCAATGTCATATCATTGGATTGTTCTAAATCAGTTGTCACCCTAGTCAGTCTCACTGCTTGATAACTGTGGAATTTGCTGCATTCTTCTAGCAAAAAACCAAGTAAGGAGATACTTAAAGGCAACATGTTTTTACACTGAGAATATGGAGAAAAAAAATCTGAAAGTGTGGGTTTGCTGAATCTGTTCATTTTCAACTCTTGTAGAGTACCAAGTTCTGCTGACACCAATAGCTCTTCTCTGTAGCTTTTAAGCAGAACCGGAGCATAAATCGTATGAGCAACAACAAAAAATGCTATGCTTATAATCATCAGATAATACTGGGTGACAGAAAATGCAATCATTTACATGCAAATGGCTTTGAAGCTATACTGACTCTAAAGGTGTGATGGACTGCATTTATTAAGGTCATATTACTCAGAGACATGATACTTGCTCATAGGCTTTGTAAGCTGCTTATGTCCCTGCATGATTTCCTGACAGCAATCTTGTCTTTGCTCTCATGATTTTTTCACTTTTCTCACATTTCCCCTATCTTTGATTTGTCTCTGTGTGTCAGTGTCTAACAACACAAATGAGCTGTGGCCTCAAAGCCTCAGGGTTCTAGACACGTCACTTGAAATAAATGGCTTACCTTGATGCAAGATTTCGGTTACTGAATAAGCCTGCAGATTATTTTCTTCACTACATTTTTTTTACCTTTTTCTTTTCTTTTTTTTTTTTTTTTTGGTATGGTTCTTTTTACTAGTGAAGTTCATTCATTTGAATTCCTCAGCTTGGAGAAATTTTGAGTACTGCTGCAGACTATTATTGTAAGAATCAAGAAGGTGAAATATTTTCAGGTCAAAGTACATTCAGTCCTTTTTTCTTAATACCACTGCTGGTATATCACTGATAAATTAGGACAAGTATGCTAATGAACCCAATACTGGCTCCACTCCTGTTTAACATCTTTGTTAATGATCTGAATGATGTGGCAGAGTGTACCCTCAGCAAGTTTGTAAATGACATTAAACCAGGAGGAGTGGCTGATGTCAGGGTCAGTGGGTTGTGCTGCCATCCAGAAGGATCTCAACAGTTGGAGAAATGGACTGTCAGGAATCTCATGAGGTTCAACAAGCAGAAGTGAAAAATTCTGCAGTGGAAGAAGAACTACTCCAGGTTGTTCCAATTCCAGGGCCTGCACATCTGGAAAGCAGGTTGGCAGAAAAAATCCTGGGGATCCCAGTGAACTCCAGGTTGGATATGAGCCAGAAATGTGCTCTTGCTGCAAAGGAGATGAAACATATTCTGGTCTGCATTAGACAAACCATTGCCAGAAAGACAGATATAAATAAAGATTTATGCCCTGTCCCTGTATGTTAAAAATCAGCAATACATCTGTGTCTGTGGGCCTCATTCTTCTAGAAACTGGGGTTGCTCAAGTGTGTTGCTAAAACCTATCAAGGTTGTAGAAAAACAGAAGCTAGTCACCTGGTCTAGTTCGGCCCCTGGAGTAATCTCCCTTCTTCATTAATTATGCACCAAGGATCCTAATTTCTTCAAAGCAGAGTTAGCAATCGTGACTATCCCTGTAAGGGATAATTAGACTTTACAGTAATCAACTGTGTCTTTTGACTTCAAAGGTCAAGAATTAATCCAACACATCCCTGCCAACTATTCACTTTAAGAAGAAAATGATTAGTAGACAACCTGAAACAGGGATCACCTAGGCAGTTATTGTCAAACTTTTGGGATAAATTAAAAGAAAAAAATTAGTTTTGATAAGTTGGGACCATATTAGCTGCAGTTTTAGTTTATTTCCTTTACTGAGACATGCAATTTTTAATAACACCCCTGGAATTCTTTACTGACTAGAATGGATGGATATGTCCTTTTTTACTAAATAATCAGGTATTAGAAACCTTTCTAACAAACTCAGAAAATTCTGAGTGATCAATGATATTGCAAATAGAATTCTAAATTTCTCCATTCCTTTCCAGGCTTTTATTTTGATTGTTACAAGTTGATTTTCTAATTGCCCTCTATTTTTCTCCAGTCCCTCACAGAATTCTAGAGGGACACACACAAACATTTGCTATTTTCCTGAAATGTTGTTTCACCTGTTTTTGCATTAGTATTCACTCTCCAAAAGAACACTAGGAGAAAGGAGGTCTGGAATAATAAATTATTACCTTAAAGCCTGCTCAAGTGCTGCCTTTTTTATAATATGTATGGATGGCTGAACTGGCAAACTATGAGGTTGATCATAACCATGTCTCTTAAAAATAATGTCCGAGGCAGCCCTTGATTTGACATTGCACAAGTAGTCATCTTAATAACCTAAACTCTAATTTATATATTAGGGTATTTATTTGAGATCCAATGTTACAAAAGAGTAAATAATATGTACAGAATTGTGGCAGTTTTTCTTTCAAGAACTTGCAGCAGAGAGTGGCTATTAAAAAAATCTGTGAAATATTTCTCTAAAAGATACTTAAAGACACTGTTTTTTTCTGCAAATTCAAGCTCTCACTGTGAGAATATTTTATTCTTTTTAAGCATCTCTGGATCTCAGTAGCATTTTAAATGTTCCCATCGACTATTAATAGCTCTAATTACTTTCTAAGGTGTTTGTGATTAACTGATTTAATCCATTACATGATTTTGAACAAAATACATATTTTTAGTACAGGGATTTCCAAACCTTTATAAAATTTGGTATATGGGGCTATTTACAGCATCTCTAAGAGACTTATTTTTGTCCTAAATTTAAGAACATTGTTAAAAATAAAAGAAAATGCAGAAACGCATTTAGTAGTTTTCAGTATTTTTGCAGAAGAAAAGTGTACAGTAAGACAGAAGCTATTGCTGTAGGCTCTGCAGCTGTAGGAGGACTGATGTCTATTGAAAGATCAATACAATGGATCTCCATTTCTCATTTTGAAAGGAACCGTTGTCACCTGGCATCAAAATGATGCTTTAAAAATGCCCAATATGGTTTGCTCCTCTCTTTGAGGACCAGGCTTTACCAGCTTAACCCAGACTGAGTATTATCCAAAAGTGACTCACTCCAGCAGCAAGACACAAATGCTTTCACACATTTAGCTTCAAAACTATGGAGGAGTAATAATTTCTGGTTTCCTCCTTAAAAAAATATTTTTTCTCTTATGCATCATTTGCACCAAATCACTTTAGGAGGAAAACACAGGAAATAAGCACATTCAAGCATTCTGAAATAGCTGGGCATTGAGATCCTTGTGCTGAAGACATTCTTACAGAGCATTTCAAAACTGCAATGTTTGTATAAAATGGTGACCTTTCTACTTACTGATTTGCATGAAATGAATCTTTGATAGATAAATTCTGGAGAGCTTTATGCCATCCATCTTATTTACCAGTAGTCTAAGCTGTAGATGTATAATACTCCAGTTAATGGCACGTATTGTAGCAGGTCTCTGTTCATAATTTCACCAGACTTTTGTGTTAGAACAAGTAGGATGAGGTCAAGATATTCTCCAGGGAATTCTTCCTGCTCCACATTTTGATATTTTCATTTGACCAACAGACACAGAAGGAGATGGATGAGGGTGTCTTCCGAGCTTTTTGTTGGCAAAATCTGGAGGCTGAAAAACACCTGAAAAAGGATGACAGGTTGTTATAGTTTTATAGTGTTTTGAAAGTGAAGTTATTTCTGACAGTTGATGACAGATTTATCCTTGAAATCTAGATGATTCAATTAGGAAAATATTGGGCAGATTGCATAAGCCATGAACAAATAAACTTCAAAATGAGAATTAGATTTAATTTTAAAAGTTCACATAATTTCAGCTTTGTGATTAATTTCAAAGACCCTACAAACTAAGGAGTTGAGCTTTGTAAAGAACGTACATCTGACACATTCAAAGAATAATATTAATTTACAAGAAATCAGGAGATATTATTAGATAATATATATAAAACTGCTCATTACTTTTGAAATAAATCTTGTCCAACTGCTTGATTTTAAGTGGGTAGAATATGCTCTTTTTAAGTAGTGTGATTCTTTCTACTACCATGACTCCATGGTAGTACAAAGATGTCCTTTCTTTAATGAACAAATCAAATAATCTCTCCTTAAATCTTAGCTGTGCAACCACTTTCAATCTTTCCATTTCCCAAGCTCCTTACCTTACAATTACATGTCTGATTTCCCAGTATCATCAATACAAGAATATTTTGTTGGAAGAAAATGAAAAATCTGAAACATTTCCTAAATGATTAAAACCTTCTCACAGAGCTCAGAACAGTAGAATTAGATTAGCACTTTTCACTTACTTTAGTAATTTCATTCTTTTATTCATTCATGTTAATAATTAATAATAATTCTTTGGATTTTTAAGTGTTCCATTGACTTAGAAACTTTGTGAATAATCATCCGCCAGAGGAATCTCAGATCACTCTTCATCTGTCTATTTTGTATAAAATTAGCCTGAAGGAATGCACCATTACACTGGTTGGGACCTGTCAAACAATGCTGATTCAGTTTGTAGGATTTGCCTCTCAAGCATGTGTTATAGAGATAGGTATTAGCTGGAAAAATTATTCTGTGGGAATACTAAATTCAGACTTCAACTTCTATTTCTGCAAGATGATTTATTTCATTTATCCCCATTATTACTGTAATAAATTCATTAGCTTCTTTGGACTCCAAATGTAATAGAAGATCCTCTCATGATAAATGTGAGCTCTGTATTCTTGCCTAAGATAAATATAAATATAATTATACGTACATCTAAATTATTGTCATTCATTTGCTAAAACCTTATAAACATAATGTTGATTTTCCTAAGATGAAATATTTTTCTTTTTACTGTATAATTAAAAAATCAGTTGCTGCTCTGGGAAAAATACTCTGGTTTTAAAGGTCAGATATTTGAAAATTCCATTCCTAAATTAAGTTATAAGCAGTGTTTAGATATGAAAGATCATTCCTCTACTGAAGGCACTCAAGGAGACTGATTGCAGAGCACGTTAAATGTAAGCCTGTTCAGTCAGGCTCCACGAGAAGCAGCAGTGAAGAGCTCATGGAGGTGATGCTGCTGCTGCATTGGCCAGTATGACCATCTGCTCCTCTGGTTCCCTCTGAGAAGCCCACAGCAGCTGGCACTAGCCACTAGCACAGAGCAATAATGTGGAACAAACAATAGTCACCCCACTGGAGAATTCCAGAGAGTTTTCTTTTGGAAGAGCTTTTGTTTGGTCCAACAGGCATCTAGCTTGTGTGTTTTCCTGAGTAACACAAACCAAGACGCAGTAAATGCAGAGAAGCAAGAGGCTTAGAAAACTCATGTTTAATCTAAACATGCCTTCACAACACAGAAAGGGAGCTTCAGATCTCCCTACAGCTGGAGGGAGAGTAGTTCAAAGTCAGTAGTTCCCATACCTTTTAAGCACAGAAAACCAGCTATTCCAGGGAAGAGGATATACCCAGCAGCCAACATGGAAGCTTTACCAAAACACAGAAAAAATAATGTAATTTGACAGAAAATGAGAGTGTGTCGCCAGGAAGGAGGAAGAGGATCAAAGGATGTCTGATGTCCAGTCCCTGATCCTATGTTCCTTGTGCATTTTGGATACAGAAGGCTGGGTATAAAATGCATAAGCAAACCTGAAAATGGAAACCAGGGTTTGTAATTGTAATGTCCTGAGTTTGGCAGGGAAGCAGGTAAAAGGAGTATGTAATGTTTTTCATTCCCACTGCACAAGGGAATGATCTTGTACTGATTCCCACATTTTTACTTTCACAAGAATGCTCCAATCCACAGAATAACCACACTGCACCTCTCCTCAGAGCATGGAAGAGTGAGAGGTCTGCGGCTTCAAGCTTCCTTCCAGTCCCTGGCATGTTCTACTGCCTCAACACAGCAGAACTACCCTAAAGCTATTTGGCCTAAACTTGAGTGTAGCACCCTTAATTCTGAGCAATCTTTTTTGAGCTATTATTTCAAAGATAAGGTGCAAAACCCACTACTGCAGTACCCACATCATTATTGGAGTTAGCCCTATGGGGAACACTAGCCCTAGAACTTCAATGTGCTGTGCAAAGGAAGTTGTCACCCTGCCAAACAAAAATTCATTGAGAAATATATGCCTAGATATGTGACTCTGTGGGGTCTTTCAGAGCTCTGGCTTATAAAAATAAGTACCTATCAAATATCATACCTCTAGAGACATATTTGTAAGAGCTGAAGAAACAGGCAATCAATCATACTACAATAAAAATACTCTTATAGGCCTTATTCACCAAGGATTAAATAGAATTTTTAACCCATAGAAATCATAGAAACAGCATGAAGCTGTGTCAGGGGAGATTTAGGTTGGATACTACAAAAAGTTTCTTCATGCATAGAGGGAGTGGGCACTGGAACAGGCTCCCCAAGGATGTGGTCACAGCACCAAGCCTGACAGGATTCAAAAAGCATTTGGAAAATGCTCTCAGGCACATGGTGTCATTCCTTGGGTTGTCCTGGGCAGGGCCATGAACCTTGTGGGTCCGGGAGATCCTATCTATGATTCCAGCTTTCATCCTACACAGACCAGAGTGCTACAAATGCTAGAGGAGGAAACAGTGACAACTGCTAGAGACTGCTCAGTATTGCAAACTTTTTGGCTCCTATTTAATACATAATATATGTAATATTATCTCTCTTAATGGAAAATTAATGTGTTGTGAGTGCTGTGACACAGGCAGATAAGACTGCCTTGTAGAAAAGCTGATGATTACTGGACTCCCAGAACAATTTTGTCATGTTTAGAAAAACAAGAAAGCAAATAGACAAACAAAAAAGAAAAACAAAACCAGAATTTTCCCTTTATGCGTTTCTTGGTTTTTTGTTACTTTTGTTGTAGCTGCTGCTCTAAAGTTTAATACAAAAGCTCACCTTAAAATTTGAAAAAAGTGAAGAGCATTAAAGCAGAATGACATTTCAGGCAGGGGAATGGTTGTAACAGTGCAGTCCCCCCCATCTGACCCCTCTGTTAAATATAAAGACCATAGAGATGTTGGGGTGACCTGTAGGCAGCAAGAGTAAGAACCATTGTATTACTGTGGGCTGTTGTCACAGGAAATTCTCTCTCTCTCATTTTACATAATTTTTAGAGATTCCCTCTCTAATTTTTTTTAATGAAATGCTTTCGTTCTAGCAGAGAAAAACACATTAACTTATGTCTTACCAACCATATTAAAATCACAATCATGTTTTGGGACCAGATGTAGAGGCAGATTGAACATAGTGGGGATTCATGTATTTCAGAAATCTGCACAAAGAGTTTTTGGAAGCCAGGTACTTCTATCTTATATTGCCGCTTTTATTACAATCACATCAATATTTTTCCTAAGGGATATAGAAGGTTTCTTTCACTAAATTTTAGGAATACATTTCTCCATTTCCAACACCTTCTGTAGAATGTTGTTGCTTAAGCAAGATGTATTTCCATTCACAGTCAGACTGGTTTGTGTCATCCAAATGTCCACATTTCATCTAGATGAAACTGTGTATACTCCCCCAGAAAGTTCCAAGCCCCAGTTACCTAGCAAGAGTGAGGGACCTACAAGCAAGTGAAAGGCTTCATTTTTTTCTGATTCAGTCAAGTTGCCTGGGACATTAACAGAATTGCAGATTTTGACCTCAGAACTACTGCTACTGGCTGACATTATTTACTTACTGGTAGTCTAAGAGCCATTAGTTCGGAGTACTTTCCCCCTCACTTTGACTCCTCCAGAGTGAAGGATGAGCATAAATAGTGACATATATCCTGAATCTACTTCTAGTGGTTGAGTGAAATATTTATGATGCCCTTGCTTATTGTTCCAGGATTAAGTGGTCATGTATCAGAATAAACCTCACAAGAGTAATAAAAGTGAAAAATACCCTGGTACCTTGTTGCAATGTATATATACACAACCTGTATACATATTTAGGTATCTCTCTGTACACACATATAGGATGTATTAATGGTCAGTAAAACCTCCTTCTGTGTTATATTGTGGTATAATAATTTTGGGCAGTAAAAACTCATATGTTGCATGCTGTCATGTCTCTCCATTCACGAGATAGAATATTTATGGTGGAGATGTGCTATTGGAAAAGATAGTGCCAATTTAGGCTTACATTCCACTTTTAAGAATCTCAGTGTGATTTTCCTGTCCTTTGGTCTGAACAGGAAGACTACATGTGAAAAAGGCGTAGTCTCAAAGGCCTCTGAAGGCCTGAGATAACACAGCTTAAGGGTCTCTTTGCATGTGGAATCAAAGCAAGTGCTAGGAAGCTCCAGACTGTGGGAGAAGAGGAAAAAAATCACCTCTGCCCTTCACTCAGCACAAAGCCTAACTGGGGTTCTTTGCTGTCCTCTAGTCCTCTTTGGGGCCTGATAAAAGAAGTACTGATGCCCATCTTGTGATTCCTATGATGGTTTCCTGGTATGGTCTATTCTCTGCTTTGTAGATTTGATGGAACATTTGAACCACCAGAAGTGCTAGCGTGGGCTTCGGAAAACTCCTGTGAATACCCTTGAGTGTTGATGCAAGATCGCACAGGTAAGGCTGTCAGTTTAAACCCCCATGAATTCCTTAGAGAAACAGAAGAGAAATATTATAAATATTATAAAGGAATTAGACTTATATAGTGCCTTGATATAGTGTGTTTAATTTGTATAATAGCTGCATTTAAAGTAGGGGTAGCTACAATTTCTCACTCCATTCAGGAGAACTAAAGCACAGAAACACTAAATGATGTGCCCAGTATTACCTCGTGTATGAAAAGTGGCTGGAAAGGAAGGCCAGTCATCTCACTGCAGCCTTTGGTATATACCCTGAGCCAAATATGTTACAGTATTTTCATAAAACAGAGTACAAAAGCATTAATAGAAGAAAGTTTCACTTCAAATAATTAAAAATATGTTCAATTTAATTATTTGACAGTTATCATTTACTTAGAAATGTATTTTTTTATTATCTGTGGCCAAAAGAGAGTGAGAGACAAAAGTGAAATGACTTGTGTGTGCTCATGAAGTAGAGTTTACAGTGACAGAGGCAATTGTCACTTGATGGTGCTGTGGTTCCATGGCTGTCTTTTTCCAGCTTTTCCACATTACCACATCTGAGACGCAGAGTATAAATCTTCCCCAGCAAACATAGATCTCAAAAGTTCAAATAAAGACCATAATATCAAAAGTGCCTCTAGCATGAAGCCAACCAACAGCAAGGCACTCAGGCCCGAGGAAAAAACGCCCTTGTCTGTCAGAGTGCGGTGGGTGCTTGATGGACTGCTTACAGAGTGGGTGCAGTTAGGTTCCAGGTGCTAAATGTAAAGCAGAAACACAGGAAGATGGTGAAACAAGTCACCTGAAACCAGGATCAGAAAGTTTAGAGTGCCACCAACATTGCTTTTTTTCCTGTGTTTTGACATTGACTTTGGACACAAGTGGTAAACCTATAAAGTTGGAGTTGAGATGTAACGGTGAATGGACGAGATGACTTTTTAGAATGCACATAGCTGTCAAACATTTACACCTACAGAGAGAACATTAGCATAATTTGAATAACTCAAAGAATTATATTTTAGAGGGGTTTTGGAAAAAAAAGTGGAAGTTTCCAGGGAAGATAGTTACCTAAAAGTATGCTTAGATATTAATGCACAGAATTTCATTAATTCCTCCCCCAAAACAAAGCCCCAAACCCATAATCTTTTACCAAATTCAATTTTCTGTTTCCTTGGTTATTTTTATTTGGGGATGGGAAAGAGGAGGCAGCTGGGCAAAATAAATATAGAATGCTTAATTAGTAATGTTGCCCATCACTTCCATTTTAAGACCCTGATTTCGCTTGTTTATAAGTTTGCCAAACTTCAGCCATCTGGACTGAAATTTGCCAGCCTGTAGGCTGACTAAAAGAAACAAAAAAGAAAAAAAATGAATAAAGCTATCCAGCCACTTTTAGGGATTGGAATATAGGAAAAAACTTTTTTTCACCATTGTAAAAGAAAAAAAATACAATAATTTTCTCCGATAATTCTGGTTCTTTTTCTCCTGTGGTAAAAGGTCTTGAAAAGCAGTAGAGAAAGGACCATGTAGGAAATGTGACTTTTTTTTCCTATGTCCCAAAAAATCTGCAAAAGTAAGTCAAATTTAAAGACATTTTTTTTTTTAATATTTCAGTACACACATGCCCCCAAAAGCCTTGTTTACTTTAAAAGTCTTAAATCTTCAAAGATTTCAGTCCTACTGGTCATGCTTCAATCTGGCAACAGAGAGTCCTTGGATGTACAGCTGATTTCCCTTTGGCCCTACAAAGTGCCTGTGCTGATTATGCAGACCACGTTTTTGGACATCCTAATTTTACCTGGTTTGTTGTGCGAGGTTTTTTTTTCCCCCAAAAAGTATAAATAGAATGGAAAAGAAAAATTGAGTAGAAAGTTAAACAAAAAAAATCTAAAAAACTGGGCTTGGAATGACTAAACCAAAAGCTGAGGAAGGAATAGGCTGGATAGAATATTTGACAAGAAAGGAGGCATGGGACTAAAGTTTTTATGAAATGCTGCGAGGAGCTATGAACACCAGCATGTCGCTCTCATCAGAACCTGAAATATTACCTAAAGTTTTCTTTCCCATCATGTATCTGCTCTCAGCATGTATTCATGCAATGTTAAGGCCAAATGTTCTTTCTTTAATCCTAGTCTGCACAGATAAGCACAACATAAACCTGTTATTCCATTAATTCAAGTGCTAAAGATGTGTTTAGTGAACCTTACATTACAAAAGATTCAATATCAAGTGTGTGGTTGAATCAAATGTCTGATTCAACCAAGGAAATTTTACAACGTAAGCCACCTAATTCTTGATGTTGCAGACAAGTGTTAAAAAGAGTTCAATGTTGCCTGGGTAATTAATGACTATATTAAAATTTCCATGCACAGGAGGAGGTTTACACTAACATGTGTAATCCGGATCTTCCATGGGGTTTTTTTGAACGCTTAACTTTGCAACTCGAAAAATATACATTTAACGAGTAGTTTTAAGTAACTTGGCGGTATATGCAATATCAAGAGTGCTAAATTCTTTTGAGAAGAATATTGAAGATTAACCTTATCAGAGATATGCAGTTTTCTCCATGTTTCTCATGGAACACAGAGACAGTTGTTCTGATACTTTTCAAGTGTACTCATCTTTCACTGACATGCACATGCACACACACACACACACAGAGAATATCCTGTTTAGATGAGATACTGAATAGCGTGGTAGCTTTGAATTAGGCTTTACACCTCAGGATTTTTTCCATGGGCTTTAAGGAATTGTCTAAAAGGTTTTTGTTAATAGGAAGAGAGAGCTGGAGGATGTGTACAATGAACTAGATCTTGTTCAGTTTTTGTTTCTGTGATAATCTGTGAAGTTGTGCAGCATATTTTATTTAAGTACTTATTGGCATAAATTCATGTATCTAAAACTGTCTTTGAGTTCAACATATATTAAGTATTTATTTAGATAGTGGTAAAATGGAGTCTTGACTATCTTACAGCCTCCCTACTATGGAACAGGGATGGGATTTTCCAATGTATCCCTTCCTGGTTTTTGGCAGATTATTTAGACTATAGAAACATTTCACTTCTCTGATGTACAACATTATCAGCTACTTGAAGCTTTTCATACTTGTGTAGTATAAGAACACACATTTTATGCCTTAAGCATACATTTAATATCTTACACAGGAGATTTAACATTCAGCATTTCACTTAAAAATAACTGTCATGTGATTTCTGGCAAGGTTTTAGAAAAAATCAAAATAATGTTGAAGGATGAACTGCAAAGAACAGATATGTTCAGAGTACTTGCTGTGAGAAATGTAAAGTTGATATCAAATGCCTCTAAGGGTGATCAAACAGCAGACACATGAGAACAAGAATAGGACCACAGTTATGGTGAATATAATGAATAAAACCACATAAAATGCCCTTGATGTATAATGAAGAATACAAACACACACACACACACACACACACACATAAATAAGGAAATAAAAAGGAAAAAAATGCTTACAGTGTGAATTTGCAAGCAGTAGCATACCAAAATTAAGGATATAAAAAACCTGCTGGAAGCTGGCAGTTCAGAAGGGAAGAGATATTAACCTCAGAGTGATTTCCATCTGTTACTCCTAACAAATTTGAACTAGCTGAGGTCAGGTAATGTAATGTAAGTATATGTATAATAGATAAAATTATAATTTTAACTTCTTTACACCCGTATAAAGTATTATTAAAGTAGGTTTTATTTTACCCAGGAGGAAAAAATAGTCTTTTCACTTTTGTTCTTTCTTTTATCTTTCATATCAACAGTTTTGTATTTCGAATATGCCTAGTCATTAAGAAATTGATGCTCTAATGAACTTAAATTACTGTTGCAATGAATGATAATTAAAAATCAGTGTAAAACCATCAGCCACCTTTCTGTTCTGATCTTGGGTGTAGCTCCTAGTTGTTGCTATAAAACAGATTAGTGTAATGGCATACCTTAAAAGGATATGGATTCAAGCAGAGTTAATTTTTTTTTCATTTACTTCAAATTTATTTTGTTCTTTAGTAAACAGTAGTAGAGATGAGTGTCTCTCAGAAAACACATAGCAACAATCGTATATTGTCCTGCCAGTGTGTAAAGGTCATGATGTATCTGTGCTAAGAGTGAGAAACTGCATCCAGATTTCCAAGCTTAACTCCTCCATCCCCATACTCTCAGTACTCTGCATTAAAGAGTGGGAGTACAATTTATTTTTAACCATTTTTTTTTACATTGCCAAAGCCAAAAATAGCAGTTTCAGTTCTGTATTTATGGCTTGGAAATGAGTACAAAGCAGCTCAGCAAAGAGAGTATTTTCAATTGACTTAAAAAATTACACTTAATACAATAATAATTCAAAATATTTTATTTGCCAGGATCATTTATTTATACAGATTAGTGTGTATTTGTATAGACTTTGTTGCAAAACCTATGAGAATTGCCTAATGAATCTAAATTGCAAACATTTTTCTTTCCACTGGGAAGGGATGCAGGTGGATATGTGCTGTCAGAAGTACTAACCAATCCATTTGTCATTTAGGTGTATCTGCTTTGGAGGCCTCTGTTATTGAGGGCAGAAGAGAGAAATGACACCTGGACATGCTCAGCACGATGTGTTGATGGCCACCTAATGCAGCATTTGCTCTCTGCTTTATAGCACCAAGCTCAGAACAATCTTCTAAAGGCGCGCACACATTCACACACTGAGCACAACATAAAAACACTTAAGCAGTCAGATGTTTATTGTTCATTGCCCCACAAAAGACAGAGATAATTGACTGTGTCACCTAATGCTGTATTTAGAAGCAGCTTGACAGAAGGTACAGCAAAGTGTGACTGTGGTACCCTGAGTAATCCTTGTTATCTGACTGCTAGATCTGGCAGGGCTAAAATTATCAAATAGCAGCAAACTGTCAGCATAATTTGTATAATTTTCTGCATCTACAGAGATCTGACACATATTGGTTGACCATTTATACTTGCCTACCACAACTAGCCATAGCACAAGTTTTATTGGACTGCAAGGCTATGCTCTTCCCTGTGCATCCCATAATAAGCCCTAACCCCCTTTAGTCAGCAGCCACCTAGGTACAGAGGGACTATATCTGTATATTAAAGATCTACAATAAAGCCTATCGAATACCACAGGCAGGTAAAGTAAGGACTGAAACAGAAGAACAACTTCTTTCTCTTTTCTTGAGAAAACAGTTTGACATTCAGTCTTGCAAAACTGCCTGCACATAGAAAATGGCAAATGGATTCTGGGACCCAGACTTAAGGTAATAGAAAGGATATACTCCAGTTCTTTTTTGTATGTTTTGTCACATGGAGCAACTCTTTCCTTGTGAGAATCCCTGCAAATTTATCACTTATATCCCACAGTCCAGACACAGTCGCCCCTGTAATGAGAAGGTCTCATCATCCTTCTTCATTAACAAATTAAGTCCAAATCCTAGAATTCACTTAAAATTTCTATGCATTTTATGCAGCATCATAAAAACATGAACTTGTATTAAAAAAAAAAACAACTTGCAGAGAAGAAGATTAAGGAAAAAGTTAAGATTTAAGACAGTAAGACAGACAGTAATCAAAATAGATATCGTGTGTTTATTAAAGGAGTCAGAGTAGTGATATTTGCAGCCTTCTACTCATCCTGCTATGTTCTGCCTTCCGGCAATACTTCAGTGAATATATACCAGATAACACTTTCTTCATGTACCATATTGTTTTAATGCTCTTTCTATTAAAATGATTTCCATTACAAAGTGGATATTATCATTATGTCGACTCTAATGACATATAACATGATATAAAAAGATTATAATTTAAGTTGGATCACAGGTTTTGTATTCAGAATAGATTATTAATTAATGCTGTGTCAGCATGCTCAGTGGAGTGAAATGGAGGTGCAATATTTAGCAATAGCTCTGGTGGCCTATATTCACATCTCATGCTGGATTCACTCCAAAGGCTTGTCGTTCATCTTGTTATCAATGGTCATTTGGGTCAGAGCACTGGAAGTACCCAGATATAATGTGAAATATTGTTTTCTCATTTCAAAATTCACTGTAGAAAGAGATGTAAATTTTTTACGTCAAGCTAGTGGACCAGGGAAGGTGGGAGAAAACTTTGATCTCAAAAGATTAACTTGGAAGTTTCAAGTAATGGGTGATTTTATGACAGCATTTGTTAAGGAAAATTGATAAAACCTATTGGTGGTGATTATATATGCACAAAAATTAGTTAGAGCCGGCCAGACCACCTAGTAATAGTTGTTTTTCTGCTTTGGTGTACAAACCTTTCCTAAACCACAAATGGTTGACTAGTTTTAATCATAGAAGCATAGAAGAGTTTGGGTTGGAAGAGTCCTTAAAAGGTCACATAGTCCAATCCCCCCTGTAATGAGAAGGGACATGTTCAACTAGATCAGGTTGTTCAACCCCCCGTTCAACCTGACTTTGAATGTTGCCAGGGGTGGGGCAACCTACTCCAGTATTTTACCACCTTCATCATAAAAATTTCTTCCCTACGTCTAGTCTAAATATACAGCCTTTAAGTTTAAAACCATTGCTCCTTGACCCGTCACAACAGGCCCTGCTAAAAATCTCTCCTGATCTTTCAATAGCCTCCTTTAAGTATTGCAAGTCTCCAGTAAGGTCTCTCTGGTGTTTTGTGTTTTCCATGCTGAACAGCTCATATCAAATATCAAGGAGGGTGGCTTGGTAACTACATCAGCTTATACCCTCAGGACTCTGGGATAGATCTTTTTGGGTCCCATATAGACTTATGTACATTCAGGTTCCTCAGGTGCTCACGAACTCAATCTTCTCTTATGTAGGGGGTAACTCTGCTCCCGTATTCCCTGTCTTGCAATTCAACCACTTGAGAAGTGTGAAAGAAATGCTGTCATTGAAGACTTCAGCGAAACTTTTGAGTACCTCAGCCCTTGTCCATCATTCCCAGTTTACTAGTCTTTCCTTGAACCAGCCCCTTCCCACTAAGTCCCAATCCAAATGAGAAAAATCAAGTCTTTTCTATTCTTATTGGCAAAATGTTGAACATCATCCTGTTACTACCGTGCCAAAGTGTGTCAATGTAGCAACAGATTAATACTCTCAGGCTTCCATTCTGTTCTCCCTTCATAAAACTGGCTTTATTTTCAATAGAATATACATTTATTTCTGTTTTACTATTGGCTCTCTTTATAGCAAAAGGGAATTGTATTAAACGTTTCCTTTAAATTACGCTATTTCAAAATATAGCTTCTGTATTGTATTTGATAACAAACCAGGATGAAAAAAACCAAAAACTAAAAAAAACCAACAAACCATTAAGCTGCCATATAAAACAGAAATTGGAAGCTGCTGTGAAATTGTATCTAATGCAACAACACTCCATGTATGATAGTCACAGAACTACTAGACTGGCAGATTTTCTCTTTTGTCCCCTTAAAGTGCTGTGAGCACAGCAAGCAGTCTCAGTGTTTGCTCTGAGGCATAAATCACTGTGAAAACATCTTACTCTGATAAACTGGTTTAGCCACAGAACTTCCTTCGGTTCCTTGCATACCTTTTGTTTAATTGCATTCTAGTTTGTCTTTAGATAAAAGATTTTCAGATAATGAGATAAGAGATACTTGTTATTAATCTAGTGCATTGGTAGTCTATTGTAACTAAGTTATTCCTGGAGAAAGGAGGGAGAAAAGCCAGAGATATACAGGACCCCACAATAACAGAGTATGCTTGTAATGTTTCATCTACTGTCTACTGCATGCATAGGTAATTTGTGTGTGTATATAAATATATATATGTTCATTATTTATATAAATATAAAATGAGCTACAGATAGAGAACTATTTATCTAATTCTTTATAGCAGATATTACTTTCAAAGTGTGGTCAGTGGAGGAATATGTATGTTATATTCTGTGCCTTCTACAGTGTAAGTTGCATGGTGTTATCCTGTCAGCTTTTGCTCTTGTATAACACTAGAAAAATAATTCTGATGGATCTGGACAGAATATATAATCTCAAATTACAATTTTATTAGTGGGGTTTTCTTTTTCCTGATTTTTATGCAATCATTGGCAAAAATTAATTTTAGAAGATTGCTTGTTACTATGTAACAAATTTTTAGAGGAAACATTTCATGTGCTCAGCAAACCTGGATGACACTGATCAACACAGATACTGTGCAACATGCAGTTTACTTTTAGAAAACTGTAAATGACTGTGAATAGATATTATGAAGCTACTTCCAGGTTGGTTTCTTTGTTTGTTGTCATGCATGCTGTCTTCTGCAATGCTGCACATATACTCAGGCGTCTGCAACAGTTATAATCCAGGATACAAAATGAGAGTTGCAGACATATTACACTGGATGGACAATAGATCAGCTGTATCTGTGCTCCTTTTTTAAGCCTAAATATGATGAGGCTCAAATTTGGAGTTTGACACTGCCTTACCCATGATAACAATTACATCTGTAGCTGATCATTTTCTGAAGTGACATACATGCCTGCCCCCATTTTCCCTCTATGTAGGGTAATATATTACTATTTGTATTTGAGACAAAGCAGACAAGAACCCAGTTCTTTATGATTTAAGAGGCTACAGGTTCTAAATATTTAGGAATGAAAGAAATCCAAGTAATTGTCTACTTTGATACAGTTATGGGAGATGTTGCACTTTCAGTTCTCATAACAGTTGATCACTGGAATAGGTCTCCCTGTGCTGAAGAAAAAATTATTTTTGATAAAATAGTTAAATGATTGAAACTTTTCCCTTCTTAAACAAAAATTAAATTTATGAGTCTCTGAAAAATTACTATTTTCTACTCTTCTTAATTCTTGCTTTACTAGATAGAAATTTATCTTGTATCACCCAATTATTGTTGCCGTTCTGGAGGACTGATTGTCTAATTTTTCTCTGGACACCTCAATTGTTATCTCTTGACTTATCTTGGATGTGACACAGCTTTCTCCTAATGGTCCCCATGATTAATATATTTGCTGATAAAAGAATGCTGTAACTGTCCTAAAAAAGATCTGCTGTCCATCCAGTTGAGCATCATTTCTGCAGAAAAGCTGTTTGTATTGACCAAAACTAAAGTGAATCATAGATGGTGGATTTGAAGTTGAAGACCTCTTTGCAGTTCCCAGTAAATATCAGATTAGGATTTCAGACATAAGATTTTGTCCATTTTCAATATTTCTTCTGTTATAGCTAATTTATAAAGTGAACACACAAGAAAAATTGTTCAAATAAAAGTTTGAGTTGTTTTTTTAATTTGATAGATTTATAAGATGAAACCACACATCCTGTTTTGGTTCCAGCTACTCCATGACAGAAGTTTATCAGCTCCAGACCATCACTTGTTTGATTGTCTCTGACAGTGAATGGTTGAGGATGACCATTGCATCAGATTTTCCAGCTGATATTATAATTTAATGGCTCCCTAGTCTACTTCAGGGAAAATAAGCCAAGCTAGTTTAAACATTCGATTGAAAGTTTATGATACAGATCAACTAGCGACATGGCAATTGGTGGGATATGGCAAGATGATGGAAACTCAGACTGATACCTCTTCAGGGGCATGCTAGAACTTGAGGAAGTCATGTGTTTGTGCGGTTAGATGTATCAAGATTTTTTGTTATCTTCCTTGATAGGAAAATTTTATTTGGAATCTATGTAAAATGAGATCTCTGAGTTCTCCCTCCCTCCAGCTGCTGATTTCTATGCTTGCATTACAGAGTTTGAAATGGTGAATTACAGGACTCCATATTCACTCACTACTCCTCACAACAGGGAAGGAAAGTTCTCATTTTCCAGGTCCATGAAGGAACAGTAGCACTGCCATTTTTTCAGTAATTTTTATATGCCTGGCAAAATGGGGCAAATGTATAAGTAGTCTTCAGCAGCAGGACCCAAATCTTTTTTCAGCTGGGTAACCATACCCATTTAATCACAGTTAATCACTCTTTTAGCTGCTCAGCTGGTAGCAGAGTTTTAATAGCAATTTACATTTCATCTCATCACTGATTGATCCCGTTCACCCAGTTAACACCCCTGTCACAGAACAATGGAGGTATTCTCTAAAATATTGTTCTTGGCTCAATAGGATCGATTAAATATAAATGTCTGTTACTTGTCTGTGTTTCAATGTGTCTGGCTAGCTCTTGAGCTGCCTTTAATTTTATAGTGCACAATCACATGCTTTTTTTCCTTTTACCTGAAAGTGAAAAATTTGGAAATCAAATGAAGAAACTAATTTTATTTTTTTATTACTAACAATTGCTGTTATATGGCCTATGCTAATAATGGCACCATTTTGTATTCTGGGGATTCATGATGGTGTTACTCAAATATATTTTGATTTTAAAGCAATAGAGGTTTGACAGAGGTTTCCTGTTCTTCTTCTTGTCTGTCAGATATAAGTCAAACTGAACAGCATCCACTTTGCCTCCCATTCTTCTTTAGGCTAGTTGAGAGTTACATATATATAGGCTTGCATCCTGGAAAAATCAATGCAAAATGATTCATCTGTTTCTAGGGGGTGTTATGAAATGTAAATGACAATGTGTTAGCTACTGTTCTTAAGGCAACGTTCAGTGCCAGAAACATTTATTTCCATGACCATATGGCAACATCATGTTTTAAGAAGCCTTGGGCTATTGCTCTAACCTCTAGTCCATGTGAGAGTGAGCTGATCTCAGTCTTTAGTTCTGGGGTTAGCATATTACAATCAGAAGAAACCACAGTATTACCACAATCATGCCTGGCTGCCAGTATGGAAAAGAGCACATCAGGTGTAGCGTCATCCCTTCACATGTCAGTGCACATGGACAGACAGGAGCTGTAGAAAGAACTGTACAGAGGCCAATCATCAGGTTTCAGAGGAACTTTCATCTGAAGACAAACATTTTTATGGAGAGGTGTCTTCAGAGCAGTGGATCACATCTGGCTTTTTGGATCTTGATTTAGCATGTAAGAATGGTAAAGTTTGCTTATGTCTTAGGTTTTTATGTCCCTGCAACCTCACCGCAAAAGTCCACAACTTCTTTGCTTAAGTGCTTCTTACCCCTGTAACAGTATCAAATCTTCAGGCATATGAACCTTCATCAATTAGAGCACCCAAGGCTATTTTCAATGTTGTGTGAATGGTTTCAGACAGCTAATGTGATCCAGAGTCTAGAGGGTCATTGTCTGTTCTCATCCACACTGCTTCTGTAGAAGCACAGCGATCTCACAGTTGTGGGAAGATCACTGCCAGGCAGTGCTTTGAACAAAGTAAGGTTCGAGGATACTTAGCTGATTTTTATATTCAGTAGCCCAGTATTCAGATGTAGGAGACTGAAATCCAGTTCTATTCACTGCCAATGTGGGAAACCAATTACTGAGCCAAAGATGAGGAGTAAACTCTGGGTCATGTCTCTCCAAATACAGAACCTGGCTGAATTTGTATCTCTTTGCTTTCTCTGCACAAAAAGTGTTTCTAATGTTTGCCATTATCACTGTTATTCATCTCACATTTATTGTAAGGAAATTTCAGAAAAAAGAAAGACCTCCTATGTCTTTTTGAGCTTTGTTTTTGCTTACCTAACCATTTGAACCTGAGACAGGATAGTTGCACAATAACAGTGACAGGCCTGCACATAGCTGAATATGTTGCATTGAATAAATGCTCTCGTTCTTTCACTTTTAATCATTTTGACTCTTCAGCTGGGGTTCCCGGTATGGCTATGGCAAATACTGTTTTGTAACGCTTGAAACCTGGGTTTTGGTGGCTTTCTACAGGAAAAACCTATGGTGTAATAATGCAGACAAGACACTCCTTAATAGGCAGCTTGAATAATATCTGAGACAATTTTGTCCTTTTTTTGATTGTCAACACTTCCAACACCAAATTATTTTGAAAATGTTTCATGTAGGGGAAGACATGACTTTTAGGCATTTTGATCCTGCTTATAGTATTCTGTTCAGAAGATTATTTCGTAGAAACAAGAAATGACCAAAACCTCAACTAGATACTGCATTTTAGAGAATGCAGTAATTGTGTTATGGGAGTATGGAAGGTTATTCCAAAGGCTGACACTTCGTGTCTCTAAAACTTTTTGCCGCTTTTAGAGTTTTTTGGCCTTTTGTTTTGCAGTGAATTTTTTGGTTGGTTTTCTTTGGTTGGTTTGGTTTGGCTTCTTTGCTGTTGGACCACTAACACTTACTCTGGTATCACTTATTCTAAGCCATTTATTTGCTACTGAAAATACAAATGGACAATTTATGGTGTTAAAAACACATATTTAAGTCTTCCTTATTAATGAATGTAGCTAAAACCACACAGATGAGGCTCAATTGCTAAAACATATGTTATTTTAATTGTCTGAGGAATACTGGACATATTTGGGACACTGAGAAGGTCTTCCAGCATGGCAGCCCAATAAACTTATGAAATACTATTTAGTATTGTACATAAACCCAAAAATATGTGCATTTGTTTTTGCTAGCTATAATATAAATAAGTATTAATTCTACCTTAATCATCAGTTTTGTTTCATGTCTAAAATATATTGGTCTAGTAATAATGGCAATTAGCATTCTTTTATCTAATTTATTATCTAATTATCCTATTTCAGAATAAAGACACAAACCAGGACTAACTATGAGCAATTTTCTATTTCGGTATGACAGTTCTTTAAAGAGTGTTATATTATTTTACAGTACTGAAGCAATACAGAAATGAAAAGTTGAGGGAAATTATACTTGTAACTGTTTAGTACTTTTAGAATAATATACATTAGATACTGTGAGATCTCCTTGTTTGGAAGATGCAGGTAATTTCATTTGTATTCTGCTAAATGTTTGGCACACTGGGTCGAATGACCTAATCTGAGGTCTGTAAACAATGCCGGGAAACAGATAATTCTACTAGACAACCATAACAAGGGAAAATTAATGAGACATCTTCACAGACAGTAAAAGATACACAATCCAGAAAATGTGCAAGCCAGGAAACTTATTCTTCCAGGAAGTTTTGTTTTCACATACTTTTGGTGTAAGATAAATTCACGGGCCCTGATGGAATGCATCCATGAGCACTGAGGGAGATAGCAGAAATCACTGTTAGGCCATTCTCAGTAATCTTTGATCCATCAAGGAGACTTAGAGAAGCACTAGAAGACTTGAGAAAAGCAACTGTCACTGCTATGTTCAAGGGCAAGAAGAAGGACCCAGGGAACTACAGGCTGGTCACCCTGAATTTGATCTCTACAAAGGTGTTGGAGCAGCTAACCTTGAAAATCATTTCCAGGCTTATTAAAGACAAGCAAACCATGAGGAGCATTCAGCATTGCTTCACTAATGGGAAGTCTTGTTTGACCAACCTGGTAAACTTCTTTGATGAAGTGGTGGGCGTGGTGGACAAGGTGAGAGCAGAGGCTGTTTTCTACCTGAACTACATTAGTGCCTATGACACTTTCCCCTGTAACAGTTTCGTGGAGGAGCTGTTGATGGATGAGCAGACAGTGAAGAAGATTGAAAATGGGCTGGATTCATTGAAGTCAGATAGTGGTGATGAGCAGCACAAGTCTGGTTGCATGCCAGTGACCAGCAATGTGTCCTACAGGTCAATACTGCACCCTATCCTGTTCAGCATCTTCATAACAATAAGGGTGGCAGATGAGTGTACCCTCAGCAAATTTGCAGGTGACACCAAACTGTGAGCAGTGGCTGATACTATGCCCAGAGGGCCATGCTGCCATCCAGAGGGACCTCAACAGCTGGAGAAAGAGGCTTCAGGAAACTCAGGATATTCTCAATCTGAAGAGAAACAATCCCAGGCAACAATGCATGCTGTGGGTAGCCCAGCTGCAAAGCAGCTCAGCAGAAAATGACCTGGGGGTCCTGGTGGATACCAGGTTCAATATGAATCAGTAATGGGCTCTTGATGCAAAGAAGGCAAATGGGCCACAAGGATGATTGAAGTACTGGAGTATCTTGCATGTGAAGAAAGGTTGAGAGAGCTGGGGCTTTTCAGCCTGGAGACAAGAAGGATGACAGGGATCTTAGACATATATATATAAATACTTGAAGGGAGGGTGCAAAGGAGATGGAGATAGGCATTGGCAATGGACACAACCTTAACCACAGAAGGTTTCCTCTGAATATTAGGAAATAATTTTTTTTTTACTGAGACGATGACTGAGCGCTAGCACAGTTCACCCAGAGAGGTGGTCAAGTCTCCCTCCTCAGAAATATTCAAAAGCTATGTGAACATGATTGTGGGCCATGTGCTTCAAGTGGGCCTATTTGAGCAACAGGATTGGACCAGATGACCTCCAAAAGTCCCTTCTAACCTCAACCATTTTAAGATTCTGTGTGTGTGATTTTTGTGATTTTTTTTACTTTAGTCACTGATATGTTTGACATAGAAAAAATGTCCATCCTCATTATCAGCTGTACATACTAAGCTGAATAATATGAAGCACAAGTCACTGAAAGCCCCTCTCCTCCCCTGAAATGTTTTAGGTTTATACAAGCTCCCACCTTTTTAAAGTAAAGTGAGTAACAAGGATTATGTGTTTCAGACAGAAAAGATCCAAAAGTGAATTAAAATTCAATAACAGAATTTGATCAAGTAATTTGCTTTTAAACTCTCCCATCTGTGCAACCAATAATCACAACTGGTGTAATTATCCAATTGTTTTTCAGTAGGTAGCAATCTTATTACTGTAAACAAAATACTGTGTTAACATTAATCGCTTTTTAATGATGCCTTTTGTGCAAATGCTACAAAGCACCTATTCTAAAATTAACAACTTGGAAATTAATGTTCTGTACACCTTAGTCTCACCCTCTTTTTCCACCTGGCTGACGGAGATATACAGACCACATCTGTGGCCTTCCAGTCCTCTTCATAACGTTCCAAAAACCTTTATATGATTACCCCCCCATATGAACTAGAAATATGACATCTCATAACTCTATGAATATGTCTAGTTTATCTCTTCTGTATGGTTGTAACTTCAGTCATATTTTTCTGACATTTACTGTTCATATATAAATAAATCTTTTACAGTATTCTCTCTTTGTAGAATTTATATCTAACCCTTGTAATGTTTTTCGTTTGGTTTGTTTTTCAGGGTTTTTTTGACTCATAGCAAAACTGGTTTATCTGTTAGCATGGGCACTAGATATCCTTCCTGGACAAAAAAACTCAAAAAAATAAAAAAGTATTCAAAGCCATCACCATAGCTTTCTGTCCTGGTGAGTATTTTCTGTACATTATTCTATTATCATTCCATTCTATCCTTGTATTTTATTTCTTTCTCTCACTTCCTTTAAGCTCCTTCAAATTACCAATAGCAATGATACTCTAAAGAGGAAACAATACAGGTAAATAGGTCTAATCTTTTGCTAGCTGTTCACCCCATTGTGCTAACGACTGCTAATGTTAGAACTCTCCTTCTGCAAAGTACCAAGTTATTCAAGTTGGTAATTTAAAGGCACTTTGCTAGTTTATAGACCATGAATGTTTTGTACTTAAATAAAAATCTGGTTCACTGATCATGTTAGAGATGGTATTTTCTTCTAGAACAGAACACGTGTCCCCAGCTCATACCAGCTGAAGATTAGATGTGACAGAACTCTCTAGAGAAATTCACGGAAGGTGAATGTAAGGGCTTCACACGTCAACAATGCTTCTTTCATCTTATAAATTGCAAATTTTATGGGGATAAAAGTTATTTTTAGGTATGTTTGACTGACATAAATTTTAAAACCAGAAATAGCTTTACAGTTGCTTGAAGTACTATTCTAGGAAAAGGATCTTTTTCCTGTTGATTGAAGCATTACCGCAGCTACTCGTTTAACCCTTCATGTGTCCAGATACATGTATAACAAATCACTGGTTTTCCCTCAACTCTTTATTAGATCCACGTTTTCCTAGTCTATTTAATGATGTATTTTGGCACAATTGCTCAGGTTTGAACTTCCCTCTCCATTTCTTCCAATCTACTCTAAATACTTAACTGTTTCGTTTATACTCTGTCACTTGAAAAGGAGAGATTTTCTCAGCGCTAAGTGTAGGGAGATTTGCTCCACCCTTGGTATTTGATTTGTCTGCCATTTCCCCGGGAAAGTGGAGATCCCTGTGCCTGAGCAGTCTGGGGACTGATGGGGACCCTTCACTAAGCAGTCCTGCAGGACTGGAGGGAGGCTCGATTGACTTATTCAGGGGCACACCAACAGCACAAGGGAGACTACTCAGCAGGTCTCTGCACTTTATCGTCCATTAGTGGGTCTTCCACTTTAGTCAAATATGTTACCTGCTGTTGGCAACTGCCAGTGCTCATGAAAGACTCACATCAATAGTTTGTGGAATAAAACTCTTTATTAACAGCAAATTGTGACAGGTTAAGGTTTGAGGATTGCTGGTGATATATCTGACTGCAAAAATGAATTCAAAGCATTACACAGACAAGCTCTAATCCCCAATAAAGTATTCAGAACACAAAGAGTATGGATTTTTACCCAGTAGGTGTCCCTAAGTGTGAGAAGACAGGTTCAGCCCATCAACTGATCCTAACAGTTACAACGGACTCTTCTGTAATTTTCCCCATTCTCAACTTACTTTTATACCATTTCTTTGTGTTTAGGTGGAGCTTGAGTGACTCTAGTCATACATATCTTTGTTACTGATTAGCGCAAGATTCTCTCACTTCTCTCTTAAAGATGCAGTCAATAAAATGTAGAGCACATGTCCAGTGAGGGGTGGTCATACCCTGGAGGAGGGTAACTTTGGAATGGATGTGTGCCTTGATATTACACTTAGGTTATAATGAACCAAGCTCCTCGGAGGGGAGTGATTCCACCACAGCTGCAGGCTCACCAGCAGGACATCTCCCCCTCTCTGCCCTGGCTGACAGGTGCTAGGCTGTTTCTCAGCTGCAAAGGACCATCGAGTTCCCCTCCCTGCAAGGATTTCAACAGAGCCTGGCCATGGTGTCTCCACTCTGCTCCTCTCTCTGTTCCATCCCGGTTAGCAGGTGCTATGGATGCAGATTGTGGGTGTGAGGGATCATCATGGAATAGCTTTTGAGCATGCCAGTTGCATTCCATTCAGGGAGCAGCAACAGTATTTTTCCCTATAATTTCTGTGCTGTTTCAGTTTCTCTTAGGATGCAAATATAACTTCTCAGTTTCCTCTAATTTTACCCACTGCCATATTTCCATATACTCCTTAACGTGAAGTTCGTGAAAGCAAAAAAGTAAAAAAAATAAACAAACAACATATTTTTTTAATTGATATGATTTTAAAAAATATTAATCCTGGATCAAAAGAAATGTTATCTATACTCATGGAGTATTTAAATTCCTTTAGTTGCTGTGTATCACTGAAAAACACCTTTTCTGGAAATTTTCGGCCAGTTTTAATTATTTCAATCAGTTTTACTGTTTATGTTGTCATGTATATGGAGATTTAAGGAATTCTGTCAATGATAAATGCTGACATTGCCTTTGAAATGGACTTCAATATAATTCTACAGTTCACTTTTAAGGCATGGGAAACAGGATCACATGTTTAGTTTATTCATGGTTGGAGTGTACCAGTAATCTTGACACTGCACTGTGTGAAAGGAAAGAGACACTTTTGAGCCAGACAGGTAACAATTATAGTTATCACTGATACGTGCTAAATATGAACTTTTGACTATGACTATGAATTTGAACATCGACTATGGAGAAAAATATCCTACTGATTATTTCTGAACAATTTCTAATTCTGAATTCTAAGTGAGACTAATAAGTAAATAAAGAAGCAAAAACTTCACCCAATACCTGGTTTGAAGTCAGTTTTACTTAAGAGGATTTAAAGGAAAAGTGCCATATCTTGAGCATTCTCATTCAACTGCAGTAAGACAGTTGTGTCTTTGAAACATATATATCACCACTAGAAGGTACTGCTGCAAAGAAAATTTTTAAAAATCCCATTTTCTGAAGTAACAGTAATAAAGCATCACCAAGAGTCCTGGAGTGACAGCCACTGCATCTCTGTTTGTGAAATTTAACACAAGATATGAAGAACTCAACCTGTCAATAACTACAGATAGTGTACATTCTCTTTTTTAATTCTATTGAACATATTCTCTTGGCTGAATATGTTCCTCTTGTATTTAGCCAGGCAAAGCTGTGCTGTGCTGGTCCCAGATTGATGTAACACATTACATAAGACAGTGCCATTATCACGGTAGCTTCTGTTGGGATTTGTTGTCTTTTCAATGCAAACAGTACTGCTGAGCCTGTGACTGTTCCATACAATCAGGGAGATACTACAGTAAACAACAGATTTTTCCTTTCATTATATGTATTTTTGCTTCAGTCAATTCTTATGAAAAGAGCCAGGTTTTGCTGGGTTTTGATGTGGTCAGCAAAACTGAGTTTTACCACACAACATTCTGATTAAAGGAATTAGCACTATTCAAGATCAATGTAGTACCTAGTCAATAGATGACAAAGTGATAACTGGTGGATAACAAAATGTAATCACTAATAGGAAATCACAGAATGAACACAGAGCCTCAATCCAATGCAACTCAATGTCTCCATCAGAGATGTGAAGAAAATATAAGCCGTTCTCCATCAAAGTTTATAGGCTACCAAGGACTCGTGAAGGGACAGATAAAAGCAGGGGGCATTTTTAAACTGAGGCAAACCATTTTTAATAGGGTCACAGTCAAAGAGGAATAATGGGCTCTGTCTGCTACCATTTTTCCTAGAGTCAGCTGAAAAGGCATAAATATGGAGGGATAAAAGATTATTGAACATCCTGGGAAGAAGCAATGACCTTGACAAAGATTTAGTGTTTGACCATGCTGCATAACCACCTGACCATGAACTTCCAAAACCATTAAAAAATTGGAGGTAGACAAATTCAAAAGGGAAGAAGGATGTATTTTAAGAGTGATTAACCTTTTGAGAAACTTCCCTGGAGAAATGATGGAGGCACCTTCATAAAAGTTTTTGAACTAAGACTATCTATGTAAAATCTGCACTTATTCATCCAAAAATTATTAGATTCAAAGAAGGTATTGCAAGGTGAATTTTTATAGTCGATATTATATAGGAGCTTCAAATAAAAATGCATTAAGGCTCATTTTAACCTTAAAATTGGTGGAAGGAGGGGAAAAAGAGACCCACATTATAATCTGGATTTATAATTTTTGTTGAAGCTACTTTTCAAATGAAAAGCTTAAGACCATGCAGGGTTCCTCCCTTCTCCCCCAAAATACTGGCTCTGTTTTACATGCTACTTGGGAGAATAGTCAAAAAATCAAAATACAAGTGGATGTTATTTTACAGTCATTGTGATTTCCATGTTACTCCTCTAGGAAAATATCTTGCTTTCACTATATTGAAACTCTAAGTGACTGTGCTCAAAAATACTCTAAATAAAGGCACCAGAGCACAGAGTGTATAGAATGAAGATGCAGTGAAACTATCAGGTCAGAGAAATTGATACAAGAGTGGAGATAATACACAGAAGAGAATGAACATATAATCAGGGGCAATAATGAGAGTAGACTTCAGTGTCAGTGCTTCATCTGTGCCTTTTCCCCCATCCCCAGTGAGTCAAGTAGAAACACAGCAAGTCACTCAGGCCTGCATTGCAGAAACCCTTACGCTTCAAATAGATGACTTTTCAAAGTGTAGTTTGTAAACATAAGTCACAGGCCAGACAAATAAGAGATTTCATCTATTAAAACCAAAAGCAATAGAGGGACAGCAACAACCTCCTGTTCCCACTTTTCTAGATTCTTTTCCAGTTTTTTCCCCATGTTTTTTGATGTAGCGTATTGCCTCAGTTTAGAAATGACCCATTACTTTGCATCACTTCATTTTTCTACTTTTTCTCCTTCAACATGACTTTCAGATTTACAGTGAATCCTGCTTTAATTAGGTATTGGTTAATTAATCCCTAAAGCTCCTATGTAACTAATCCCTCATTAAAAAATCCCTATGAAAAATATGCACACTTTTGTTATGTATATTTTATACTAGCTTCTCTTCTTTCCCTTGCCACATCTCATTCCAGTAGCAAAAAAGGAAAGAAAGAAAAAAGACCAAGATATCCTGAGTTCAAAATGCTAAATGAATGAATTTTAAAGAAATAGTTCAGAATACCATCAGTGAAACCTTGGCCATGCTGAAATCAGTATGTATTTGCTACAGATTTACTGAGGCCAGGCATTGAAACCAGAATTTCCAAAATATTCTAGTGTTATCTTTCTAAAAAACTTTTTACATTCATCTGAGCTATAATTTCTGAGTTGTATTTATATAAGATCATCAGATTTATAGTAGGGAAGGCAGCTTCAGCATTTGTTATGTATCTCATGTCTTACTCTCTAGTATTCTGTAAAGTAGCTTGATTCATTTATTAATAAACAGGTGAAAAACAATGACAGAGCAGATGACACTTTTAAGACATGTACAGTGTGTGCATCATCAGGAGAGTTGTGCATGGAATGCTCACATATACAATAATGAGACTCACTCTTAATCAAATAATTACATTGGTGTGTGGAGGTCGCCTGGAATACAAATGCAGCATACCAAGAGATCTGTCTTAGCATAAAATCTCTGGTACCTAACTGGATGTGTTTATTGCTGCACTGCAAAAGCAAACTCTACGTGCTTCGTGGCTGTGTCAGAACAACAGTTTTAAGAGATCATCTTTCTAAATAAGTACAATATAAAAACATGCCAAGCACACACTGTACTAGACAAATACATTTTATTTTTACTAAAATTTTGTACCTAGGCCAAAAATAATTTGCATGGCTAAAATGAAGAAAAACCCCCCAAACCCAAACATGACAGCATGGTTTACAACTTTGTTAGTGAATAACAGTGTATAAGTCAGAAATAAAATGAAAGGCAATAAATAAATAAGATGCAAAATTTTACAGCAGATTAAAATTTTAGTAGCCTCTTAATTTTTTGCAGCATTACTGTAGGTGGAAGATGAGGTAAGAACACAAGCAGGCAATAGAAAAAATTCTAGAATTGGTGGCTAAAATTATTTAGCATCTAAATTACTATTTCATGTATATGTGTGGTTATCCACGACACACATAGGATATTTGCATAATGATGTATCTATTTTGAAATAGTTAGGAGCACCAATATTACATGCTTAGCAAGGGAGGAAAAGAAGTTTCCTGTAGGATGATGTTAGCCAAAACCAGACTAACAGCAATATAATATAAATCAGAATATTCAGAAATTGTGACTGACCATATAATTAGTTTAGAACCTATTGCTATTTTTAATAAGATGACCCCCCTAAATCTGGAAGAAAAAAAAGCTTTAAAAAAATCATATTAAGAAAGAGAGTGGAAAATGAGTTGTCAGAAAGATCTGTAGAGAAAGGTTGACAGAAAGAAGGACTCCAGAAGTCTCAGTAGGGTTTTTCCAGTAAGTAATAAACCTTAGGGAAGAGTGAATAGATGTGTACGCTGTAGATTTTTGCTGTTTGCATGAATGCTTTGAGAGTTCAAAGTCCTCTGTTTTACATAAACTGTTATTTCCTTTAGGAGACTGCACTGTCAAGAGACCCATTGCTGTTTCCCAGAGGGAAGAGAATCTGGAGCTAAGGCAGACCACAGAGCTCTGGCTGCAGGCCTGAGCACCAGAATTACTCTGGCAGCTGATACTCAAGAAACCTGCATAGAAGCCTGAAGGACTAGAGCTTAACCTTCCATCAGAGGAGGTGACTTAGAGCCTGAGATCATGAGAGTATCACATTTGCAAGTCCTTAAGAAACCTATTAAATGCATGTTTCCAAGATAGCTTGCATATGTGTCAAAACTATGAGGAATGATACCTTCAGCTGTCCTCATTTAAGAGGCTGGGGTTTTTTTAAGCAGAGTAAATAGTCAAATGTTGTCTTTTCCAAAGATCTCATCTTCGTGATTTTTCTGCGTTCGTTAAAGAGCTACAACCAGAATGGCATACACTAACTAGGACTATTTAGTAACTTGAAAAAGTAACTTGAGTATTATCCTTTGATTAAGGACAATAGATTCTTTAGATAATTGCCTATGTAAGGTGCATCTGTATTTTGTAAGCACTATTGATGCTGTGCAGTTATTGTACTCCTTTGCTTTGATTTAGTGCTCATCTTGAAACCAGCCAAGTCTATTTCAAGAGACAGTATCTTGTGAACAATGATCAAAGTGTAAATTTATGCAAATTCAATGCTTCACCTTAATTACCTTGATGGTGCTTGTCAGCAGCCTTTTCCATGCTTTCACTGATTAGCAAGCTATCACAAATAATTATTATTTCATCTGCAATTACAATGATGCAGTTCATTGGCTTATTGCCCAGCCACAGTATTGCATCCCACCCAACTCCTGCTCTTCTGGAGTTATGCCACAGTTCATGTCTCAGGAATTAGCATCCCTACTTTATTCAGTCAATCACCTAAACTCCTGAACTTTATGATCCCATAAGGCAGGTTCTCTCTAACCTTCTACAAGTAGGATTACTACATAAAATTGCTAAATATAGCCTGGAAAAATGTGAGGGCAAGGAAAGGCTCTTTTCTCCATGATCATTTTGTACTATCTCCACTTTCTCTTTAAAAATCTCTTTCACTTATCCCCTCCCACTTTTTTTTGTCAGCTACTAAGAAAAAATGAACTCTATCCCAGCCAAAACCAAGACAGTATTTTACTTCAGCAGATCAACTGATGCTACTGTTGTCAACTGAAATATGAACTTTAGAGGTTAATAAATCGCCTCCAGGCAGCCCAAGGTTATCACTGTAAAATGGACACTACAGCATGGAAATGTATTTGGTTCCATCATGTTGGAAGCCCTGAGTAAATCTAAATATGAGGTGCAACTCAGGAAGTAAATAAGCACCTGTTTGTTCCTTTTTCCAGCTGAGTAATGGAGCAGAAAAGCTAACACACCCAAGCCCTGTCCCCATTTCAAACAAACAGTTTATTTTTCATTACACTGGATATGCTTGCATGTATTAAAAAGGGCATGAAGAATGTGGGGAAGTGAATGGCTGGCTGGTTTTCTTTATGAATGCTTGTACATCATCTTAAATCACTAGCTATTGCTAACAAGCAAAAAGAATGCAAATATAAAAGTAAAAAAAGCAATTAAGTAGCAACATATGGTGAAATATGTAATCTCTAAAAGCAGGAATATAAACGAAAAAGAGAGAAAAAATATTGCAAGAGAAGCCTGAAGCAATGTTTCCATACTTTAACTGAAAACAGTGTTTATTGACTCTTCAAGGTCAGAAGAAAAACACCTGAAACATAAATAAATGCTCTAGCTGCACAAACTCAAACTAAGAAAAGAAATTAGAGGATGATACACAGAAGCTGGAGTTAATAGAAGCCACCAGTTCTAAAATCATAAATGGCAAGTAGCTGTAAAATATAAACCCTATGTCCCATAAATGGAAATATATATTTTTTTAAGTAGTCCCTGGAACATGACACAGGAGCTCAAGCAATAACTTAGAATTACTAACGTTATAATGATTAGACCAAAGCAAAGTACTTTAATTAAACCTGCCATAAATTAAAGACAAAAAATTCCAACTTTAACCAGAAACATCTGCAGGGTATTAAAGCACATTGCTTACCACCACACATTTTGAAACTACAAAATAATGTCCCAGAAAAACAAACTCAGATCAGTATATAGAAGAGCCAGCATTGATTTAATATGGAAAATTTACACAGAACACAAAGATGGTAAAAACATGCAAATCCATCTATTTGGGCTAATCAAGTAGGGACAGGGTATTTTCAAGAGACATATAAAAGAAAACAACATCTTGGCTGGATTCAAATCAGAACTAGAAAAACAAGCCTTTTGAAGATTCATAATTCTGCTTAATATTTTGCAAAAAACTCAACATCGAGTTAAGAGGTCAGGTACATCTGACGAAAATTTCTCTTTCCAAAATATGAAGACAAGCAGGTGTTGCAAATCAGCTGTTCCAGTATAACATAAAGCAAAATAATACTACGCTCTGGTAACATCTGTGCTCATCTGAGTCTAATGAACTCAAGAGAGCTATGCAGTGAAATATAAGCATTTACAGAGTTAAATAACTTCCTACAATCCAGTGACTGTATTTACTAGACCTGTAGTGGGTATGATGGGAACTTCTAGCTCACATATGGACATCTAGACTGGAACACACAGGTGCAGTGCCAGCCAAGAAGTCTGTACAGTCTGGCAGATGCAGCACAGGACCTATAGGAGACTCAGGCTTTCTGTTCTGGTATCTACAGGCCAGGTGGAATACCCTACATGATCTAGCTAAAACACGTGCTGTTTAGGCTTAATACCTATTGGATTAAGTCAAAACCTGTACTGAACCCAATTCTAATGGGTATCTACTGCTCCCACAGTCAAATTTGGTGAAACATTGGAAGCAGAGAAAGATTATAAAATATTAATACGAATTCTCAGTAGAAAAATAATAAGAGCCAAATCCCCAGTGTATACAGTCCTATGTAAGTAGTCATTGTCTAACAAGAACTCAGAAAAGAATATGACAAAGGAAATCATCATATGCTAACATCAAAAAATCCTTGTTTGCAGCAGAGTAATATTTCAAATTATTTGCTTGACAGAAGCCACTGATCATTACACACACCTATTACTACAAAAGAGAAAGGTAGCAAAACAATGTAACAAACTGTTGCCACATTATTAATTGAAACCAGTAATAAGTAAAAATTACAATCCCAAATTTGTTTCATTGCCTTATCATTGGGAAACCATGTTCTATTTTTATTTGAGGATAAAATATGATAAAAACTCTACATGATTAAAACTCTACATGTTAAAAACTCCCTGGAATCATGGCAGAAAGAATATATGGGTGTTTATGGAATTGCACAAGGCAAAAAAATGAACTGGCAATGCATTTCTTTGCCTACTACTGGAAAAAGTGGACAGAATTTCCCTTTCACTGATGGAGAGTAAAATCCTTCCTAATATGAAAGTGATCCTGAATTAATGAGCTGAAATAGAATGCACCAGTACATGAGATATATTTTGCATAATGAAAATTGCAGCTAGGCATGTTTGATGTTGCCTTTCCCTGGTCTTGAAATTAAAGTCAGACACAGTTAAGGGGAAAGAAGAGGTTTTTACCTCAATATTTATTTAGGGATCCTTAGGTGCACCAAAATGCACATTGAAATGCACCCCAAAAATTCACACCCCTCCTATAGATCGTGTATGCAATTTATAGGCCTTGCAAATAAAGGCCTTGCCCACCCCCTCCCTGGATGGGCCTATCTTAGTTTACAGGATATGTTCTGGAGAGGACTTGGGGTCTAGGGCTTTCTGACCCCCAGCTGCAGGCCCTTCAGGATGTTTGGTCTCTTGGCTTAACGGAATATCGGGTCTCAGCTGACTTATCAGACTTAAGAAACTACAAGTATGTGGGCTAAAAGCACTGCGGATACATAAAAGCTATATAAAAGGGTATATAAAAGGTGTGTAAAAGAAAAGGCAAAAAATCATCATGGCATCACTGAAATAATTTACTAAAAGATCAGTAATTTTACCCCATGCCCTAAAGCTGAGGAAGTTTCAAATAGAAAAGAACTATATAATCGAATTTTTAATTACAAAATTTTCTCAGTTGTACATTAACCACAGCTTTGGTCAGCCTACCTTTAAATGCATTAATGAGGCTATTTTCTGGGTTGGAAAATATTCCACAACCTGCCAGAACACAGGCAGGAAGCTGTTCCAGCTATTTGTGCTTCAGTGATGTCATCTCACTTCTTCACCGTTATGCCCTATTGACTGCCATGAGGTTAAACATGAGGGTGCTGAGTCTTACTGTGGTGTAAGTATGTGTAGTATACATTACTGAAGTTATTTTCATCACCCTTTACAAATGGAAATGTTTATAGCTCAAGTGTTTCATGTGGGTAAACCTACACACCACAGAATGAGGTGCACATTAATAGACTGCTTTGCCCCACTAGGTTTGATTTGTAAACCACTGCTACAGACAGAAGATCTTTGCAATCTGTAGCACTGTACCTGTGGAGAAGAATTTTTATTAGCAAGACAATGCAGATGAATACTTAGTGCAGAGTGTATTGATGATATAAAAATTTATACATAATAAAAGTGAGTGAGCATTTGCTAATGGAATTATTTATTTTACTGGTGGAAGAATGCTTCTGACTAAATCTGTTTCATATAAATCTGTTTACTAAATCTGCTTTAGACTGTCATTTGCTCATTGTCCAAGAGCAGAAACCTTATCATTAAAAACCTAGGAGTTCATGTATCCTCTCTGTTTATACTAATGGGATTTTATCTGTGGTTCACCTGCAGCTTGACACTGTACTATATAAATCCATTTTGCATTCTGCTGGTTTCACCTTTACCTGAAAGCTACAGTAGAAACACATTATGTGGAATTTTCTGTTGCATTTGTCTTTGACCTGCTGTCTTTATCTTCCCTTACTATCCAAAAAACTTTTCTTATTAATTGCTTTCCATTTCTTTTTCTATTTTGAAATAATCTGTGAAGTAAAATTCAATTCAGCCCACTTCAAAAGGGAAAAAATAAGATTTTAAATTGGGTAAACATAAATATCCTGTACCTGGAAACCTGGAGACAAAATGAAGAAGTATCCTTCCATCATGGCTCTAAAGTTCTGCTGACCTTTTGCTTGCTGTGTCAGACAGCCTCCAGATTCCTCAGAGTCATTCAAAATGATTTTTATTGACTCATCCGTATACCTCATTGGCTAGTTTTAAAATCCATTATTAATACAGTATTTGACCTATGGAGGTCATGAAACAATTAATATTCCCCTCCTTTGCCCTGCATGGGCTGCAAGATAATGTCTCTGCCACCACACAAGCTTGGAGCTGGCTGCAGCACGCTGTGTGCTGAAGCCCAATCTACTGATCACCTGCACTGCATTTCTACCTTCAAACCTGGACCAAGTGTGGAGGAGAGGAACAGGTTGCCTGGAGGTGAATCAGGCAGAGGAGCACTGTGGATGGCTTAGAGCAACTATTTGTGCACAGCCAGTGACTCTGTTGGCAGAGCGTGATGGAGCCTTCCTTCAAAATTAAGCCTAAGTTAGAGCCAGTGCACAAAAGGCAGCGCAGACAAAGCCTCAGCCAGCCGTTTTTCATCATCCCTCAATTTAAAGTGGTGTCTTCAGTCTCAGATGTTTCCAACAGTGGGTTCAGAGCAGCTTCAAAGAGCTCTAGCTCTGCCCAGTCTATCTGAAGATGACATTGTCTGAGAAGACCCTACATCCTCGCCTGAAAAACTGTTTCAATAGAAGTATAGATAAAATTTATTCATACAGTTCTGGTACAAGGTGCATGAAAAACCCTCAACCAAACCTCAGAATCATAACACGGATGTTCAGAAATAGCCATCTGACACAAACAGCTACTGCAGCAACAGAGACAATATTGAACTTGAATTTCTGTTAGCATTTCCTTCTGCTGCATTATCACAAGCACAGGTGCCTTGTGATGTTGGCCACCAAAATGTTTGAAGTCACCCTTAACAAAAGCCTTGGGCGCAGACAGCTGCTTTCTCATGAATGTTAAATATTCATGAGATTATTTCCATTAAATTTTATCAAAACCAAATGTATTCTTTTAGCAATGAGACTTTCAAGACCTTCAAGGATCTCTTTCTAGAGGGTCTATGGAAAGTAAATGGTATCCAGGAAAAGAACTGCCATTGAAACAATTTCCTAGATTTCTTGTAAAACCTTAACAAACCAAAATGCAGCCCAGGATGACTTTTCTGGACTTTTCTTGGGATGTGATTCCCAAGAGCATATCCAGACCGTTCTGCAGATGTGTCTTTGCCATAGACAGCAATAGTAAAGTGTGGCACGTCTCCTTGAAGGGAAATCAGAAAAGATGATAGATGGAAAGGAACTGAATCAGACTGAAGTGCATTTCAAGAGCTGGTACCATGCTATGGGAGCAGAAGGGTAACAATGAGCTCAGTCTGCAGATAAATGTTGATTTATACTTAGGCTCAATCAGATTCTGGACAGGTTGTGGACCTGTTCATATATGATCTTTCTGATAAATTTGTACTGAGATGACCATCTCAGAAGCAAAAGAAGTAATTTCCTGTAATAGTCTATTAACACTACTGTAAATGGTTTCTTGTCTTATAAGATCTTTCTAAATGTGTGCACTCATTCTATGTAACACAGTAGGGTCCCAATCTCACTAAATTTTGATGCAATATGAATGCAAATATCTGCAGAAGCATATGGACAGAGAAAATACTTTTTTCTTTTTTTCAATATAGTTTACTTAGTCAATAATTATACTAATTTATTCCTGTGTGTAACTAGTAGTAAAATTTTACTTGTCCTTCAAAAACTTGGAATAAATAAAACATCCATCTGATAAGAACAGGCAGTCCCAGTAGAATGTTCCAAAACCAATTCTAAGCAAGCATCTTTATCATTCATCAAATTGAAAACATTTCACTGAGGCTATTCAAATTCAATAAATTCTAAAGAGCTGTTGACATAGATTTTTCAGCCTTTAAGAAACAAAAGTCCTTGTGTTGTCTTGCTTTTCACAGTTTTTCAATGTTTTTAATTTTGTAAATAGAGTTTTCACGCACTTTTTGTAAACATAAGCCATGTTATGCTAACCGACCTAAGATGTTTTCATTCTTTCTCTTAAGGCGGAGAAAGTTGATGGATTTCTCCTTTGACCTATGCGGCTGAGGGCTGGTAATTTCACTCTCTAATCCATGGGGTTTTATAAAAGTGTATAAAATAAAGAAGTGGGCCCTTTGGCCCGGGCTTTTGGCTCATTGCTCTTTGATCCTGATACTGGCCTCTGGGTGTTCCTTTGTGTCTGTGTGCGACATCCTTGTCTCCCTTCCTTTATAATAAAAGACCTTGACTTTGTAGGTTGGAAAATCATATTTTGAAGAAAATGAAGAAAAACTGCAAGTCAAAACCCTGGACTAGGTGAGAATTGTCTTTCATTTTCATTCTATTCTTAAATTACTTGGCCATTTTTTTTTTTAAAGAAAAGCCTTAAACTTTGGATAAGAAAAAAAGCAGAATATTCAGGCAGCATGAAACAGTATACACTGCTATTTCTAGACTGTTTCATCCTTCCAGTTTCTTTGTACTGGAGGAGAAAGTACTTTCTTAGGCCAGATATTCCAGAGATAAACAGATAAGTCCAAGTTCCTGGTTTATTAATTTAATTTTCTAGTTTCTAAATCCACCTGTTATCCTGACAGCTAAGTGCTGATTACGGAAAATTAAAACACAAAATTAGAACCAAGATAAAACAGTTAATCAAATGCTAAACAAAAATAATGGGTCTTGCTTCCTGCTCTGAATTCATTGAAATGAATCATTGTTTAGATACTACTCCATTGCCACCTGCTTGCCAGTTAATAATGCAATCTTCAGTAATTTTAAGCTTTCATGTTTCCATTCATAGGCATGAGGTACAGTAGGCAACAGAAAGCAATTTAGACAGTACCATTATCTATCTTCAGACTAATTTAGTAAAGATACTTTCAAAAAGGTTCACTTATTTCACTTTATCCAGTCTTCCCAAGAGAATGAGGTTTATGTGATTGGAGAAGGTTTAGGGGGAGTGGGAGGAAACTGAAGCACCTTTGAGTAGGCCAAATGTTGAACCTGATAGTATCCAAATAAACTCAACTGAAGCTTCACATTGTGAATTACACTGAGAAACAGCTAGCAAAAGACAGCCCCGCTGAGGAAAACACCTCTCTGCTTGCTCTGTGGGAGACATTACAGTGGAAATTCTCATGTTGTTGAACAGCTCAATGAACTTGCAGGGAAGATCTTACAGATGTCCCAGCTACAGGAAAGCTTTAACTGAACATCATGATCCTGTTAAAAAAACTGTAAGAATTTCAGTTTAATTCTTTTTCACACTCATAACAGCACTTACCATTAGTGTTTTGGTATTTCACAGACTCAGAATGGTGCAGGAGGCCAGGAAATCCAATCTCTCAGTGTGGGTCCAAAGCTGTTTTCTCTGTGTAATCTGTGGAGGAAACAGGGCTGAGATACACTGGACTTATAGGAGTCTTATACGCCAGTCATTTGAAAAGTGTCGTGGAGATGGCACAGTTCCGCTTTTGTACATTTAAAATTGACTCTGTGGTGAAAAGCATGCTGAGGAAGCTTGATAAATGTAATATAGGGAGAAATCGAACTGGAATTGAAAATTGCTTGAAGTTTATTATGAAAACTATTTCATGTATGACAAGCAGAAACAAGGAAGCTCTTGTTTATCAGGCTGCAATCTGTAAGTGACTGTTCCTATGGGGGTCTGAAAATCTCTTCAACAAAGTGTATTTGTGTGCTTATGAATTATATGCTGAGGCAATCTGCGTTAACATAAATTCATGGCATGATACCACATTAAAAAGCCATTAAATTATCAGGTGTCTGTAGCACATTTTTGTCAACAGAATAAGTAATAAAAAGTCTGTATCATATAGTTTAGCAGTTCTGAAGTGTTAGTGAGCAGCATGGTATAAACCAGTAAATTCAGAGACTGTAGTAAAATGTGCTTTAACATGAGTAACTTTCAATGACTGGAACAAGACTGTAACATTTTATCAGACAAAAAGAAAGTAATACATAAAAATCTACAGATAAGGTAGATGTTAAATTTATCTTTATGACTTTTAAAGCAGAACTGTTTAAAGATCAATGCAAATGTAGAAAATCTCCAATATTGTGATCATATCTAACACTAAAATAAGATTTTGTACTGAGATGTCACTGCCAACTAAGTCTTCTTTTTCCCTTAAAAAATAAAATAATACTTTTATTTTTTCTATTTATTCCATGGATTTAGTATAGCTTTAGGCTTCAAACTTTTTATCTTTGGATGTTACCATGCAATCATGAAAAGATTTGGTGGATAAATTTAATAAAATGAAGTAAGTGTACTTAAACAGAAACAAATCTCAAGATTTCAGGCTGATAAGGACTATATTACACTCAGAGAGTATAAAATATGCCCACATGACCCTATTTTATTCAATATAGTTGCACAAGTGAGAAGAAGAGAAAAATGTAAAGGTAGTTGTGTTCAACAGCTGGTCTATAACTTGAACTATGATCCTCTAATAACATTGCTAGATTTATGACTAATAGAACTTTTGTTTTTAAACAAGTTAAGAGCTCGGTCTTGAAAAAAACAATTATTTAGCATATCACTATTCCAGGTCAGTTTATTTCTGTGTTTTTCTTTCTTCAGTAAGTTGATTCCTCGGGTGTGCTGCTGTGTAGAAGTAGAACCCCTCTGTGCAAACATGCCATTAAGCAATGGCCATAAAGGAAAGTGCATTTTGCAAACTCAGACACTGCTAATACTTGCAAAATCTTTGTGCTTTTTTTGATACAACAGCTCACACTCCTCCCATGAATGTAATCTAATGTCATATCTGATAGAAATTCCACTTCCTCTTCCCTCCACTTTTCTCTTAACTGATCCTGTAAGGCACAAGCAGGAAGGGGAGCTTGAAACATTTTACAGTAGTTTGGAGTATGATCTTTAAGGCTGTTGTAGACGGTAATGTTTTCTAAATGCTTATTATCTTAAAACCCCTACAATTTTCATCCTTAAGGCAACCCAAAATGAGGCCTGAAAATCACAGTCACTCAATTTTTCTGTGGATATTTAAGAGAAAGAGGGAAGAATTTATCAATGCTAGATTTTTCACTTGCTGCCTAGATACTCAACACAGCGGTGGAAATCCATGGCGAGTTATTCAAGAGCTAAAGCTGGATTGCCTGAAAGGATTTCTATGCAGCCATAGCTGTTAGAGCATTGAAATTACCTGTCCAAATCCAGCTGCTTGCACATGGCGTGGTGAGTCACCATGAACAAGGTAGAGATGCAGCTGTAAGACACCTTGGAAAGCAGACTTGGCACACCGGAAGATGAAAGAGGATGGAAAACAAGTGATCAAGGGTGTAAGTTGCTCGCACGAGTCCTGGTAGGTCCATACATCCAGAGAGAAAAACTGATGATTAAGATGAGATTTTCCACAGCTGCAGCGTAGACAGAGGAGTAAGTGTCCTTCAACCAGTCTTAAAGACCACAGGAGCAAAACAGCCAAATGCTGCCTGCTTGCAATGAGTGTTTCTCATTATGGAGTTTCTTTCATTATATTATTCAGCATTTCTGTTGTAATGTATTTGATTTACATGGCAAGGTTGGGGTTTTTTGGGGCGGCAGAGGCAGGGGGG
>VXBT01009046.1:370273-606537 GCA_013400235.1 Oriolus oriolus
GGGTCGCAGGGGTGGCTTCTGTGAGAAGCTGCCAGAAGCTTCCCCCATGTCCAACAGGGCCAATGCCAGCTGGCTCCAACCCAGACCCACCTCTGCAGGGCTCTGTGAAGAGTTGAAAACTTTGTGCAGGTGATATAGTGTTATGTGCTCAGAGAAACCAGTGGGTAGGAGAAAGTGCTCTGGCCTTCACTGATTTCCATTTTTACTGACTATTTTATCATCTTTTTATTAGAAAGTGGTTTCAATGTTGACCTTTCATATTTGCTACCCTAAGGATAGCAAGATGAAAAATTTTAAATGTTATCCTTTTTTTTTAGTAACAGAAATTGGATATTTTGTTTGTAAGAGGGAAACAATCTCATTCCTGGAGTTCACTTCAATGTACAACAGAAAATATGTTCTGATATGTAATAGAAAGCACATCTATTTTTACTATTTTCCCATAAAATGATAAAACATATGATTTGTTCATGTATGAGGTTCTGAACAGGTGAACATCAACACCTTAGAGTACCTAATTAGTATTTCTAGTGCTTAGAAAGATTAAAAGAAAGAAAACTGTATTTAAATATAAATAGCATGTGGTTGGCTAGAAATTATTTGCATTCATGTCCTAAACTGATTTACAATATAAGGTTGATATAACTCACTTTTTCCAGTAGCACTGGGTTATAATCATGTGCTCCTTTCTTATGACCAGATTATGAACTGTAAAATCCAGTGCAAAATTATTTACCAATGTGAATTATTTTCCTCTAAGTGGTATCAGCTCTAAGAAGACACACAAGTCAATTTAACATATTGATAATATCATATACCTGTACTGGGTTTGTGTGGCATTGGTAAAACTGACTTGAATTAAAGAAATTATTTTAATTTATCAATCAAATCAGAGTAGGATACTGAGAAATAAAACTAAGCTTTAAAAACCACCTTTTTCCCTGCCTTCCCTTCTTCCTGGGCTTAACTTTACTTGCAGTTTTCTCCACCTCCTTCCCTCATAGGCTCAAGGAGCTGGGAAAGGGGGGCTGCTGTCTGCTCACCACACCTTCCTACTGCTCATTCCACTTCAGTGGAGGACTCCTCACAGCCTAACCCTCCTCCAGCATGGGGTTCCTCCTGCAGGAGACAGTGTTCCATGAACTCCAGCATGAGTCCTTGCCGTAGACTGCAGTTCTTCACAAACTGCCCCAGCACAGGTCCTTTCCATGGGGTGGAGTCCTCCAGGAACAAACTGTTCCAGCATGAGTCCCCCACAGGGTCACAAGTCCTGTCAGCAAACCTGCTCCAGCACGGTCTCCTCTCTCCATGGGGCCACAGGTCCTGCCCGGAGCCTGCTCTAGCATGGTCTTTCCGTGGTGACAACCTACTTCAGGCATCCACTTACTCCAGCATGGGGTCCTCCAGCTGCAGGTGGATCTCTGCCCTACCATGGACCTCCATAGGCTGCAGGGGTACAGCTGCCTCACCAAGGTCTTCACCGTGGTCTTCTCCATGTACTGCAGGAGAATCTCTGCATTTGCACCTGCAGCACCTCCCCCTCCTCCTCCTCCTCCTCCTCCTCCTCCTTCACTGACCTTGGTGTCCGCTGGGCTGTTTCTCTCATAAATTCTCACTCTTCTCTTCTCTGCTTGCAATTGCTTCCCCACACTAACTACTTTTCCCTTCTTAAATCTGTTATCCCAAAGGCCAAAATGTGCCCTGGAAAGAAAATACCATCTGCTTCACAGCCAGGTCCTCAGATGACTCTAGGAAATCTATCACTGGAAAAAAAAAAGAACAGTTAAAAAAAAAAAACCAAAACAAACAAAAAACCAAACCAATCCTTTTAGACTATGTCAGTCTGATATGGAAGCAACATTTACTTTCTGCCTCACATCTGGAGAATGGATAAGCAACTGGCAACAGCTATCTGGAAGTGGTACAGTGTTTAATAATATTCAATTAATTCTTATCTAATTTTTCAGTGAAGGACAAGAATAAATCTTATAAGTTGGGAAAATGTCCTTTCACTGGCTGCCTCTTTTAAGAAGCAGTGACACTTTAAAATGTAACTATTCTAAATGGTGTTCAGAGACACAGCATCAGTGTTCAAAGGCTGTCTCACAAAGGGTTAGACTACTTCTCAGTAATCTTTATGTCTGGAAATGTTTTTATGTTTTAAATCAGAGATTGCATGACTGCTTCAGGGCTAGTAGTCAGATTTCTAATAGTAGACGTCAGCTTTCCACTATTGAGCTCAAGCTATTAAATAAGAGATATTACTTTCAGAAGGTTGTTTCGTGCTTCATGTTGAAATGCATTGATATCAGTCTGCTTTCTAGTGGCCCAATTTTCCACATAAGAAAATGAGTAAAAAAATAAAAGATAATACTATAGCAGTTTGCATTTTTTAACAATTTGGTTAGCTTTCTCAGTAGAAAAAGAAAATAAGAAAGAATGTGACTAAAGAACAATTTGCTTTCATCCATCAGAAGGTCTCATCATCAGGGCAAATCATGGCAGTAGGTCACATGCAAGAATTTAGTTTCCTTGTATTACTTACCAGATTAAAATAAAAATGTCCAATAAAAATATTCCAATCCATCTGCTTTAACAGAGAGTGAAATCTACTTTAAAAACATACAGTAAAAAGAAGAATATATGAGCAATTTAGAGCTCCATAAAAATGGCACAGGGAGAGGTCCCAGGAAATTACCAAGGACAGTGGCAATGCTAATTTATCTGTGTCACAGAATTGTATAAGTTATTTTGAGACTTTAGCTCCTGGTTTAACTTAAAGCTGTTGCTTAAAGAATTCTTGAATGAAACAATTGAGCAGTTGCATGTATTTGTTAACAAGGAGATTTACACTGCCGTAGTAAAACCTTAAATAACTTAGATATACATTATTTTGGCATGCCAAACATGTAAGAGAGGCAGAGAGGGGTAAAACACTTTCACATGAGTCTTAAAGGAAAGTTAATGAACTGTCAGAATTTAAATAATGTTGTCTGTACGGACACTACATCAAATGAAACCCAAAACCATTTATTGACTTCTGTGAAAGCGTTCAAAAAAATCTGTTACACAGACAAGTGACGCAAATGAAGAGAATGAACCTTCACTTACACAGTGTGAACACTCGTCCTTCTCATCAGAACTTCTTCAGCCCATGAATTAGTGTTGACTCAGTACAAAGGTGTTGCAGTGCCTGAACCAGCATTTTTTTGTCTCCTCAAAGAAATGTGAGAGAAGTGCTGCTCATCGTTTCAAATATCAGCTTACAAGTTTAATGAATCATTGATTTCCTTTCACTGGATCTGGGAAGCCTTGATAATAATGTTGGTATATACAAGGAACATATGGAATCTGGAGGAACACTTCATGCATGTTTAATTTTGACCACTCTGATGGGATACCTTGCAAATATTTTCTATTTCTGTTCATAAAAATCAACTTTTCCTTGGCAATAAAATACCATTGAAATATATTCTAATAGCTATAATGACCATGTATTGGCAGTTTTACTACAAAGAGATGGCCAACTTCTCAGAACTCCAGAGGCTATTTTAACAGAAAAGAGTGATATAAAGCTAACTTTTATGTCTTACCAGGCTAAACTTTCACAGACCCCCACACACTGCAAGCCAGTGCTGCAAACCTTTTTTGGAAATGACAGGCTCTGATGTCTTTGCCCTTACAGCATTCTGTGGCAGACTGACCTTATAAATCTGAAAGAGATGTGAAGCAAAATGGATGCTCCAAATACTTAATCAATCAACAGTGGAAAGCAGTCTTTAAACTAATCTCATCAAGTTACTTTAATATTGTAATATTATCAATTAATTACTTCTTTATCTACAATTATGTAAATTGTAATATTATCAGCTATTTTATCTCATTGATTTTTTTATGAGACGTAGTTTGTGAATTGTTATGAAACCAGGAAACATTTCTTGATACAAATCATATAATGCAGAAAGGGAGAAGACAGGTAGTATGTTAATTCAATAGATTGTTTAAACACTTAACCATGTCTGAACTGAGAAATAATGATCATATTTCAATGATAACCTATTGAGGAATCCTTCTATAATCCTGGATGAACTTGAAACTCTGTTTTAACCTGAATTCTTGTAAATACATGAGATAATAAAATAAGTAATATGATGAAGCAGTCTGCGTGTATTACTGGGGTTAGAATACAGGAAGGAGTAAAGATCCCCAGGAATGACTCTAAAGGTTTGTTTCCATTTTGAACATTCCTCATATTTAAGATTATGCAGACATTTTTGAGAGTACGTTCGTTGCCTTTTATTTCTTCTTATAAGCAGATCTATGTCAGGCTATGCTGAAAAAAATCGTGATACCCAAAGTTTGATAGTATATTCTTTGGGGTCCCTAAATTCATAAAAGAATGACAAATAATGTTTTCAAGAGAACAATTTTATTCTGATGAGAAAGGTAAGCTATATTGGCCACACTCCCGACAGTTTTTCTTTTATTGTTTTCTTTTTAAAAATATTCATAAAGTTAATGAACAAATGGATGCAGTTAAGTAAATCAGAAGCAGAACACTACATGTTAGCAATGCAATTATATCTTCCCTGATGCTTCGCCAGTGGACAAAAACTTGTAGAAGTACTAAAGAAATTTTCATCCCTGTTTAAGCAGCACTATCCTGAACAATACCAGACTTGAACTAAAACTGATTATAAGGAGTTATGGGAAACTAAATGGAAATGTTGAAATTATATAAATTATGAAAATAAGATCTTTGACACCCATTTTCTTGGATTATCTGAGTGACAAACTAGAACCTATACATTAGCAGAGTTTCACAATATTATTCTCTTAAAGAACCTATTCATATCCCTTTATTTACCTCTCCTTATCTGGAGAACAAAATGGTCACCCAACATGGATTTCTCCAGACAACTGGGTTTTTTCCCCTTTTTCTCCTGATGTGTATGGATGAGTAGCAAAGGTCCTGAGGTCTGCTGGCAGGTGATAAAGTGCATATTTCATTTGTTGGGTAGGATGCACCTTGTTAGAGATGCCAGCCTCTTGAGGCTGAGAGCCAAAAGGATTTGAAGTGAATGGAACTGTTCTTAACATTAGAGGCTTTTCCCAAGGGAGGCAGCGTTGATGAGAGCAGAGTTTTAACCTGTGGTGCAATATAATAACAGACAGGTAGCCACTGGCAGCAAGGTAGACTCTGAGTTATCACATCTTCTGAATGCTGCTACATTGTCAAATGATTACAATTTGAGCTTTGGATATGAGTCTCTGGCTGTCAAAAAAAAAAGCTCTATTTCTTCCACTTTGTTCTAGAATAACGTTCTTCTGTTTATCCTGTTGAAGAGTTTGATTTTGGGTTCAGCATTTAATGACAACGTCTGAGTGGATGACAAAGAGAATAGCTACTCTTCCTGAGGGATTGCACGTAACTATCTGTCCAAAGGTCACTATGCCTGTATAGCTACAGATTTTTCTGTTTTCTCTGTTCTTATGCTTTTATATCTTCAATTTTCTCAGAAAAAGACTGTAATTATTATATATATATACACACACGCACACACACTTATATATATAGTGTATTCTGGCAAAAATTCAGCCGTGGGAATAAAAAGGAATTTCCGGATTTTATGATAATTATTTTGTTTTGCAGGAAAATAATCTCAGCCACAATAATGTTTTCTTTTGTTATGTACATTAGTGTCTATTAAATATGGAGAGCGCCTAGTACTTGAGAAGGCAAAAATATCTAATAAAAGAATGAAGAGACAGAAGCCAACTGATAAAAAAAGGTGGAATCACTGGCAGCTGTGATGGATAACCTAGTAACAAAGATGAAGAAGTCTTAGCAAGAGTGCATGTATAGAGAATAAAACATAGGGTAAAAGGGGAAGTGACAAAAGGAAGAAAATGGATCTGTAGAAGAAAAAAAGGCATTGTTTAAATGAGTACACAAAAAAAGTATCGTTTTATTTGCAAATTAAAAAAACTTTTCTAAGGAAATGGGTGAGATTATTTTAATATTAGTTTTTCCCTGGAAAAAACAACAAAGATAGCAATTAGGGAATTTAACTTAACAACTGAAAAAATCCATTAATGAGAAATAAAATTAGTTTAGTTGACAAATCACAGACTGTGTCTGACAGGCACAATGTTCTTTTGAGAGTCTTAAAAGGACAGATGTGCACCAATTATATTCAAATAAGTAAGATACTGCATCTAACTTCTATGTGACTCACAAAAAAGCCTGGATTCTACTCTTTTCTTGGAAGCAAAAAAATTTTAAAAAGCAAAACCAGAGTATGCTGCAACTATTAGAAGGTTGTACTTCCAAAGAGTGTCTGGATTAAAGCATTGTCCTTGAGAGATAATTTCCATACATGAGAATTTTTCATGTATTTGCCAGTAATATAGAGAATGGATTAAGTGGGAATGTTTTCAAACTAAAAAAGAATGAGAATCATACGCTTGACCACTATGGAAAAACAAAATTAATGTCTTGAATTAAAAAAAAAACCACAAAACCACAACAAAAAACCAGTGATGTGTGCAACACAATGATGTTAAGCAATACCAAATATAATGCAAAAAAATTGATAAAATTGTGTCAGATGAGCTTTTTTCCCCAGGCTTCACCTCCTCAGGAGTAGGTTTGCATGTACAGTACTAAATGAAAGGAGCCAAGGAATTTCAGCCTCTGTCCTCCCACCACTTTCCCTTTGTCTGACGCATCACACATGTTTATATCACATCGTGCTGCCTTGGCCACGTGGCTGCTCATCCCTGTATATGGGGATGGAGTCCACCACTGAGACACAATCACACACTTTACTGTCATGACCATTCACTTTCTCATAAAGCTTTGTTTAACATTAGTTTATTGTCCGTTCCTTTCCACTACTTTTGGCATCCTAAAATATATATTCTTCAGAAGGATACTAAGGAAAATGTATAAAAGTCTATTAAATAATTAGAAGAATTCCCTTTTTAGTATCTGAAACCTTCACAAATCCTCAATGTTCTTCCTACCTAGAGTTGGAGAAAAAAAATTATTTTATCCATTTTCTAGAGGAACACAAACATGGTGACTTGACCAAGACCACTTGGTCAGGAGTGTAGGAAGGCATTGAAATCAAGACCAATGAACCTTAGGTCACTGACTATACTGGTGTATGTAATTCCTACCAGTAGATAAAATATTAGCTACACAAATAAATTTTTGAGAAGATAAATGTGAGCTTTGTATGCAAATTTGCAGTAACTGCGTCCCTGGGTTGTTCTACAAAATGCTTGCTTAGTCCAGACAGATGGGTGTTTACACTATGCAGTTACCATAGCACCTGGTTTAGTGTAGTGCTAAATCCTGCTGAAAAGACAACGTGTTTACTCAGGCTCAGCTATGCGGCAATGCATCCACGCACTCTCAAAATGCTTCCACTTAGCTCAAGATATAAGTAGGATGGCCTCCTTTTCACTTGCAAAAGCCTATCTAAACATACATAAAGACAGATGGTTGTAAGAAAATAAATCTCCTTGCAATGCAAGACATTTTCCATGGGATATTTGCCATAGTTTGCCAGGATCTCATTATCTATCTTTCCTCTTACTCCCCAGTATCCTTACATTTCAGACTTCTTTTCTTTTCTGTCTCTGTGCTGTATTTTTCCTGGTGAGACCAAGCTCTGAGATGGTGCTCTTTGTTTGGACAAGAGTGTGAAAGCTTTTGGCAAATAAGAATACAGGGGCTCTGTGCGAGACAAGTATGTGCTAGAATGTCCTGTATTATTTAGACATCTGATTTTTAGATATGTTCTGTCTCATCAGTTCTGTAACAGAAGAATGTACAAATGTATCAGCTTTTCAAAAATGAAAAGCATCAAAGGAAGTCTATGACTTTTCTTGCAGTAAGCATGGTAAGGAAGTGCAGACAAGAAAGACAATTTGAAAATTATACTTATGAGCAAATTGTTATCAATTAACAGTATACTGAAGTTTATAATTTTACCCAATGAACAAGAGAAATATTTGCATAAATGGAAAATCAAAAGACATATTCATTATAATGACTTTATAAGAATGATATTATCAAAATATAAGATCAAAATATTTTTTGTTGGTTTTTTTTGTTGTTCCTCTTCAAGAACTTGACAAAGGCAATCTAGAATCCATCTTCTCCACTATGACTAAATAAAAGAGACTATAGAAACCTGTGAAAGGTGACTCATATCTCCTAAGTTCAGTGCCTAAAAATGGGTATCAATTTGATCACACCTATGTTCTTCCAGCTTGCTTTTTAGGTATATAAAGAAATGTTGTTTATCCATGCAAAGCATATCAGAGTAGAGATTTCAGCCATCATCCTGTTAAAATCTGTGAAGACATTATGATCTCTTAAAGTATAACAGAATAGAGGTTTCTTTTACATTATCTCCCTTTATGTCATTGCCTTCTAGTTTTTCTTTTCTTTCTCCTTCATTGGATGTGCAGAGTAGATCTCCTGTGTCAAACAGCCAGCATTTGTGGTAAAGAAAGCTGTTGACTGCAGGATTCTTTCTTGTTGCTGAATTTAGAAAGAGCAACAGTGAGTGACTAATGTGATTGCAAGCAGAGAGAAAAGGTCTCATTAGTCAAAGCAAACAAATGATTCTATGGAAAATTCCTATGTCAAGTCTGTTAATCTGCCTCTTCACAGATGGTCAGTATTATGTGTTTCTTATATTCTGAATGCTCAGCTTGATGATCTGGTATCTGATGGACCTGCTACTCAGTCACAGTAATAAACAGCAATGAGTAAGAGCTAAGTTTTGGGTATGAGAAGTGCCATTCAGTGATAAGCATTCTTCAAATAACAGATACTAGAAATATCAAATTAGGGACCTGATCTTGCACAACATTTTCACACTTATCTTACCTGTTCTTCTCTTCCAGTCCAAAATGGAACTGCTTTGACAGAAGAGTAGGTGTAATACTTTAAAAAAGGTTTACATTCCCAAATCCAGTAGCGATGAATGCTGAAGAAAAATACAGAAGCAAACTTTGGTTAAGGAACCATAGAATAAGGGATAGAAACATATACTGATTATAAACGGTGGAAAATAAAGATATTCCACTCTAAATATAGCGTATGATCTTCTTATTACAACTTTTTTCACAGTGCACAAGCATCCTTAAAAAGGCGTTACCTAGCTTTGATTTTCTTAGCTCAGGGGTTCTAAAATTTAGGCAAGAAAGGCTGACTTCAGTACACAACCCATTTTGCAGTTCTAAGAGACAGTTTTCTAAAACTTTATATAAAATGTTGGTTAGATTTCTACATCTTTTGGTTTGAGGAGCCAGCATATCTTCCTGGTTAGTGTTTAATGAATGTTCCTTGAACAACAAGTCTTATCCTTAAGAGCCTAAATGTCAGTTTTGCATCTTAACTTCAAGATCCTGTTAAATGAAATCTTGGCTAATGTACATTTTTTTGGTTTAAGCCCAGCTGGAAATTAAGCATCACACAGCCACTTGCTCACCCCCCTCTCCGTCACCCAAACTGGTGATATGGGGAGGAGAATCAAAGTAAAACTTGTAGATTGAGATAAGAGTGGTTTACTAATCTAAAATAAAGTAAAAATAGAGTAATAATGGTAATTGATAATAATAATACTATTAATGATAATAATAAGGGGAAAACCAAGAGATGTACAATACAATTGTTTATCACTGGCTGACTGATGACAGACCTACCTTCCCAAACCCAGATCAGCCTCCTTTCTGAGTAACTCCCCCTAGTTTATATACTGAGCATGACATTCTATGGTGTGGAATATCCCTTTGGTTAGTTTGGGTCATCTGTCCCAGCTATGGTCTCTCCCAGTTTCTTTTGCTACCTCCTCACCGGCAGAGCACGAGAAAGAAAAAGTCCTCGACTTACTAGAAACACAACTTAGCAAAAGAATAAAACATCTGTGTGTTATCAACATTTCTCATTCTGAATATCAAATACAGCATTGTAATAGCTACTGAGAAGAAATAAACTCTACATTAGCTGAAACCAGGACATACACAAAGACGGGAACCACAAAATGCGGACATATGTTACAAGCATTATAAAAATGTACAAAGCCATTTAATTTTAAACATGCATTTGAATGATGATAATGACAGATTTCTTTCAAAATGTCACATCTAGGGCTGCATCTCAATTTTGCCTTAACTTTCTGCAAGTATTTGAGCACTAATTACATTTTGACCTCAAATATTCAAAGTATAAGGTTCATTAATCTTGATGACATGGATTTGCCTCTCTCCATACCCAGGTTCTGTAAGTCATCCAAAGTTTTCATCAGAAATAGAGGTTAAGAATAAGGAATTGGCTGGATGACCACATCAAAGAGTTTCAATCAATGTGTCCAAACAGATATCAGTAAGAAGTGGTGTCTCTCAGGGAGCAGTATTGGGATTGATGTTGATCAGTATCTTTATTAATGACATAGAGAGTGGGATTGAGTGCGCCCTCAGCAAGTTAGCAGATGGTGCCAGGCTGTGTGGGTAGTTGATACACTTGAAGGATGAGATGCCATCCAGAGAGACCTTGAAAGGCTTGAGGAGCAGGTCCATGTGAAACTCATGAAGTTCAACAAGACCAGATTCAAAGATCTACACCTCAGTGTGGCAATCCCCAATATTAATACAGGCTGGGAGGTAAATGGATTGTGAGCATTGCTACAGAGAAGGACTTGGAGATATTGTTGGATGAAAACTGGGGCATGAGACTGCAATATGTGCTTGCAGCCCAGAAAGNGCCAGGCTGTGTGGGTAGTTGATACACTTGAAGGATGAGATGCCATCCAGAGAGACCTTGAAAGGCTTGAGGAGCAGGTCCATGTGAAACTCATGAAGTTCAACAAGACCAGATTCAAAGATCTACACCTCAGTGTGGCAATCCCCAATATTAATACAGGCTGGGAGGTAAATGGATTGTGAGCATTGCTACAGAGAAGGACTTGGAGATATTGTTGGATGAAAACTGGGGCATGAGACTGCAATATGTGCTTGCAGCCCAGAAAGCAAGCTGTAGCCTGGGCTGCATCAAAGCAGCATGGCCAGCATGGTGAGGGAGGGGATTCTGCAACTTTACTGCATCCAGGTGAGACTCCATCTGTATTTCTGCATTCAGCTCTGAGTCCTCAGCACAGGAAAGATGTGGGCTTGTTAAAGCAGCTCTAGAGGAGGGCCTTGAAGACAAATGGATCAGCTGTCCCATGAAGAAAGGCTGAGAAAGGTGGGATTGTTTAGTCTGGAAAATAGGAGGCTCAGGGAGACCTAATTGACATGTCTGAATTCTTAAAGACAACTTATAAAAAAGATGGAGATAGTCTCTTTAGCAGTATCTCTAGTGACAGAAGGGGCAAGGGCAATCTGAGAGAGGATAGGTTAAGATGGGATGTAAGCAAAAACTTTTTGTGGTAAAGTTGGTGAGATATTAGGCCATTTTGCCCAGAGAAGTTGTGGATGCTTTCTCCGTGGAAGTGTGTAAGACCAGGCTGGATGTGGCTTTCAATCTGATCTAGTGAAAAATGTACCTGCTCACATCAGGGGAGTTGAAATAGATGATCTTTGAAGGTCCTTTCCAATACAAACCCCTCTGTGATTCTGTGACTCTATTATTCTGATTTTATGAAATTGATTTAGGATGACATTTTAAATAGTAGGACATCTAGGACAACATAAAGGACACTGAGTTTAAGACTGGTGCCAATTATTGTGATGTTGAAACACAGAGTGGCAATTATATTGTGAAGTGTCTTAGCAAAACATATAAAATATACATCATTAGGTGTCTTCTGACAGAATAAGGGAATGAAGGAATAAAGGAGCAAGAGAGACATTTAACCATAACCATTGCTACAGTTTATTCACAGAATCTTCCTAATAAATGCTTTTATGTCTCTCAGGTTTACTTGTGCAAAGTTCACATAACAGCTTTATAATTATGAGAATTATCCTCCCTGGTGTGGTTTCCCATTAGGAATTTTAGGTCCTGAAAATTATGCATATGCCTATTTTAATTTAAGGGCTGTCATCACCACATATCTTTCACAGAGCGGGTCAGCAGGAGTTACCTACAACCATTAAGCATTCTTCACTCTGGGTCTGCTGCCAACAAAGATCATTAACTGAACAATGTATTTAATCTCATAAACATTTTCTATGCTCACAGTTTGCTAATGTTAACTTGCTAGAGACTGCAAAATTGCTATAATTCCTCCTGGGTTAAGCAAGTCCTGTTCTATTATGTCTAATTCTGAAAGACTGTACAGATGAACAATAGAAGTATGAGACTATAAACCGGAACTTTTGAATTTCCCTTGACAGTTAAATGCCCTAATTGTTGGTCTAGTCAATCTTGCATGTGCTCTTGATGTCTGGCAGGTTCAGTAATTTGTGCTTTCTTGGAGAGAAGAAAGCCTTCAAAGTAAGGATGTAGAATTAACAGCATCCTTTCACTCTGAATAGAGTCCGGCTTATGATTTTCAGTACTATCCAGTCAAGGGAAAGCTAAGATCTGGAAAAAAAAGGAGTTGTACATGTTTTTCCCTGTATTCGAATCTAGTGTTTTAGACTTAGAGGTGTAGAAGATTCCCAGGCTTCATTTGGAAAGCATTTGGAAAATTCCAGGCTATAGACCTTGAATGTAAAGGATGCTTTCTGTGGATCAATGACATGCCGAGGTGCAAGGAAGGGGCATTTATCTGAAAACATTTTCATTTTTTTACCTTAACAGGCCATAGTTTACTTAAGTGGGACCAATTTTCATGACAGCAATTGGAGATGTTTAGGCCTCAAAACTAGAGTGGGCCTTAAAGTTAGACAGCATTGAGCACTGACAGATTTTTATCACTTTTTAATTTGGGGTTGCATTTGTCCTCACTGGAAGGCATTCACTTAAATGCGATTATATGAGTTTGCCAGGTTTGTGTGTCAGCTGTGATTTTCAAAGTTGTCAGAACGAGTTTAGTGATTAGTCAAAAGCAAGCTGTTTGAGGGTCTAGGTTGCTTCCAAAAAATTTCATCTTACCTCAATACAATTTAGTCTGTGGAAATTTAGGTCATATTCCTGTCAAAAGGATGTTTGCTGTTGACTTCATTTAAGCCAGTTCTTCCATCCAGACAATTTTTCCTTTAAGATAATCAACCACGACAATTGAGCAGGAGAGAGCTTTGGAATAGTCTCCTAATTATATTTCACATTTATTTTGCAAATAAGCATGGTTCTGGCTGATATTTTGAAGAATAATACAATGAGACTTTGAAACTGCAAAAATCTCATCTGTATTAATACACCTAACATATGCAGACTTCATTTTATGAAGGCAAAAGTTATACAGGAAAGTGGTGCCTATGATGGAAAGATGTATTTAAGGAGTTATATGCATAGAGTGGAAGCTATTTAGACTTAAAAACCATTGAGAAAGTGTAAAAGCCAAGATATTTTTAACAAATGATGATTTAAAGTATTTTAAGTAGATGGTCATGTAGCATTCTGACCCTAAAACTAGGATTAAAATGAGATACAATTTACCAGCCTGATTGACAGCTAGAGATGTAAGTAGTTCCTAAACACTAGTTTTTATTTTAGCTCCTGTTTTTAATGCAGTCAAAATTTGCATTTCAAAACAAAAATTTGCATGATTCTTTACTGAGACTTTCCAATAAAAAATTGTTTCTCAACAAAAACTACCTGACAATTGATTCTGAACATGTTTATGATCACATAAAATTTTATTAACCAAACTAGCTCTTTCCAGTCTGAAGAACTTTACCTCATTTTCAATATATTTTTCTCAGACTGCCAAGTTCCGTTTAACTAAACAGCACTTTTACCAGGTGAAGCAATGCACTGTGTCACTAAATTTTTTTTTTCTGTAATATATTCCTAACTTTTTCATGGTTTATTTGAGCTTTTCAATGGTTGACTCATCTAATGACTGCAACAAAAGAAAGTAGTGTGACTTTAAAGTGAGAATCATCCTCAAAAAAATATTTGTTCTAGTCCAGTAACATCCAGGTGACTATAAAAGGCTGGATTCAACAGGACAAATTTATATTTGAGAGCTTAATTATAACCAGATTTTGACTTATGCCTTTCCACCCTACTCCCTTATTCCAAGAACAAAAAGCAGAACTCATCTAATAAGGTTTTTCCTTTCTTGAACAAGGCCACGCAACCTACACTTCGAATATTAATACACATCATGCTTGCAGTGAGGTATGAAACATGCACATCTAAGGGAGTTATTCCGGAGCTGTATGTGGAGATCCTTTCTACTTTGAATCATATGGACACCTTGGTCAGGAGCAGGCTTGTTCTGACTGGTCTCTTCCCTCTGCAGAGTATAGACATGCCAGAGGCACCACTTTCAGGGCATTTTAATACAGTAGAATGGAACTTTTGTCTTATATGTGTATATATGCCTTGATGTTGCACACTTTTGACCTTTCTTTTTCAACTGATCTTAGATGTAGTCTTAGATTTTTTGACCTTTTAACTTAATTAAGAGCATGTAAAATATTTTTTCTTCCTTAGGAAATGAAACTATTGCAGTGATTGAACAAGTTCTTTGACTCAGGTTTCTTCAATCTTTTAGCAAGGTCTCTAGGTAACTGTTCAAGCTGGAAAGTAACATAAAATTGGCTTATAAATGTATGTGTATACTTATGTAATAAAAAGTAATGTGCATGTTAAATATTCTTAAACATGTTTTTTTTTTATCTTCTGAAACTTCATACTATTTTATCTTCTATAAAACTCTTGGTTCTCCTTCAATCTCATTTCGAGTAATTTTTGAATATTCTCTTATTAAAATCATCATTAAAATAAATTTGCCTCCTTTCATGCTTGAAAAACAAATGCAAAAATTAATACTTTTATCTATTTAATAACTATTATGAGATGTATCTGGGTAGAAAACATTTTTTTATAAAAATCAAGGAACAGCTTCATTCTGTATTTTTGTTAGAGATTTACATTGGTTACTTTGCCAGAATGTGTTTTGTCTCAGGTTAGGTTTTGCCTTTTTTAGGGCAAAAATTGAAATATAGACATAGTGCGATGTAAGCAGGTTGCTATTTTTTCTTAATTTATGAGTAACTATTAATGATAATGCTTATTTAATTTTTACCAAATATTATTAACACATTTTATTGATAAAAATAAGTGTTTCCAGTTTTCAAACTCTATAAAAATGAATTAATAAAACATGTTTGCATTCTCAACTGGAGTGTAATGAGTAAATAGCATCTATGAGTATCTTATGTAGGCCTGGTAGCTGCAATCTAATACGAAAACAAAACTTCCAGGCTTCCTCTTCTCTCTTCATCAAGAATTCCAGAGAAAATCCAAAAAAGACAGTGTTGTTCATGACTAGAGAAGAAAGGGAAGGGGAGCAATAGATAATAAAAGTATGTATTTTATATACTTTGATTTAGATTCTGATTAACAGGCATTGCTATCATTAAAGAAAAAACAAAAAGAGTCCTATCATGATATGAAGAAAATTTCTAATTACAATTTCATGGAGGAATCGAATGCACCAATAAAGTCTAAATGTACATGGGATAAGTGGCCATATACCTTCAAGTCTGTGGCACTAAGGTTCAGTGCTGAGAATTTAGAAAGAAATCAAGAATCTTGGCTATGTGTGCTTCCTTTGATCAAAACCAGGATCTTAGATGTGGCAGCAAACTGTATTTTGTATTCAGAAGAATTCCACATTTGCTCAGATGCAAAATAAAAATGTCTTCCTGCCTCTGCTGGGCTACCTAGCATGGTTAGCATGCAGGAGCAGAGCAAGGAATGGCTGAAGGAACAGCACAACTGAAGCATGTGTAAGAGACGATGGCCAGAAGTAATTCATACTCTAACAGCAATTTGGCTCAAACTGAGCTTTGCTACTCAGCAAGAACTGACAAACTTTGAGTGAAATTTTATTAATTCATAATTGCACGAGGAATTAGGTAGTATTATTCTGTTTATCTCTTCAGATTTTTCTCCTGTTGAAGAATATGTTAGCTTTTAAGCTAATGAAAGAATATCTGAAAAAGGCAAAAAGTTGTTCACTGAATGCTGGAAAATTCAGGTTACTTGCTCTGGATTTCTGATATCAGACTTGAGTTATTCTGTTAGTAGTGACACCTTAAAATGTGAACCTGGGCTTTTACTGCTGCTTGTCATAACCTTGGGAAAATTTGGATATCTCGGTAAAGTCTTTCTGGGGCATATACTCAACTATGATAACACTAAATAATATTTTTCTTATCTCTTTTGTAAATTGCCCCTGACAGACAACTCAACACTTGGCAGTACTCTATCTTCTAAAAGCAAATGTCAGCTACAAAATTCATATCCTCAGATAACTAATTGAAGTAGCTATGCTTGAAACCCAGCCAAAGCTGGTTTCTCCTTGTATCCAAAGGAGATAGCTGGGCATCTTCACAGACAATTGCATTTCATAGACATGTGGTGATTGCTGTCTGTCCAACAGCCCTAAAAAGAAATGATAAAGGCGGTCTTCTAAGAGGTGTATGTCTGCAGCAGCAGATTGCAGTGGTTCCTATCAGACCCACGGAACAGAAATCTGCCAGTATTAAGAAATACCTAAACAACTGGTGGAATCCATGAAAATAAGTGATTATTGGTCAAGTACTGGGAGGAACACCCCTATATATTATTCCTCTGTTCTTACGCATTTCTCTCAGCATCACCTTACGACCATTGTCAAAACTGTCATACTGGACTGAAGGGACTGTTGATGCTGTGCACACACACACACATTCTTTAATCTCAGGAAGGATATAGACAAGGAACATTTGGGGTTTTGAAAAAGATCTGCACTGGAGACTTTTTGACAGAGTATCAGCACATATGATGGAATCAGGTACAGATTCCTGTGTGAGAAGTTTTGCTTCCAGGATCAAAGCCTAGTTTTACAATTATGCTGATGAAGGTATGATTTATACTCCCCAAGCTTCAAATTACCTTTCTTTACTGCTTTTACTTCCTTCAAGGCACTCAGAACTTAAATAGATCTTGTCAGCCTACCATCTGCTTCCAGTGGCAGCCAAGGGGCAGACACATTTATAACAACAGCAGTGAGGCTCAAAAGTGACATATCTTCCAAAAGTACTCACCACTAATTAGGAAAAGAGGCCTAAATGACAAAAAGAAATATTTTTGTCCTGAAAAAGAGTAGCTTCTCTCCTCCTCTGAGTTCATTGAGAGATTAATAAGATATGTTTAAGGTACCTTTGTGCAGTGAACAAATGTGTCAGTGAAAGAATTTTGGGAAGCTTTGAGGTCACTTAGTACATACTTTCATTTTTGTCTATATGTGTAAAATGTTGATGTAAAATGCTATCCAGCATAAAACACGAGATTAACATTAGGAGAGACACATAAGCCTCTGGCCAAGGCAAGTTTAGCTTGAAATGCAAGTCATGTGAGAATACTAAGACAAAAATATATCTTGGAAGTGGAATTTTAATTCTTCAGTAGGGTCTGAAATTCTAGAAAATAAATATGTCTTCCACATAGGCATTTAAAATCAACTAAACTCAGTGGAGATTTACACAGAAAGCAAGCAATTTTGAGAGCAAGATGTTCTGGGGGACCATGTCAAAGTCTTTACAGAAGTCCAGATTGATTATATCTGTAGCCCTTCCCTTGCCCACTTATGCAGTCACCCCATCACAGAAGGCCACTAGATTTGTCAGGCAGGACTTGTCCACTGTGCTGGCTGTCTCAAATCACCTCCCAGTTCTCCATGTGCCTTACTAGGAGGATCTGTTCCATGATCTCCCCAGGCACAGGAGGTTGTCAGGGTCCTCCTCCTATCCTTTTGAAAGATGGGTACTATGTTTCCCTTTTTCCAGTTGTCTTGGACCTCACCTGACTACCATGACTTTTCATAGACTCATGCAATTTTCAAATATCATGGAGAGTGGCTTGACAACTACATCAGTCAGTTCCTTCAGGACTCTAAGACTCATCTCATCAGGCCCCATAGACTTATGTGCATACAGGTTCTTCAGGTGGTAAATAACCTGATCGTCGCTTACAGTGGGAAGCACTTTGCTCTCCCAGTTACCTACGATTAACTCCAAGTGTGCTGCTATGGAGTAAAAACTCTTAGCATTCCAACATATATCCAGGGGACTGTTTATTTCTTGTGTGCATGGAAGTTTGGTTTTGTAAACTGAAACAATTGGTCCCAAGTCAATGTTCAGAATCAGAAACTGAAACAAAATAAGCTATTTTATCTGAGTCTACTTTGTGGGGAGAACTTTGTTCAGATTCTAAACTCCTACATCCAAAAAATGTCAAGGTAAAACACGATCTTTATTATTTCTGAGATCTTTAGGCAAATATATGAAGTTCAACAAGAGAAAGTGCCAGATTCTGCACCTGGGATGAGGCAACTATGGATGTACAGACTGGGAAATGAGAAGCTGGAAAGAAGTGCCATGGAATGGGACCTGGGGGTCCTGGTAAGTGGAAAGTTGAAAAGAAGTCAGCAGTGCCCTGGCAGCCAGGAGGGCCAAGTGTGTCCTGGGGGGCATCAGGCACAGCATGGCCAGCCGGGCAAGGGAGGGATTGTCTCGCTCTGCTCTGCACTGGGGCGGACTCACCTCGAGTGCTGGGAGAAGTTTTGGGTGCCACAGTATAAGAAAGATAAAAAGCTGTTAGAGAGTGTCCAAAAGAGGGCAACAAAGATGGTGAAGGACCTTGAGGGGAAGCTGTATGAGAAGCAGCTGAGGGCACTTGGTCTGTTCAGCCTGGAGAAGGGGAAACTGAGGGGAGACCTCATTGCAGTTACAGCTTCCTTGTGAGGGGAAGAGAAGGGGCAGGCACTGATCTCTTCTCTGTGGTGACCAGTGACAGGGCCTGAGGGAATGGCATAAAGTGGCATTAGGGGAGGTTTAAGCTGGATATTAGACAAATGTTCTTCACCCAGAGGGTGGTTGGACAATGGAACAGCTCCCTAGGACAGTGATCACAGCACGAAGCCTGACAGAATTCTAGAAGTGTTTGACCAATACTCTTGGGCACATGGTGTGACTCTTGGGCATGGTGCTGCACAGGGCCAGGAGTTGGACTCGACGATCCTTGAGGGTTTCTTCCAATTCAGCTTATTCTGTGATCATACAGAACTACATTTCTGAATTTTTTCAGAATGAAATGATGAACTTATGTTTTTTTTTAATTAGAAGTGAAATAAATGGAAGGTGTCATCATGTAATGGTTAACAAGGAGTGATAGGTAGGTAAGCACACTCATCCATAAATAAATTCATAGATGGGTTTCTCAGGCATAAGATATTATTCAATGTAATCACATCTGCTATTTAAGAAGAGAGAAAATAAAGGCATAGATATAAGCAAAACATATAGCTTACTAATATTTCACATTAAGTCTCCGGTTTCTGTGAGGTTTTTAGAAGAAAAAGACATTCTTGGATTTTAGACTGTATATTGTTCTGTCATTGAGGAATGTGATTCATTACTCCGAAAACAGCTACAAATTCCACATTATTGTCTCACCATTGTCTTGTTCGGTTATCAGGTTGCATTTGTTTTGCTAAAACAAAAGCTGATGGGAACAACACTTAAGTTAAACAAACAAATATTCAGTTACCTGGTAAAAAAATGGCAATCTCTGCTCATTTGATTTAACTATAAATATCTAAACCTCTACTAAAATATAATATCTCTTTTTATCCTTAGAATTTAAGGCATTTAAAATTGTCTGCATTTCTAGCACAACAACACATAGCGTTGAAGATCCCCCTCGAGGTCATAAGACTCTTCAAAAAGCTAAATTGTACAAACTGTAGATCTTTCAGGGGGTTTGAAGGCACTCAAATGATAAGATAAAACAAGTTTCCTAGGAAATAATGTAGTTTAAATGGAAGGTCTCCCTCTGTTGTCATAGTAAAGTACAGGAGATTGTGAATAGATGCTTGGCATAGTAACTAAGTGCAGCAGGACAAAAAAAAAAAAGTACAGCTTTTCATTCAGTTTTCAAACTCAAAAGGAAGTGCTTATTTCAAGTAAAATTCAAAGTACAAGCATTTACTACAGTAAGAAGAGAGGAGGATCCTGTAACTTCAGCAATCCTTTGTCTGTGTCTCTAAACAGTTAAGACACGATCATACATACTCTATATGTGAGGAAGAAACCTCAACAAACAAGATCATCAGTTTGATCAGAACACACAGTGCCAACAGCGATCTGGTCTGTGCTATGAATTGGTAAATGGCTGCTACCATACGGTATTACTTCTGGAACTGCAATTTGTGTCCCCTACAAGTCAAAGAACTTTTTGTAACACACAGGAAAAAAAAATATTATTTTTACCTGCATAACCAAATGGGCAATTAGAGCCAAAACCTGTAACGCAATTTTGCCATTTGGCCTGTCCTTCCAATTCCAGCCACTCGTAGAACACATATCAAAGGATCCTTGTGCTAGTCCTGCAATGAGTGAAAGCCAGAGACTGGTTCCATAATGGGTTCAAACAGTAAATATCAAAGGAAAGAAAAGTATTAGATTTATGGAGTTTGCCATGAACAAAATGATACCACAAAGCATTGTGATGTAACAAAAGAGAGTTCAAGCTTCTCTATGGATGTGAGGCTGGATAACCACAAACATGACAGCCTCCTACCAGTCTGGGCTATAAGTAGCTCAGTAGGCAGATTTCTGATGGCTGTACCGGAAGTAATTGCAATTAGTTGAAGAAAGCTGCTTTGGAGGATCCTCTCTACCTTTATTTGCTTATGTCCATATTGGCATGCTGTTGGATAAACCATGTTAAAGAAACCAGAGGCCCAGTTTACAGTACAGATTAACCAAGACCATCACTCAGCTGTGACACTATTTCAAAATCAATACAGAAATTGACCAGCCAAGGCACAGAAGGTGTTCCACCACTCTCACCAAACTAATAGGCAGAGCTTTATATTGCTCATGTGCTACTTCAGTTGGTCTACTATATGAACATTGATGTGGTAGATAGATGGCTTTCCCCCCTTGCCTTGCAATTTCTATTTCTGTCATATTCTCTGTTGCACAGATGGGCTTATGTGGATAAGAAAAACTATGTCATTACATGTAAATTATTTTGTGTGTTATTTGAAGAAGACACTTTCATTTTAAACCTTCAATTTTGCAGAAGGAAGAGCAAAGATGACAGTTTATTTCGACAGCATCCCCAGTATAGTTTAGGTTCTCTGGTACAATCTGATGGGCTTTTTTATAAGATTTGGTTGTTTTTCTCTGCTACTGCTTCTAACTCACGTAAATGCATAACATAAAATGGCAATCTAACAGCTTAAAGACAGAGCAAATCTATTGAAATCAAAAAGAATGACTTAGATCCTGATGAGCAACATTGCTGGGAAAGCCCATAAATAAGATCTAAGGCTCATCAAACCAGTGTTTATGGCTGAGCTGACTTAGGGGCATATCTCCTGCCAAAAACCACGTGACACAGAAAGGGCTTATTCCTATTTTTGTTTTCCTAGGACTGTTAAAGCACTCAGCTTGTTATGCTTGCTCAGATATCCAGTTTGTTTAGCCCGCTTCAAATCACAATGTTAATTTTTTAATAAGCTCCCAAGACAGAGGTTTTCAGTCAGGTCCTTCCTTGCCAGTCTTGACATGAAGTGTGATGCAACACAGAACTTCCCCAGATAGTCTCAGCAAATAGATTAAAACTAAATTGCTTCATACAAGGCCAGAAACAGTTTTGGACTACTGACTACTTTTGCAGAGACAGGAGTGTCTCAGGGTCATCCAGGGTCCCAACATGGTGGTGCAGTTCTGCTAAGTATGGAACCCAGAAATCAGTGGCAAATGATGATAAGCAGTAGCAGCAGAGGCAATGTTAGTCACATAGAGAGGGTGGGAAGGCAACAGGAAAAGTACAAAAACTTGCAGAAGAGCTGAAGAAATGGAGAACAGATCCACAAAGATTTTGTGCAAGCCAGATGATGGGAGAAAGGTAAAAAAAGACAACAGCAGCAGATTGGAGGACTTTGACAAAGCAGAGCAGACTCGCAAGTGGTTATGGCTGCCTTCAGGAATGCCTGTATGAACAGTCCCTGGAAGAGCCACTGCCTGCTAATGGTCTCCTAAACAACTTCCAGTCGTGGTTCACAGCTGGTTGGACCACAGCCCACTCACAGCTTGGTTATGGCTACCCACTTTTGGGGAATACAGGCTCTTACTAGCATGGATCTGGACTATTTCACGGATCATTGCATCAGCTGTCAACACTCTGAATGACTTGCAATTTCCTAGACTATCTCCAGCCCACAGCTGTGAGGTACTTACATCATTTAACTATACTGCGATTTTTTTCTTTCATAACCATCTCAAAGAAAAAGCTCTCTGTATTTTAATCCTGTTCCTATAATAGGGTAGAACCAAACAGAACAATAGCACAACAATCTTATTTTGTAATTAAATCCTGTAGACATAACCATGCAGTTCATAAATAATTCTTCATAAGCAATCTTTAATAATCATAATTGGAGACAATTTTCTGGACTAAGAAATCTACTTTTCCCTCTTCCTCTCTGATGCTCTGTTAACACAAGAGATGAGCATTAAACTGCAGATCTACAGTTTGTAGTTACACTTACGAGTAGTTACACTTACGAGTCCTCTTTCCTCAAAATGCAAATTATTCTTTCATACCTTGAAATCTAGCTTGTAACCCAAAATAATCAATGCTTTTCAAGTCAGAGTCTGAACAGGATGCCTGGAAGATATTTCGTATGAGTGGACAAAATGCAAATGTGATCATAAAGTAAATGTAAACATTATTTCTTCAATCTAGTTTTCTTTGGTTTTGCTGTCAGCAGGAATGCTTCTATTTAATTTGTGGTATTTTTCACTGCTCACAGTATGTATTGATTCTGGATAGTCATTCTGTCACTTCTGATCATTTTCTGTCATTTAGAGATGCCAGAAGATCTCTGAATGTCTGAAGACATGCTTAAATCAAGAACTCTGCTTCTTAAGTACCAGATGTTTTCTCTCCATTGGGAAAACTTTTGTCTCAGCAAAAAGAATTATGACTTAGTGCCTCGTTATGTTCTAGTCATTGCTTCATTTACTTCCATGAATGCATACATTTCCTTTCGTGTTTCCATTATCTGTCTTTCATACAGTTTAAAAGGATGAAATTTGTGTGGTTCATCCAAGGAAGAATAAGTGTGCATACACATAAAGACACATATGTATATATATTAAATTCCACATAAAATATATATAATATGTGATTGTGTTCCAGTACTAAATACCTTGTGTCCTAGATATGCTAGTAATGTTTTTTGATATTTTCATTTTTTTATACAATTTTTTCTTTGTTACTGATTTCTTTACATTTACATCGTTAAATTTCTTTACAGTGTCAGAAAATTATATCTACAGAGAGAAATACTATACAAATTTCAGTAAAATGCTTCCTGCAGGATAATCATTCATTTGATAAATCCATTATATTTGCCTTCCTTTTAAGCTGGTTAATTTTTGTATTTGTTTAAAAATGTAATGTTCTAATCTAGTATTATCCTTTATTTTAAGTAAAAAGCAGCAAATACAAAAGCTAATAGCTTGCTATTTGTGAGACAGACCTTTATACTCCTGGCCTCACATGGCTTTGGCTGACAAGATCAGTTACTTCTTGTGTGAGATATGAAGCATTCTCCTAAATTTTGTATTGTCACTACCTAAGAGAAAAGAAACTTCACCATTAAAGCTGTCCAAGAAAAAGTGCTTTAAAAGAGTTGTGCATAACAGTTATTTTATACACTCTTATACTGAAACTTCTCCTTATTCTCTCTGTTGAAACTATTTTTTGTCAATCATTCAAGTTCCAGAGTTCATTTTATTCTCTTCCTTACATTCATCAGTCTGAAGTGTGAATTCTGGTGTTGACCTGCTTTAATACATTGATGTATACTAGTGCTAAAGCAAAGAGACACCTATTTTAATTTTTTTTTCAGCCGCCACACTCAAGATGACTAATAGTATGAAATGATGCTTGGCTACTGGCAGAAAGCTAAAAAAAATTAAATCTGGTGCCCTCTGCAATCCTCTTTTCCCTTCTTGGAAGATCTTGTGATTCCTACAATAAGAGTGGTAGGTCCATTTAGGAAACAGACCTTTACATGTCAGTAACACGTGTGGGTCTCCATTACAGCAGATGAATTTGGCAGGTGAGGTTAGAATGCAGTTATCTGATCAAATCTACTTTCAGCTTCACTGTGGAATGAATAAACCTGTAGTGGCCACAGATGTTTTTGAGTAGGTCTCAACTGAATAAATTTAAGGTCTAGATACCCTAGAATAAATGTTACACCTAGACTGGAGACACCTTAAGGTGAGGCGATGCCACTCTGAAAGTGATAGGCAAAATTTCAATGCCCAAATATTTCACAACATTGTAGATGTTTGTAGATTGCTTCAGTGGGTCAGCAGCTGATATCTTTATTCATAAACAGCATGTTTTTAACTATTCATTCTGACATTTTCTTTATAATAGGATGCCATAACATTTAGTGAAATAAATCTTTTCTAATTTTGTTTTGCACCAGATAAAGACGTATTTGTCAGGCATGCAGTTTTAAAGGATTCAAAGTACTTTATTGCTGTTTGTCCAAGTTTTTTCAAAATAACTATTTTGAAGGTAACAACCTATTTCTCACTGATGGAATGAAATTAAGCCTTTTCTGTGATACTGTCAGAAAGCATATCACACCTTCACTTGTTCAATCAAAAGAGTTAATGAGACAAAGAGAAACTGCTTCAATCCACAAGAAGGAGAATTTTTGCCAAATCTTGTTTGCTGGCATTCATTCAGAATCTTTTATGTTAATAGGACTAATACTTACATTACCCTTTATAGAATTTACAATAGCACAAAAATTCCCAAAAATGCATAATTCCAATTCTGCTTATTATTAAGAGAATTTTTTTCTTCAGGGTGCTGAGGAAGTCTGTGGGTAAAAGTTGACCTGATTTATTCATTTGTATATGCACAGAGTTATAAATGAAAAATAGTTAATGATTTTAGGAGAGAGGATTTTCACAAGGGCATATAGTGATAGAAAAAGGGAGAATGGTCTTAAGCTGAAGGAGGGCAGGCTTAGATATCAGGAAGAAATTCTTCACTTAGGAAGTGAGGCGCTGGAACAGGTGGCCCAGAGAGGTTATGGACACCTCATTCCTGGAAGTGTTCAAGGCCAGGCAAGTTGTGGCTTTGAGCAATGTGGTCTATCAGAGGGTTCCCTCCCCACAGCAGGTGGGTTGAAACTAAATGATCTTTAAGGTCTCTTCCAGCCCTAATAATTCTATGATTCGATGATTTTGTAGAACAAAGTATTCAATCCACGCATTTAGAAGGAGTCACACATGTGCATTAATATGTGCATATAAAACTCTCAAGAGAACCTATGGTAAAGTAAAATGCTTACTCCTTTTCTTTGTATCAGTCAAATATGAGTACACATCAGGCTGACGACAAATTTTAAATATTTTTAACTTATACAATGTCAAAAACATAAATAACCACTATCTAACTACTTTGATATGTATATTAGGCTACGTATTACCCTACATTCCTATCCATTCTACAATTTAAAATACATAAATGCTACTCATGATTGCAGTTTGTGGTCTAGGAGGTAGACAGTTTTGCTGCAAAGTTTATCATGAAATGAACCAAGATTCTTATGTAATGTATTATATTTGTGCTGTTATAACCTTGACACAAATGTATATTGTTAATTTTATAGCAAAGAATGTCAAATGACAGCTCATTCTTTTTATTCATTTTCACATATCTTCCTGCATTGACCTTGCTTTGAAAGATGAAACTTTTAAGCAAAATAATAATTAGCTGTCAGAGGTATTTGTCAAAGACTTTGCTCCCTAACATCTATTTAATCACAGCTGACTTTTAAGAACCAGATTTCTGTTAATATCTTCTGATTAAATTTTTCTAATTTTCAGTTTAATACAAAATTTTATGGTCAGATTATGTTAAAGCAATGGAGACGTGCTGCTTCCTAATTCTAAGAAACCTTTTAGAGACTTTCTGCACTAAATCTATTTCATTGACATATAGTTTTAAATTTTCATTTAAAAAGAGCCATGTGTTTTCATGGAGTTCCTTCAGTGAAAGAATGCTGTTGACACCTCTATGTGATCCTTTGGTTAGTGTTACACTCTAATGTCAGCAAAACAGGATCTACATCACTTCCAATCCTCTGAGAGCACCCCTGAACAGGCAAAAAAGTCAGAACACACGGAAATTTACTCTATGGCTCTTTTTGTTGTCCACAGACTATAAAGTTTTACTTGGGGGAAACAGAAACAGATCTTACTGACAGCAGGGTCAGCAGCCTTCTGGGTGGACAGCAGCACAGATAGCAGGATTTGGAGCTCGCACACCACCACAGAGTGGGTACCTCCCTGCCTTCTGAGCTGCAAGGAGGGTCATCTTGAATTCTCTCTCTACAGCAGCTTCACACATGCAGTGATGTAAATTAAAAGAGCTACCCATCTTGCAGATGTGGTACCACGTAAATTCACCCCAGTGAAGTAGAGAAAAAAGAAAAGGGTCTCTAAGACCCTTTAGTTAATGTAATCCCACCCTTCATCATGCTTTACCATGTTTCTGGTGTTAAACAATTTCCTGCAAATTTCTATTAATGAGATTTTGTTTACAAGTCATAATATCTGTGCTTTTGTTTATAAATATTTCTGTAGATTTCCAGATCTTATAGGTTTTCAGTTAGGTGATTTTTTAAGTGTGTTCTCTGTTCATACCATGATATAGAAATGATTAAATATATTCTGCTGTAATAGCCTCACTCTTTGAATTTGTAATTACAACACACTGAAAACAGTTTTAATGTGATGGCTTCTTGATCATGATGTCTGTTCCCATGTCCTGATCAAAACAACAAAGAAATCCAAGCAGGGATATGGACCTTGGTCAGAAAATCACCTTAGTTTTTTAATAAATGATCTTTCAGATCATGTTGTAAATTTTGCCACAAAGCAGACTTAACACATTCAGTTGTGGTGCTCAGTTTTTTTTTTTCTGAGTGCAGGCAGAAAGACAAAAACTTCTTCAATCATATGTCATAAGGATCTTTGGTGCCTTTGGTTAATAACCCAGTGATGACAAAAAGAAGATTTAAACACACTTTTTTATTTGACATATTTCCACAAGCTTTTCTTTTCTATTTTTTTTTTCTTCTCCTTATTTTTCTTTTTTTTTTCATTTCTATTCTTGTTATTTAGGAAGTCTCAACTCTGCTATGATTGATAGCAAATCTATGGATCTCACAGACACTCGGGTTTTCATCTGGAATTTCATTTATCATTAACTCTCATCAATTTTCTTGATGTAAGTAAGAAAACCCTCAGTTATTAGTTAAAGTACCGTAACTAGCTTGAGACTAGTTAAAGGAGAATAAACGTTGTCAATCTGCTGAAAAGAGAAGAATTGTACTTCTCATGGCAGTGATATGACCAGAGGAGATGAGAGTGATTTGCCACAGCTATGCCTGTTAGTGGAACTGTACTGGCTTCCAAAGGAGAGATTATCAGGATAACACTGGATGATTTCTGAATATAACTGGCACAAGTATTCAGTACACCTCACACAGTAAACCAAGTATATATAAAGGGTGTGGAAGACCCACATCAAAGTCCTATTCCCCATCAAAATTTACAAGAAGAAGAACCTTACTCCTGAAAAACAAAACCCAAGGGGTTACATATCACCTGGAAAAAAACAGATCAGAAAAGCAAAGTGGAATCTGGTGAAAATGTATGTCCACCACATTTATGTATCTCCAAAAAACTTGCTTAATCTTGATTACATTCTTCATTACTCATTCTTATTACTCCTTCTCATCACTCATTCTCACTGGCAACTCCTTATAGGACAACTGCATGTTTGCAAGCCAGCTAAGTCTCTTCACTGGGAGCACTATTCAGCACTTATGGTATCTCTCTGTACACTTTTGTGGCATCATTTTTAAATGTCTGTCTTTTTTATTTTTTGCATCACAGAAGTTCAGGGTTTTCAAGTCAGGACTTGACAGAACTCGCTCATTATTCATAAGTGCTTTTATTTTAAAACTTGTGGATGATGGCAATGCAATTCACAGATCTGCCCCAGCTTTATTTCTGTAGCAACAAGTATTTGTACAAGGAAACAATTTTCACCTCTCTGAGGCTGGGTTAGCTGCAGTGTGGTGGGAGGTGCTACTGTTTTTAATAGTCCATACCGACTGCATTATTCTGCTCCTTATTTTTCTAATCTCTATGCACCTACAAGATAAATGCTTGATGCATTTAGTAACAGTAGGACTTCAACTGACAGGGCTGGGCAGTCACCAACCACATGAAGTATCGTTTTTACCTGGAATGCAGAAAATTACAAAAATGTTCAGAAGTAACGATAAATACATTCACCTTCAGATTCTGGGGTTTTGCTTGATAAAAAAATATTTCTTTTGATCGAAATATAATTTTTGACATATATGTTATCATTAATTTCTCCTCACTAGACTTATCTGCGATAATCTTGAACCTTAGAAGAAGCTAACTATTTTTCTTTTCTCTATCCCCAAAGAACTTCACCTGGCTCCACCTCCAGAGCTATTTCCTAAATAGAGAAATGTCATCTCACACTTTTCCCTCAAAGCAGGTTGAAATATCTCCTGGAAAACTTCCACAGGAAGGATGGCACATATCTGATTTTCCTTTTTTATATGTTGCTCTCACAGGCAGTCTACCAACAGTAGCAAACACACATTTTTGGTAGCTTGCGTTCCGCATCCTGCAGAGTGCAGTAGCAGTCACCAGGGAATGGCAGGAGTAGGAGTAATAGATTACATTTAAGGCTGAGCCTGAGACTTGTATCCATGTCTGCCATTACTCACAGAGGTGCATTTTATGATGTTGCCATTTCATAATTTTCTGGTTTGAGAACTCGATACTGTAGATGCTGTTTCCACTTTTAGTACCCTCTGGAGTGTCCCAGATATTACTTTATGTTATTGATAGCAGATGTGGCCATAGTCTCTGTGGTATATGAACATTTCTGGTGAAACTGCTATCATTTACTGTTAAATCTAATTTGAGAAAAGAAATCAACTGCGTTACACACTGTGTATGTATTAGAAAAATAAAGGAACCGAACACTAATAACTCAAAATAATGGAAGTAGTGGGTTTCCTTCTGTGGATTCACAGACAGCTCAATTGCAGGCCCTCTAAATTGTGCCCGAGCTCTCCAGACACCAGGGGTCTTCAAAAGGTCCCAGTGTGAATTTTTCTGCTGTGAAACACAATGAAGCAATGCTCTAAAAAACAATGAAACCAATCTATTTCAAAAATTTTAACACAGTAATAAAAACATATTTTATTTCCTTTATGGTTGAAGCATAGCTGTCACTACCACACAGAGACTCATTTGGAGAGTCCACAACCAGTCTTATGTTCTACTGGAGAAGCTTTTGCACTAAATCATATGAATTATCGGCAGTAGGTGCATGCAAACTTTTTGACTTTGAATTCTTACCTTCCCTTCCTTGTAGTCTTTCAAAGCCTATTAAAAGGCTTAACAAGTATTCGAATCTGATCTATTTACTTCTAGTTTCACTTTCCAATAATCTTGAGAAAAAGCAGCAGAGTTATTAATTATTGCCTTTTCCCAGGAGAAGGCAGTCTTCCTGATGATGAAAATTAGATATGAACTAGTCCAAATCTAAGTGTCCCCCAACACCACTAGAGTTTCATCTGTGATTAGACCTGAAATTAGACCAAGCCTTTAATGAAGGTCTGAAATATTCAGATAACATTTTATTTTTATGTATGCAAATTTGCCTTATGGGTTCCAGATGGAACTGCAAATGATGAAACACGAACAGGGTTTGTTGCAGTATTTCAGAACCAAAAGCAGAACAGCTCTAAATATCCCAACAAAATATTTTCTTATAAGATCTCCAGATTTCTTCTAAAACTCAAACTATTCAAAGCGTTCAACCCAACTCTGTCTAATCATCAAAATTTCCTGTATTTAGATGAATGGAACCTAAAAAAGAACATATATAAGTTCACCTATTTTAATGAAAGCCCATGTCAAGTGTGCTCTCAATGACAACCAGGATGAAAAGAGAAAAAATGAGACATGGAAGACTTGGAAAGATGTGTGTTGGGAGAGAAGTGAGAATACTAAATATTAGTTTTAGTGATGAAGTTCTGGTAGGTTTAGGGAGGAAAAATGTTCTGTGCATTGCAATGGTTTAAATCCATATCAAAATAATTAAGATGTTTTTTGATCTTTTTCAGGTGATGGATCATGTTATTAGTGAACAGAAAGAAATAAAAAGAGATAGAGAAAATCACTGCTATCTGCCTTAAAATCAATCAGCTACTACTGAACAAAAACGTTTAAGATTCAAAACCACACCAATGCAATAATTTGGCAGAACAAGCCTATCAGTCTGGCTCTTTAAATTCTCATCTTAAGTGCTTGCAGTTACTGAAAGAACTTAAGCTTGAAAATTCCATTAATGATGTACTTTATTTCATGATTTGAGAATGAAGAACTTTTTCAAAGTATGTGAGTAACTTTCTACTTTTTTTTAGTATTAAATGTAATAGCAGAGCTTTGTTGCCTTTGTATGGTACATCAACCTACTTATCCAAAAGTGAGGAGATATGTGGGAATATAAATCAACCAGAGTTAATTTGGTGCATGCAACCTCGTAAACCATTTTAAAAATGTGATAAAACATTGTACCCTGAGAGTGAATCAAGAAATGAATGTAAATATTTTAAAAAATAGGAATGCCACATTCCCAAGAAAATTTTAATAGGGCATGACTGCGTAATTTGCTGTTTATAACTCTTAATTCTCTTTCTGCTTTGTCTGGAAACTGGACCACCTCCCATTTGCTCTTTGAAACTTGAAATAATTAAAAATCTATTATACTTCCCTCTCTCCAATGACAGTACATAAATTAAGCTTCAGCAGCGTTGAAACACACACAAGATTTGATACGACCCTTTCAAAGTGTCACTTATCTGCAATGCAAATTTCTTCTGGGTGATCAGAAATTCAGCAAATATTTTTTTCATTTAGAACTCAATCTTTTACAGCTAAGTAGTGTTCATTTGTTGATTCACAGTTCAGAAGTTACTGAGGTGTTTATTTTTGTTAATCAAATGCACACTTCTCTAGTTATTTTTATATTGCAGAACTCCCAGTAGTCAACCTCAAGGATGCCTCAGTGCCTCTCAGCACAGAGAGCTGCAAAAACATGCAGACAGCCTTTCACGTTAAAAAGTGTCCACTTTTAGACTTTTTTACTTCTTCAACAAGAAGTAATAAGCAGCAAGTTCTGATAAAGTGTATGTAGTATTTACCTTTCATCCTCTTTCATGTTTACATATTTTTATTTTAGATAAAAATTAACCTAGCCCAGTTCTCCCCAAATATATTTGGCTCAAACCTCATACCTACAAAAAGGAAAAAGTAGTTGTAGTTAGCCTGGGTCAGATGTATGTATGCAACATTTTGCAAGCATCTGACTATTTGTCTTGATTAGCGCTTAGCATTTTAAATTTTATTCTGTGAAAAAATGTGCTCTTCTAAGATTTTCTGAAGATGCTTGGATGGGTTTTCCACTTCCCAATTCTTAAACCTTGTTACAAGGTGTGTACTGAAAATGGTAACAGAAATGTTGGCTGGAAGCAACTACTAGAACTCATATAGTAGAACCTTCTGTTCCAGGCATAAAAGAAAAGTGTTGAAAATTTGCTTATTCTTTGCCCAATTTGTCTCTTTTGTATTGAATAAGGTAGGCTTTTGGGAAAAACAGGAATTTGAAAAACTGGGAAAAATAGGTAAAACCTCCATGAATTCTTACATTAAAAAAAAAAAAAGGAAAAAAAAAAGGAAAACTCTGGATGCTTAACTTCATGACTGACAACTATGACTGTTTTTAAATTTACTTTGTGTTTTTCCAAAAATGTGAGCAAATTTATCTCATCATGAAATGGAAACTTACAAGCAAGTCTTTTCTTTTGCTTTATTTCCTTCAGTCATCGTTCAGTTCATTCAGCTTGAACGTTCCCCAAGGGGTTAATTCTCTAAAGTCTTCACATTACTTTCTGATGGCTTGAACTGCTTGTGCTACTGCTGCACACCAAGATGAGTAGAGACAAAGGGCAAATCCAAGGGTGTAGACATTCACTTTAGAGGCACTCACATCACTTCTGTGTCTCTGAAAACATTAATGCTTGGAAAGTTTTCTCCACGTTTATTTTAACAGCTAGAAGTCCATTTGTTTAGTTTAGTTCAGTTTTTAATTCAACTCTAGGTTCTTTGAAAGCAGTTCATTATTTCATTTATTACATCAATCAGGAGTATTTTAATTCACTTTTTCATATTTTCATGCATCTACTCTCTGTGTCCTCATCACAGTTAATGTCCTGACAAATTTTTAAAAAAACCTTGGACATCTTTAATTATGTCCATTTATTTTTCACTCCTCCTCACTTTTGGGGTTTTTTTCCATACTTGAACTGATTGCGAGATACCAGATTAATCTTGGATGTTTGAGCAGCTATTGTGATGTTATTGGCTGATTCTGGATATCATAGGTAGGATTGATTTTAATTCAGAAATTTGTAAGTCTTAAGTAGTAACATTGTGTTCTCTTCCAGGTAGAACTTGCCAGAGTAAATGTAAAGCTCTAGCTCTATGTCTTAATTTACTTGAGGTCCCTCTGTAGCTAAGTGAGTGAAGTAGGAAATTCCAGGTCGTGATTAATCTTACTGATTAGCTAAAATAGGCCAGATGAGGAGAAGCCTAGAAATGTCTCGTTTTCTCCATTGAGTGTAGAAGAAGACAATGAGAGTCAGCACAATTTTGAATATTTTTTTAATGGACATCTAAATTCAGGTTAGAAGAATCTTGCCAGAGTTGAGTCAAGTAAAAATTACTTGGAAGCAATGAATTCTGTGTGGGTGTTTTGTTTCATTTTTTTTTAATTCTCTATGGATTCAGAGGGAAATTATTTGAGTTAAGAAAATTTAGTGAAGCACCAGAAAAGAGTACTTAGGCAGGTTATAAAATCCCAGTTACTGGAGGCCTTTATGACAGGGCAGACAAATATTTGTTCAGAATAAATTGAGGGACAGAGAAAGCAAAAACTCTTATAATTCAGATAAGATATGTAAGGGAAAGACGAGAAAAATATGTGGGCACGTGTGGGCAGTTTTGCACTGGTATAAGGGGCACGATGCACGTATTTCTGCTATTCTTGCTTTGTAACATGAGAGTAAAAAGGCTGGGAAAATGAAATCATCTCTTTGCACACTAGATACTATGAAATACTTTTTCCTATACTGGGTATGAGGAACACCACATTATTTTCTACATTCCTGAGCAGGTCCTCATTTCTAATACACTTAGAGTTCCTCAGGGAGCCAATATGTCGAACAAATAAAAACACCTTGAAAATGGAGACAACGTGCGTCTTATAACCTACTCACCATCCCACTCTTCTGGGATGAAGAAAATATTTAATTTTATCTGTCAAGAAACTAGGACATCCTGAAACTTGTTTCTATTATGATCTCAAAGCTGCAGCATGGGTGGAGGAAAGGAGGAAATCAATTGGGATTTAGATAAGTCTGAGAAACAGGCAGGCTGTCAGACAATCCTGATGGGGTGTCCAGTGACAAACTGGACTACACTGCACTTTCTGCCTAATCACTTGGTCAAAATACTTATAAGCACCTATAACACAGAAAATCTACAGAAAATGATGGAAACAGAGGGAGGGATAGTTTGTAAAGATGTTATAAATTGGTTTCTGTTTGCCAGTTTGAGGTCTTCACTTTGGGATTACACAGAGCAAATGATTTTTCTCAGCCCTAGCTTAACAATTTTTGAAGTGGTGACAGGGTGGCAGGAAGGGGATAAGGCACACTTTGTGAGATAATAAGTGGTACAAGGACTTTGGGAAGAAAGGACATAAAAGAACTTTTAAATGTGAACATTCCAGTGAGTACCAGAAAAAGACATAAAAGATACTACCCTCCAGTCTTTCCAGCTGAAGGTTTGAAAAGAGAGAAAAATATTTTCTCAGCACTATTTCTTGGTTGTGTCTGTGAGTTTATAGGAACTTGTCACACTCCCCAATATATAATGCCAAGATTCACAGATATTTCATGTGCTTGTATAAAGTAGTTGTCTTCTGTAGAGAATAATCCAATTTTTCAGTTTCAGAGCTACTTTGCTAAAATTTGCTGCCAGTAGCCATCAGGTATCTCCTGAGAAATGATTTTAATCAAACAATGGCAACGGACAAAATATCAACAAAAATAGAATCAGTAAAAGCAAACTCTGCATGCTCTGCAAAATATGTGTCCTTTCAGGTAATAAAAGAACCCCAGCCATGAATTCCTCTGGCTCCAATTCCTTTCTAAGTTACCTTTTGCTTTTGTATGCTTTTTTTCCTTCCCCTGTGATTGTTCCCTACATGTAGCTGTTAAAGATATTTTAAGTACAGACAGAGATTGCCTGTAGCACTGACTAAATGAGACTGTCACATAGGAAGGTTTTAAATGCACACAAATAATAAAGCAAAATCTAGGACTTTGGCTACCACCACCTGCTCATAATAAGCTCTCATGGCCTCTGGCAAAGCAAGAAGACGAAACAATACTTTCAATTGCACAAGGGGGTTGTTTTTCCTGGGTGGTACTATGCAAAAGGTGTGTCACAGGAATCGTTGTGGGGGTGGATGGAGAAAAGACATAATGGGAATTCTGGTCACTGTGAAAGCTCCTTGATAAAATTGATAGAAGGCTGTTAAGAACCCTCCAAAAAAAAGTGCAAGCATTTGTTCTGTTTAAAACTGAATGGTGCAGCTTCCTGATCCACTGCTGGGAGGAAGAACGGGGCACTTCCAGCAGTGTGGACAGAGACAGAATGACTTTACTCCTTCATCTGTGGGTACAGCTCAGACCTCTTGGTATAAGGATGTGCTATTTGCTCATGAGCAAAGGAATGGCCAGGGAAATATAAAAACATTTAAGAGCAAAAAAAAGAGACCATGTGTAAATTGCTATTATCATTGGTCAGTCCTTACAGGTCTCCCTTCTTCTACTATCTGATGTTTGCCCGGCCCCACTGGCCACTATGTCATCTCCAAGACATTTCAGCAGCTCTGGCCTACTCATGTCATACCAGGTGCAGATGTTTTTAATTGGCCACAGCTGCCTGGTCCAGAGTTTACATCTAACTCTCTCTTCTTAAGGAAATGCACTAACTTAGTGCTTGACCAGCTTGATATTTCTTTTGTCAATGTGATTTCTTTATCTGACGACACTTACTGTGGTAAACAACCCCATACCTTAGCACTGTGATCAAAGAGCACAAAACTGGACCTCCTTGGTCTGCAGTCCAATGTAAAGAATCAAACCCACAAACCCACTTCATGAAAGTTTTCACGAAAGTATGCTATTAATTTTCCACTGGTTGCCATCTTCCAACATGCATTTTCTGACTAGAGAATTAAGCTGTTTGTTTGGTGGGTATGTGCATACAAAACAGCCATTAGTAGCACTCTATTCAGTACACATTTTGTGTCTTGTAATGGCACATTTGAACATTTTCCTCTGTAAAGCATCACAGGAGTCTTGTGGAGAGCTATTCACATCCTTAGACGACCCCTAACCACTTGTTCATTAGACTGTTCTCCAGCTATTTGGGAGTCACATTTTCAAAGTATTTTTCAGATATTAGCACTTTTTTTAGCACAATTATTAAATGAAGGCAACAGGACATTATTATTCACAGACCACCCTAATCAAAAGTGTCTGGATGAGGACAGCAGCAGTATCCAAAACATGTTTATAAAAGACTTATTTTGGCTCTTCAGACTTGACTTGTCATAAATTGAAATACCTGACACTGATACCAGAAAACTGTGTCCCATTAAGCTTCCTACCTGGCAGGGCTTTCCCCAAAAGAAGTATAGCTATGTCAAAAACTGCAAGGGTGGGCTTGAGCTCCCCAGCCATCTGAGGGCTACCTCAGCTGAACAGTGATCCAGCTCCCAATCTGTGTCTTCCAAGGGGCACCACATGTCTGTGATCAAACTCAAGTGGGAAACAACTTGGTTGAGGGTGTCTGAAACCTTGTCTCATAACAGCAGAGGCATTTCCTGCTGGATGCCTTGCAGAGTCCTGCTGGGCTCCTGAATGGTGAGGGGGGAAAAAAGGTAAATAAATATACTCCCCAAAGCTATAAATTCATGGCACAAAAAGGAGCTGTCAGTCACAGCTGATCGAGCATCTCTTCAGAGAACAGACTCTCTCACTCTCCTGACATGCTTTGATGAACAGTGAAATAGTTAACAGTCTTGACATTTATAGATTCTCAAGAAGTACACTCGAAAGACCATACTGCTTCATGGTGGACCAAGTCAGGCCTTTGCTGTCAGCTTTTACTTACAAGCCTGTAAAGTGTTGGCATGGGAAGATTTTATTAAATTAAAGAGAAGAATTAATGATAATTGTAATGATAATTTTAAGTGCCTCTGGAAGAAATATTTTATACATGTAAATCTATATGCAGGGGTTTTCTGTTATAAAAGAACAGGTAATGCATTTTTTTTTTTTAATATCTTTGCCAGAGGTGAATTCTCTTCAATGAGAACTCTTCTGTAATCACATGAAAATATGAGACATTAAGAATCAGTGAGCTCATCTGAAGAGATCAAATTCCCGTGTTTCATAATCTTAAATAGCTGCTGGGAGAACAGCAAAACAAACAGCAAGATGAAATAGAAATAATTGGTACCTAAATTGAAAAAGTGTGTATGTGCATGTGACCAAGAGAGACAGAAATCTTTAATGAACACACAGATGTTCATTCCTAGCCCAACAGTTAATTCTGCCTCTAAATCTCAAAATCAATATTGTTCTTTTCAGCATGAACCCAGTAACTCTGATCCTCCCTTAACTCTGTTTCTCACATAGCATCTGGGATTCCTTAACATCATTCCTAAGGCTGGAATGCTGCTGTGTCTCAGTTCTCTCTCTGCTTTTTTAGAGTTTCTGCATTTGAGGACTTATTAGGGGTCTGGGTTGTTAGGGATCTCTCCTGTTGCTGACAGACAGACAGATGATGGAGGAATAAATGACATAATCCTAGTTCCTCCTGTATTTTTCCCTTTGTCCTGTCAATGAAAGAAGGGAAGTGAGTATATTTACTCTTTGTAATGTCCCAGATTGGTTGTTCTTCCTCAGAGGTGTTAAAAAAAATAAAAAAAATTTTCAAACCAGAGAGAAAGTGGCTTCTTCGGATGACACAACATGTATGCATAACCTCCAAAAAGGAGGATTATATTGTGAGGATTGGATTCCTTTGTCTGTGCTTCTTAAGCACTGAAAATGATCAGCACATTTCTGTGTAGGTACAGGCAGTTCTCCACTAACTTAAACTTCTCTTTTCAGAGCTCTAATATCAGAGCATTTGCAAAACATGTTAATTTTCAAGTATGGCCATTCAGGAAGCTGTTGCTGGCTTGCTGATTTATTTTTTTTTTTAATAATATGGGATGATAATTTAATCCTCTTAACTGCACGTTTTGTGGTGATACTTACCTTTAACATCTGGAAAAATGGACACCTGACAATGCTGTTCTGCATAGCCTATTTGTGAAAGACAAAGTGGGTCAATCACTGCAGCGAAAACAGTGTTCACCTGACCAGACACTCTCTGATTAAACCTGATGATTAAGCAGATGTCTGTTCTCTAGCATCCTCCTAAAACCTGCACAAGAGCTCAATGTCTTCTTTTTCAAACAGAACTTTAGAGTAAAACCAATATAATTTAGAAACAGAAGAAATAATTCAATCTTAGTTTATCTTGTACCCACTACAAACAAGCTGATATTCCAATTATCTCCTTTAAGACGTGTTGCAATACAAAATGGAAGGTTTTTATTTACGTGATCCTGTAACCACATTGCAATCAAATGTATAAATAAATCTTTAAACATTGCACAAAACCTCTTTTAATTGATCATTTTTATAAGCTGTCACTGAAATTTGTGGAGGTTTAGCCCCCACCTAAAAAGCCCCTTGTCCTTGATCATTCAGTATACCCAGTGACATAACACTGCAGAGGGATAAACCAAACAATATTGCAAAATCTGTCTGTTAACTGTTATGTCATCACAGACTAACATGGAGAGCCTCTAGTCATAAATGAAAACGTCCAGTGGTTGTTCAGATTTGTTTTGGAAAGTCAGAAGGATTTTCAGCTGAGCGCTAAAAGTAAAATATGAACTGCATTTTGAAGCTTTTGTTTTGAAAGCACATTGTGTATTAATATTTAATTTCTAATATAACAGTTCTACAGTCTGTATTTATATAAAGCAGTAAGACGTTACAGTATAATAAAGAACTATATGTTTTTAATAAATACTATTAAAAATAGTATTTTAATAAATACTATTTTTACACATGAAGTTGTAGGCACACTTAAGGGATCACAATGCATATAGATTTTTATGCCCTCAAAAGATGGATGGTGTTTTGTTTAAAAGGACATATAAGTATATGTGGATCATTGACTGAATTCCTGAAAATGTATTCATATATTTCTGAGCTTATGTTTCACCACAATAATTTGCACTGAAAAGGGAAGAAAAAGTCAATAAACAGAATAAAGGGTGGTTCAATGGGCAACTAAAATTGTTTCTGATATTAATTTAATTATTGCACCACTGAATGTTTCGATTGCCTTGGGCAGAATTTTTCTTTTGCTTTCAATATTCCTTATATTTAGTAATGAAATATAGGGTACACCAATTACAGGAGCTAAATTATTTATCCAATTCCATTTATTACATAAATATTTGTTTGACTTTGTTATTTTCAATGTCAATTTCTTTAACCAAGTTAACTCTATAATATCAAAGCATTTAAAGGATCAGGAGTGAATCTTTGTTACACAGAATTTTTTGTTTGAATATAATTTCTTAAGAGTCCCAGTGACTTTCCTTTTGAATAACATAATGCATTTTCTGCAGCTAAAATCCGAGTTTGCATATTTTGTGCAAGTTATGTATTGCAACCATTCAAAAATTTTTTTAAAAACTTAAAAATTTAAAAATCCATCTAAAATTTACTTTTCAATTTTGCAAAGCTCACAGTTCTTGACATGCTCTTTAAACACTCTCTCAACAGTAAGAAGTTTGCCAAAACTATGTGGAAGAGTACAAAAGGACATACCAGTATATATTGTATTTTCTGAAACAGCTGACCTGTGAGTTGCCTTTCAGATTATTGACACCTACATGTGGATATTTCCTTTTTTGTTTGTTTGGTTGGTTTGCTTGTTTTTGGAATCTAAAAGATGTCTATATACTGAGATAAATATGTTTGGTGGTAAAGGATAGGTTTAGATAATTGTTTTCTGTTTAAAAAGTTGTCAGAGGAAATCTCTAGATAATTTACAAGTAGCAGAGAGAGCTGATGAGCTTCTGAACTCTTTTCTGGGTCTGTATTTGCAAAGATCTCGAAAAGCTGCAATTTCTTTCCCACAGTGTCAGCCAAAGAAAATGTCATGATAAATTAAAGTGACTGAACTACGACTGACATGTGGGAAGATTCCAGGTCTAGCTAAAATCTGACCTGGCCCTTCCATCCATAGCAAAAGTAAGAGGTTGGATGATGAAATTTTATTCTTACTTCTTCACCCGCACTGGAGATGAGATCATCTGTAGTGGATGATTCACCTCCCAGCTTCAAAAAATACTCAAGCATAAGAGCCTTTTTTTTTATATCTGAGTGATCTGATCAGGAAATCTCCTATCTAGAGGCCATCCTGACACCATTCTGCAGTGAACTCCGCTCTGGGTGGCCACAAAGAAGAGCGCACTGGCTGACCTCCCTTTTTGTCAGCTGAAATTTGGGCACGTTGATCTTGCTGAACTACAGAGACAACCTTGCCCTTCTGGGTCATTGTCATCATCATGAATCTCAAACATGATGTAGGCTGGGGTTGGAACACATGCCAAGGGTCAGTCTAATACCCTGAAAACTGGAGAAAAAACCTAGACTGTAGTTAACACTACATTTTCTTAACAAATAAGAGTAATTTCACAGGCTATAATATTCTCTGTGTGTTTCTAAGCTTTCTATCATTATACATCTACTAAGAATTCCTTGAAAATCAACTCTTCAATAAGAGTGTATGAAATTGTAATGTATCATTTTGCGTTGGTAGGGTAGGTTTTGCTGGGTTTTTGCTGGCTTTTCTAGCAGGGATTTTAGAAATGATTCAGAGATTACAAGCAACATAAAGACCAGCTTTGAAAGATGGGACATATTGTTCACTATGATTTGTATGAACTAATCTCTAACGCCTCTTTGGGAAAAAAGATCATAAATGAAGCTTATATTCTATTGCATATACTAGCAATGACTACTTACTAATCTTATCACCTTTTCTAATTAACAGGGTAAATTCTAAAATGAATATAAATTGAATGTATCCAAGGGCAAAATATATTCAGCTATGGAATGTGCCCTTATATTTGCTGAAATATCTAGGAAGTAAGTGGTGTGTCACAGAAATAATCAGTTCCATTTCTTTTTCGTTCACTTTTAGTCAACAAGAAAAGAAGTGCCAGCAGCTGGCACTTTGCAAGTAGCACATCTGTGTCAATCTTATCTATTATCATAAGCACGGACAGTAAAATTGCATTGTTGTTGCTGCTGCTGTTGCTATTGCAGCTGTTGCTATTTACTGTGCACTACAGTTCCTTCTTCCAAATATGTGACCGATGAAAAGCAGAAGAGAAATCCGAAGGGAAAATTTAAATCTAACATCTTAAAGTCATAAGGTGCAACGTGCAAATTAATCTGTGGGATGAATGGTGTTTATGAAAAACATATTACATATAAATTGACACTGTATGGAAACTCTGCTGTGCATGTTTCAACCAACAGTTTGTTCCATAAAACCCAGCACAGACAAAAGTGCATGCAGGAAACATTATCATAAAAAGAGGTACAAATGCCTGTAGAGATTAGGACGTGGAAAAATGAAGAAAAAATACCTATAGTTATTTCCTAGCAGGAATCAAACCGGTATAGTTACATGAACAAGAAGCAAAAAATATAAAGAGATTGAATCTAGTCATAGTGAAAGTTTTAAAATTTTGGTATTCAAGGAAGGGAAACAATTTACGTGCAGTCCTTTAGAAGCACCTGACTCACATTCTACTGTCTATACAGGAATTAAAAAGCTGCATTAAACATCCAGCTTTAATTGCCCTTTCTTATCCAGGAACCAAACTGAAGACCTAGAGCACAGGTGATACATTACTTCAGCTGGAACCTATTTCGGCACACTCAGCTCTGGAATAGAAATATATATATTTTTCATTTGTGGGAAAACAGCTCAAATTTGAGGACACAGCTGCAGAACCAGAATTAATATTTTACTGGAAAAATTACTTAGAGAAAACAGGAAACATGAAACATACAAGAATAAAATCAGAAAAGTTTTTTATTTATACTTCCCATAACAAAAACTCTAAAATATCTGGTTAAGCCAATTGTAGCAATTGCATGATATACCAAACAAGATAGACAGCAAGAGGCATAAATCTGAGATTAATAATTATGGATAAATATTTGTTTTCTAAACGTACATTTTTGTGTGTAAGAATATATGAGTAAGGCATACAGGCTTCTGTCAGTGATGCCCAGTGACAGGGCTAGAGGCAACAGGCACAAAGTGAAACACAGGAGGTTCCCTCTGAGCATCAGGAAACACTTTTTTTTTTCCTGTGAGTGTGAATTGGCACAGATTGCACAGGGAGACTGTAGACCCTCCATCCTTGGAGACATTCAAATACCATTGCACCTGGTTCTTAGCAACTGGCTCTAGGTGGCTTGGCTTGATCAGGGGATTGGACCAGAAGAACTCTGGAGGCCCCTTCCCACCTCAGCTGTTCTGTGATTCTGCGATAGCATCGTTAAATCATATATGATAAAAAAACCCCCAAAACTATGACTTAATGAAGTTGTCTGTTTAATCAAGAAAAGTAACTTCTATAGTAATGCCATAAAGTAAAATTATGACTCCTTTGCAGTTGAGTAAGTTTAGCCCAGAGACATTTTATAGGTGTTAATCTGTGTGGCTGAACATAGTTATTAAATATGTTGAGTCTCTTTGACTCACATCCCCAAAGCCATTTAGATGCTAAAGTTCCATGGACTGAAATTGACGAAATTACAATTAAATTGAAATTAACTGACTTCTAAGTGCCTAAAACTCTCCAAGGTATTTGGTCCTCTCTCTTCAACAGGAAAACATGTTAAACAGGAGACTTCCATCACTACATAGTTTCCTCAGTACAGCTCTTATTTCTTGAGCTCTTTGACTGACATTGTGTTCTGTAAAATTACCAAAATGAAAATGATTTTTTAATAGAGCTTTCTCTTCTTACTACCACTCCAAAATGCATACAAATATCACCAAGAGAATAAGTCAAAACTGAAGTGTTACAGGCAATGTATATACAGTTTTATATTCATATCTTCCTTCAAATATGGTAACTCCATTATAATTTTCTATGAGTGCTATAAACACAAAACCAGAGCTGCTATACCAGAAAACATATTATACTAGCACAGAAACCAAGAAGGATTAGTGACTAGTGAGATCTAAAAATGTAAAGCAACAAACTCTTGATTTTTTACTGCATCTGTCTCCAAAAGGCCACAGGATTCTGGGACTCTTTTGATGTCTTGTAAAGATTATATGGTATGGACTATAACGTTACCATGCTTAGATGAGCAATTCCATGCAGACCAATATTAATAACTATTGAAAAATTCATAAAAAATATCTAATCAGTGCTTTTAAACTAATCTCTACACATTTGCAGTCGATACTCATTCATCAGAAGCTTTCCTTGAGTTTTATTGCAAATTAGCATACTGCATCTTATCACCTAGTTTGGGAATACCAGATATATCTGACGTAATTAGAGGAATTTTCTTATATGAAGGTTATTTGAGTTATTGTATCTATTATAGGATTCAGTACTAATTTGCTGTGTTAAGTAAGCAAGGAGACAGGTTTGGATGGTGTGGAAAAACTACCAGACATCTCAAAATCCGAGTTTTGTAATTTGCAATTCAAGCACACAGTCAAAAATCACATTCATTGCAGATAAGTGCTCCCTTGACTGAAAAAAAACCCAGCAGCAACGAAAAAGAAACAAACTACCCCCCCAGCACACAAACACACCCCCAGGAAAACCTACATTTTGCATACAGGATAGAATGTCTTCTGGAGTGAAACTGAAATATGTTAAGTTTTATTTTAAGCAATACTAACCCCAGATTTTTTAATAACATGGTGATTGGCAGACATGAACCCACCATGGTATGAATGCAACGATTTGTTATAGCAGTCACCAACTCCTGATATCAGCCCATTTCCTTCTCAGATAAAACTATGTCATGCAACATCACACCACACCAGTTCTTTTTTTTTACTCATTCCAACAAATCTTCACTATTAGAAAAATCCATTTTCTTCTCTGGAGATACTTAGAAAGGTTCCTTGTAAGAAAACAACAGATTTTGTAGTGTGATGGAAACATGGCAACGAAGGAAAATCATGTCTCTGCAGTGATTTCTGGTTAGCTGTGGCTCCAGAGGCCACAGGATCCACTGGAAATCCGGGCTGTAACATCACAGGCAGCTCCTACTGTTCGGCAAACAGACAGCATAGGTGTTTAAATTGGGCAAAAGCATTGGAAACACTAGCAATATCCAAGCATTCTGTTTCAGCACACTCTCCCACCTGCAGTCTGCCATCCATTTCTAGGCTACCATTCAAGAGTCTGGGTTTTTAAACTCTTCTTGTTTTGCACTGATTTTATATGCAAACTAGCTCCTTGTGCATACACGCAGCCCAGTTGCTGTTGTGCACTCAGTTTTTAGTTTGGGCACTTCCAGTGACAAACCATGCACCTGAAAGATAAAGCTCCATGACTCCATCTATTTGAAAGAGGGTTCCTTAATATTCTGTATATGTTTAATCCTCTTTACTTGCTGCTTCCTCAATTTGTCATACAAATGCATTCTTCTCACTGAGATCAAACTTGAAATAAAATTTGCATTCCATGGGTAATGGCCTCCCCTCAGACACCTGGAAAATGATTCTTCTCTGTCTGGCATCTTTTATCAGAAAATTCAGTTTCCCCCTATGTTAGGGTTAGCACCAGTGCAATTATGACTGTCACAACACAGTCATCCCAGTCTTATAGGCTGAGTGCAGTCCACTGAAATAAGAAACAATTAGTAATTAAAGTTCCCATTCACACAGATTCCATTCCACCTTGTCTTTTTGAGGAAGGGGGAGGTAAACACAAGCCTGAACTGCTGGATAGGACTCCTGACCCACCAGCAGCTGGGTTGCCTCCCCTACTGTTTGAATTAATTTTCTTCATTTGGGATGAAATTAAAACTGGCCTTTTGAACTCTTATGTTTCAGAAAGTATTTTGGTGTCTTCCTTACCAAGTGCTCTTTCTTTATTCCCTCCTGGTTGTATTTAAACCAATTCCTACTTCTCCTGTCCTCATTTTCAGGTTTCTTTCATACTTTGATTAACTTGATTGATATCCCTTCAAACATAGCATCAAAGTTTTATAAAGCAATACAAACATCCCCTGGAATATATGCCAGGTCAGTTTAGCATAACATGGCACTTAGAAGTTGCCAGTTCTCAGGGTGTGACTACAAGAAATAACACAATTTGGCTATCTCCTGCTGACCTGCTTGCTCCTTGTGATGGGAAAACGCCAACCCCATGTACTTCGAAACTGCCAGTGAGAAATATTGTGGTCTCTCCAGTGTGTAGGCGATACATAGTCAATGAAAGGTCTTTTGCAAAGTATTCCTCCTCCACTGAGGAGTTGACAGACAGACATGAACATGAGAGAGGGTCAGACATATCAGCTGATACCTGTTACAAACAGTTGGTAGGGCAAAACAGAAAAATCCTATCACCTTAAAGCTACCTTCTCCTTCCCCTTCCTCCCTCTCATCCCTCTCCTCTGTCACATGGAGTGTCTCTTGAAACATGTGAGGGATGGGTGAAACAGATAACGCTGAATGTGGATGCTGAAATGCTGCTAAGCAGAGAGATTTTCCATCTCCTTGCACTAATTCTGTGAGAATTTTCCTTTGCTATGCAAGCTATGTAAACAGTAAGATAGGTTTTTGTAAATAACTTTCACATCTGGTATTTTTTAAGTTCTGTTTTTTAGTATGTGGGACAAATAGTCTGAAGTGGGTGTCTGGTGCTTCAGCCAATCACCCCAGGACAGGTGTGGACACTGTCCAATGGTTTTTTGGAACAAGGATATATAAATGGTATTGTAGAATTAATAAATAATTCATTCTCTCACTGGACTCGCATGCTGCTGCATCTCTGAATTCCTGCTAAGACTGCCACAGCTGAAACTTCGGGAAGGGGAATAGCCAAGAGACTCCTGGAGCTGCCTGCATCAGTGTAGAGGTGTCAGGGAGAAAGCAAAGCCCCCAGCCCTCACCCCAAAATACTGCCCTGTTGGGGAATGTGTCCAAAAGCAGCCTACTCCTGGGGTGTAAAAAAAAGGAAGTGTTGTAGTGCCTTTTCTCTGCCCCAGTTAGCAGGCTCTGACTTCAGGCACTGGACACTCCCCGCGTGCTCCGGGGAGGCGGCCAGAGGCAGCTCACAGCTGGACGGCATCGAGGNAGGAGGCCAATGGGGTACACCGCAATTCAGAATTCTCTAGAACAAAACCATACAAGGAATAGAGCATACATATTCAGGGAGATTACATCGTGTGGGGTAGGGACAAAGGAGTCACAGCACAGCGCAGGGCCCTACTAGGAAATATGGCTCAAAAGGAGGCCACCACAAGGAAGCACAGGGGAAGGGTGTGATGAAATCACAAGATTGAAGATTGACTTTTAGGCTGAAAAAGCAGCCTTGCCTCCAGTGACTGATTACCAAAGTGACAGAGCTGGCAATTCCAGTTGTCCCAGGTAGAACAGGGCTGGCAGATTTTCTATTAAAAAAAAAAAAAAAAAAAAAAACCAACAAAAAAAAAAAAAAAACCCCAAAACAAAAACAGCTCCAAGCCCTAATCTACAACTTTATCTTATTTATCTATTCTGTTAAGGCTTTATGGCTGTGTTGAAAAAGGATCTCTCCTTTTGGGGAAACCCTGACACTGGGGCTGACAGTGCCAGAGTTCCTAATGTTGCATTTTTAAGAGGATCCTGTGCATTATGTTTGAATTAAAGGAACAAAATAACTGGCATGTCATGATGACTTGATTGATGGCAAACCAGCTTCTAGTGCGGAGGCAGGAGAGTCAGAGCTCTTGCAACACAACACAGATTAATGCTAAGTGTATTAGTATTGATGTGGGCAGTAGATTACACTTAATAAACTGTTTTAAACAGTATCAACAGCCAAAAAAATGTGGATGCAAGGCACTCACACAGACTGATAAACAATGGAGTTTCAGATGTTCTTTAAAAGAGCATATGTACCATAGTAACGCAGAATAGTTAGTTTAATTTGGAAATTCATCTTCATTGTTTCAGTGTTATTACTTATTATTTCAATATTATTTCAGTACGATCTTGGTTTTCAAGGCAAGGAAACAACCACCAGAAGCACAGGAAAACCCTTCTACCAAAGTCCCTTCTTTCTCATCATTAGGAACCAGTACTATATCTGATGAACTCCTCCAGCATGAAGAATATGTTTTCTCCCTATCTTGGACCTTTTATGTGAGAGGCCATTGCACACCCTATAAATTCAAAGATATGAATGTGGTAAAAGTACTACATATGATAGAGACTAATTTCTCAGCCATATGGTTTTGCTCTGTTTCTGTAATCTGGTTCAAGAATCTGTGTTATCTAACACTGAGCTGAATGGGATGTATCAGGGCTCTGGCAGTAACAGAGCACCCTACTGAAACATTGACTGGAACAATAAAACAATAACGTGTCTTGAACACTGAAATAATGTATGCTCAAAAGCCTTTTTAAAAAGGGCAGACTTCACAGGGGCAGAGGACAGGGAATACTCACAGAGCAGTAATAAATATCACAAAAAAGGGTCACCCTTTAGTTGAGACAAAACTTTGTATTCCTCGGAAAAGGAAAATCTAAACTGGCTGCAAAATGTCTTTTTAAGCAATGTTGAATTACAACAGAATGTTATATTTTATAGCAAAACATAAGGTACCTAACTCTCAGAGTTAAGTCACAGATGGCTGGGAGCTGGTATTTGAAAAATTATTCCCTTCTACTTATGAGTTGATATATGGATTCATACCCCTGATAGTAGGCATCAGACATACATTCTTCCTTTTAACCCACAATAATGCTTTCAGGGCATACACAAAAGCAGTAACCCACAGATAACAGGTGAATGACAACACTGACTTAGCAGCAAAATTGTTCTTATATTTTCTACTAATGAAAGACAGTATGTTTTTGTCAAAATTTGAGGTTTTCATTAAAACATGTTCATGTTTGTCACAAAAAAAAGGGGGGAAAGTCCAAATTTTCTTAATCTTAAAAAAATTTCTAAACAAAAACCAGAAGAACAAAAAAGGAAGAAAGAAAAAGGAACAGATCAAGGAAAATAATTTTATAAAAATATTTAATATTTGAAATAAAATCCAATTAAATTTATTTCATCTGGTTTTCCTCTCTAATTACACAATCAAAAGTTTCATAATAAAAAATGGCCCCTCTCAGATGAATATTCTGCTTCACTACAGATAGTTCTCTGAAAATATTGTGATTACTGGGTAATGTTTGCCACCATGACTACATATCTCACAGCTTGAATCTAAACTAGTGTGCTAAACATTTGAAAAATAATTTAAAATTTATATTTCTATAGCTAGCAATCATGACTTTTCAAGTACTACGTGACATCACAAAGCTTTCCATCACCTCCCACAGCTCCAGCCTTTCACAGTAAAATGTTTTGCTGCTACTCATTAAATTACCATGCTTTTCTGTGAAGAAAAGCTGGTTACATTAGGAATACGTTTATGTACCTAGATTCCTAACACATTACATGTATTGTTATTTTATGCTGTATTTTGTTTATGATATTCCAAAGGGCACTTCACTGGGTGTGACAATGGTATGTCCCTTACAATTCTTACACCTTACAGAAAGATCAGGGCAATATTTTCTTAGGGGATCATAGTTATTGGTGAAAACTTATTAGAAACATTTTTACTCATTGAAGATGTGGGTAAAATAAGAACATGTTGCCAATGTCACCTGTTCTGGCACATTTCAGGAAGCAATTTAACAGCTACTGTGGAAAATATTATCATAAAGGTTAACAGGATGGAGACCATAACAATCATTTTAATGGAGTTTTAGAAATTCCAGTTACATCCTTTCCTATTTTTTTCCAAAGGGTATCCTGAAGGTTTATGAAGGAAACTTAATGATGTGCATGCTTGTGCATGAAGAGGAAGAGATTTTGTACATCAGTATTCCAGAACTGAAAGCCCAGCCAAGAAGACCTCTTTGCAATATGTTAGTTGTTGGTGTGCCTTTAGGGCAAAATAGTTACATTATTTAATCTGGGAGCCATGGCAACATAGAGGTGCAAGATCAAGTACAGATTAAGTTCAAAGGATCAGGTTGTCAAGCAACATCTTAAACGAACTCAGGTCTGGCATGGATCTCTAGACATATCTATGCAAGTTAAATCAAGGCTTTTTAACTGTCAGTGTTATTCAATCTTACTCATACAAGGACACTGAGAAAAAGCTGAGGACAGACAGTGTAGTTAAACATGCAGCAACACACAATGGCTTCAGTACCTGTTTTCAAAGGCCTCCTACAAATACATTAGTTTAAATAAATTAGATAATTCTTTTTTTTTGTGGAAGGCTCTAGAATCTTTCCTCCAAAATGTTTAGTGTTTAATAACTATCGTTGAATGCATTCATCATGAACCATTATATTTTCATTACTTACCCTTGAGGGGTAAGAAGCCTATGGAGCCAGGGGAACCATGTAGTCCAAGTCTATTTACAAAAACTGACATTCAGAGGACTGATCAAAATTTTCAGTTTACTTTTTAGGGCTGAGATATTACTCTCTTCTCTAATCTGATGATAGGAGTACCTTTGTTGATAGTACAGCTTTATTTCTCTGAGGAATTGGTTATTTTGCTCTGGTGTTTTGATCACACCTTCAACTCTTTCTTTCCCTCACTATCAACATTTCAGCTCGTAGGTCTTCCCCTCCCTCAGTTTGTGGGTTACCTCTCTAGCCATGCCTATACAATCCATTCCTCTGCACACGTGTCCTTTGCCACCTCCACCTCAGGTTTCCCTCTAGTGCCAGTGTAGTGAAAGACTTAAAAGTCATCGGTATCACTACACAGCTGTAAATACAGCAGGACTTCACCTGATTAAAGCATTGTTGGAGAGGGGAGGGGAGGGGAGGGGAGGATACGTACATGAAATTAAACTATTTAAAGGTGTTTTATTAGAGGTACCCACCAGTTAAGGGAACTTAGCTGCAAATTCACTTATTTGCATTGGTGTATCTTCTAAAGTAGTGATTAAACCTTATTCTTAAATGTCATTCCCCCACTTCATTGAATTTCCACCCTGAATATCTTGTGTTAATCACTTCTTAAAGTTAGCAACAGCATTCATCTCGTCTTCAGAAAATGCTGCTTCTCTTTGATGATGAAAATGAGAAAAATTGCAATGGAATAAAGAGGACGTAAACTTGACAGACAGAAATAGAACAGAAATACAGAAAACATTTCTGTAAAACTGAAATTTAACTTTCTGCTGAAATTAGGTTACTGACTACTTAACTATTTGATGCACACTTATTCGAATTTATTTCAATTATGCAAAACTAAATGTAAATTAATATTGAAACATGGATAAAGAAACCATGCTCTTCTCTGATCACTAGGCTTTATTTTCATCTGAGGTGATGAGTAGAAGTTGTATACAGTCAACTAAAAATTGCATATTATCCCATCTAAGTAATCAGTTACATTGGGTAGGCTTCATAATACGAATCTCCTTAAATAGATTAATATGCTTTGAATTTTCTAATTAATGTTGACAAGTACATGCCACTTTTGTTAAGGCAATTAATAATGCATAAGATTGGAGAATCTTCTGCTTCAACTCTGAACTTTTCCTTTTTTTCACTATTTTATGTTCCAGAAAGACTGACACACTAAAATCTTCAGAAATATCTCTTTCTTTCCTTGTTTTCTGGAGGGTTCATTGCTAATTTCTCTATTGTGTTCCTCTGAGAATTATGAATTGCTGGAAACAAAAACAAACAATTAGGACAACAGCCCATTTAGACAGTTATCTGTCCAGAGGAAATCTTCATCATCCTTTGGATATATAGTTTATTGGATATATTTTATCTTGACTGAGGAAGTCCGTGCCAACAAATCATTAAAAAGTGCAGGGAAATGTATGCTTATAGTACTCATGCAGAAAGATAAGAGAAGTGTGTGAGTCTGAGTCTGATATTTTGCTAATGGTCTGAGTCTGATATTTTACTAATGTCAAATTAGTTCAGTTTTGAATATGGCTGTACTTCAGATTTTGGTGCAGCTAATGTAGATAGAATGAGACTATTTTAATGAGCTTACCCAGCTGCTGGCTTGCAGTTTAACCTTGTAAGCACAAAACTGAACAAGGATTAATTTATGCTTCTAAGAGATGTTATTCCTTTGGAAGCTACATTTTAAGAGGCTTTAGAGTTTTATTTAGTAGTAGCAGCAATTAGCAGTATTACAATTTTATTTGGCTTTATATTTGACATGTTATTTGACAGTACTTAAGATCATGATGTTACACTGTAATGGAAGGAGGTAAAGAGCAGAGTTACAGTGAGGAAGAGAAATGAGAATGCAGAATTATTGTCTTAGTGATTCATACCAAAACAAACTTACATGTCCCTAAGCACAAATGTGGTTTAAACAGAATTAGAAACACGTGTATCTATTACATTTTCACTCTGTGATCATAGCATATATTGCAACAAATCTGAATAGGTTTCTATTAATGTCTTTAATTAAAAAAAAAAGCAAATAAAAATAGGATAGTTGCCCAAACATAAAATATTTTAAATGTAGGTGAAGTAAAGAATATTTTCTTCATCGCTGGAGATAGTCACCATGTTTCTTCACCTAATATGTCTTTTCGGCCCCAACATTTACTTTGTCTAATTATTTGGTAACATTGTATTATTGTAACATTGACCAAAATAGTGTGGTGAAATCGCACTGAAGTATTTATTTCATTTTATTCAGGTAATAAGAATAGACTTACCATAAAAGCTGCTGGCAATGCTGGAGGATATCCCTTGTCCCAGATCTCCAACAACTTCAAAACCACTACTTCTGGATTACTTCTTCCTCTACAATTAGCTTTGAGAACTTCTCTTCGTGTTTAATTTTATTGCTTACGATTAACACAAATATGACATACCTCTGGGCAACCTTCAGAGTCATCCACATTTTTGCATTAAATTTATCTATGGAAAGTAGACATTTACAAGGACTTCCTCCACCACTTACAGGGCTTTATAGATGTCTAAGTCAAACAGACCTTTTTATAGAATCACAGAATCTTTTGGCTTGGAGGGGACTTTAAAGGTGTCTAGTTCCAAACCTCCTGCCATGGGCAGGGTCACCTTCCACTTGACCAGGTTTCTCAAAGCACCATCCAACCTGGCCTTGAACATTTTCAGGGCTGGGGCATCAACAACTTCTCTGAGCAACCTGTTCCAGTGTCTCACCATCCTCACAGTAAAGAATTTTAACATCCAATCTAAACCTGCCCTCTTTTAGTTTAAAGCCATTACCCCTTTTCCTATCACTACATGCCGTGGTAAAAGGTCTCTCTCCAGCTTTCTTTTAACCCTCTCTGTGTGCTGGAAGGCTGCTCAAAGGTCTGCACAGAGCATTCTCCAGGATCAACAGCATCAACTCTCACTCTCTGTCTTCATAGGAGAGCTCCTCCAGCCCTCTTATTCCTCTTATTATACTACCAAATTTGTCAGACAGGATTTGCCTTTAGTGAAGACACATCAGTTGTCACCAATCACCTCCTTATTTTCCATGTGCCTTAACACAGTTTCCAGGAGGATCTGTTCCATGAGCTTGCTAGGCACAAAGGTGAGACTGGCTGACCTGTAGCTCCCTGTGTCTACTTTTTCACCCTTTTAAAGAACAGGGGTTATGTTCCCCCTTTTCCAGTCCATGGAAACTTCATCAGACTGCCACAACTTCTCCAATACACTTCCAAGTATACATCAATATACAGTATATACAAGTATAAGCAGAGCTGGTGAACATTTTTTTCATATCTTTCTGTGGTTACTTGACAAATTCATACATTTTATTCTTGAATCCACTTTTCCTAGATTTTAGTTTATTTGCTGTTCTTTCAACAGCATTTTATGTCTGTGGAGCCACAAGCCAGTTAACGGTAGCTAATGCTGGGCTTAGCTCATTTCTATCTCCGTGTGTAAAATGCTTCTTTCACCTTTCATTTAAATATTTTTGTCCTCTGTTTTAACAGTGGAATCTAAAAGATTTACTGTTGCTGCTTGAGACCTATGTAAAAAGGTACATTTTATAGCTGGATAGTAGTTGACCATCAATGCCTTTGGGTTTATCCCCTCAGAAAGCTTTTCATTGTTCTGTTAGGTTTTTTATTTCTTTTTATCCAGTACACTCTACATCATGGTCTTTATGGTAAACAGTATCCTAGTAACAGAAGTAATTGGCTGTAGAGCTCAGAAAAAAATATTAACTTGCATTGCATTTTCAACAAAAAGCAAGGCTGGAGGCAAGCTTACAAATATTTGATGGACATAGCCTAAAATTATGGAATGGGAAAGGCTGGAAACTCCTGGCAATTGAAACATGCAAAATGTTTTTGGTTCAGAGTAAATTAAAGATATTGATAGTAAAAGCAAAATACTACACATTACTTAATCTGTGTATCTTCTCTTGAACAGACTCAATCAGCAAAATTCCGGAACACAGTGGAATGATTAAAACAGCTAAATTGCAAACCTTGTTTAAATGACCTGCTGAACTAGGATCTTTCTGCTTCTGTTCTTACTAGATATGTGTTTAGTCATGTGATAATACAGAGTATTAGGAAATAAAATCCATTAAGGTGCTGCAACTAGTTTTATACCTAATATAATGCGGCGTAAACATTTTTAACTTAAGAAACAAACTGTAAAAAATGCCTAACAGATGGAGCCCTAAAATATTTTTTCATGCATAATTCAGTGCAGTTTATATGTTTGCTCAGCTGCAAAGTATTTCTGAAGATACAAGAAGATGGAAAATGTGTCATATGCATATAACAACATAAATGTGTTAACACTTAAACATCCACTATGGTAGAGGTTGAAAGTTATATTTTAAATTTCATGACATTTTTTCCAGAAGTTCAGCAGTATTCTTCAATTTAAGTCCTTTCAAAACAATCATAACTGATGTTAAAAGAAAATTTAAAATGTAAAAGAACTTAAGGTACTGTTAGCAAAACTTTATTCTAATTGAAATATCTCATCATAGTAAAATATTAAAGGGGCATAAAAATGACTAGTCTGATCTTAAAAATAAATTGCCTGGCCTCTTTAATGATGACACTTCTTTTAAATACTTCCAAGAAGATATTTTTTCTCTTACTTGCAGAGCATGGTAGAGACAAAAAGAACTGAAGATCCATGCAAATAAACCCCAAGGAAAAAAACAAATAAACAAAGAAATTTATCCTTTAAAAAAAAGTGCATTCAGTGAAAAACAGGCATTTGGTTGCAAACTTCTGACTATGATGATACATTTTAAATTTCATACTCCCTACTTGAAAAATATTTCAAGGATTCCAGGAGAAAGAAGTAGGATTCCACGCCCTAAAAACAGATGTTGTGGGATTTTATGCTGTTTAAACTGTGTCCTGTGTCTTTTTTTTTCTTTTTATCTATGAAAAAGGGGGGAAAAAAAAGAGAACATTATTAGGCATAACTAATAGAATCTTCACACAGCCATACAAGCTAGGATGGACCCATCTTGTTTTTCTCTGTCCTAGAAAGGTAAACTCAGGTCTAGATATCTTCATTAGTTAACTTAAATAAATCTCAGACTTAGAACTATATTTCTACCTACAGTGGTTTCTAAATTCTTCTGCAGGCAGGTAATACATCCTCCCTATTTCATCCAAGTACTTTGATCCTACTTTTAGAGCACTACTGACAGTGTAAGAATGAGGTCCTTTCTCCACAAGCACAGTATTTCTAAGCTGGGGATCAATGAAGACAGATAATACTTTCAAGCCTTCCCTCCTTGACATTTTTCTAGACAGGACATGCAGTTAAAACAAAGCATTCCTAAGCATCTGGCTGAGTGTGAAAAGAGGGTGGGCAAGGAGAAGCACACTGTACTTTCTGCCTTTTCTGTACGAGCTTTGCTGCTCTGAAGGGAAGACTCCTACTCTCACTGGGTCAGGCAGTGAGTAACGGAGACAGAAAGTGACCTCACAGCCATAAGGTATATCTCTCTCTGCTCCAGAGGCAATCTGTGTACCTCATGTGATTAAAAAACACTTAATCAGTCTTGAAGTTTCATAGCAAAGCTGTCACCACAGCCCAGGTAAGTGTCCTTACCACTAGGGGATTTTACCCTCTTTTTAGGTCTCTGGATTTAAATTTTTTTACTATGCAGTCACACAGTTTCAATCAGATGGTGAAGAGTTATTTTTTTCATTCCCAGTCTGTACATTTTCCTACATCTTGATTTCTACATTCCCCAAAATGGGTCTGGAGAGCAAAAGGAAAAACACAGGAGATAGCTGAAGCCAACCACAGATTTAATATGTGAAGATGGAGACTCTCTACATAGCCTGGTACCGAGTGCTTAAAAAATGAGTGCCAGCAGCATTCATTTAGTATACATTACTGCAGCTGCTGGAGCTCTAGCATTCATTATTGTCATTAATCCAGAAAGGTTAGAATGCTTTGCTGCTGGGGTTCGTCTTTTGTGACTGAGTTTTCTTAAAAGATAATCAAAGAGGGATGTGATTTGGTAGCATAAATCTTAGCATCCTTAGAGAGGATTTCCACTTATTTTTGGTAAGTATCATAGAGGAGAAGGACAGGGTATGAAGCAGCTCATTTTGCAGAATAATATGCTTTTTAAAAGCTTGGTCAGTGATGACCACATCGCTGAATGACTGTGTTTCTCATGGGTATCAGACAGGGAAGTGTTAGGATATAAAATTCCTATTCTAACTGGTACCTGAAGTGGCTACCTAGAAACGGAGACTAGACAGGAGTTAGGGAATAAAGGTGGACATTTATTTGAAAGGCCTTCAAAGGTGCACCCTGGGGAGTCAGAGGCTACTCCAAAAAGGACCCAAGATGGACACCAAGTCACGAGTTCTTCACACTCTTATAGGTTTGGTCCATTTGCAAATCAGCATAAATTCGCCAATTAAAATCTTAGCTAATGATGTAATTTCTCCAAGCTTACCCCACCTTCTCAAGATGTTGGTGTACACATTTTGGGCCTAGGACAGTCTGGGTGTCCTTGGAGAGCAAACCTAGAGAGGTTTGTTATGTCTATCTTAGCATGAGAGAACAGCAGCTCACAGGCCGCAAGAAACTCCAGGGCTACATACTGGGCAGTACAGGATTTGAAAAATATAAAAGTTAAAACCTAAGGCATCATAACAATCTCCCTGAAGTTTAAGCAGTCATCAGGAGAGTGGCATTAATCAGTTACTTCCCAATGTATTGCATATGACAGTGCAAGACTGACATTTACAAACCAATCTGCACATTTTCCTAAATCTGAATATTTTTTCTGCTTGGCAGGAGGAGCTATAACATAAAAGATAACAATAAGGAAGAAAATGAAAGAAATTCTCACACGCAGTACAAACTTCAAGTTTTCTTTTTATCACTAACAGCACAGGAAAACTATTCTTAAAGTTTGAGGATTTTTTTCTTTATAACTTTATTTTTCATTCGTCAGCAATGAAGACCATATTAAACCAAAGTTATTCTCTTGTAGCCCAACTTGAGTCCATAAGGCTTTTGAGAGGCTTTGTATCTAATCTTTTGTAATAAATATTGCTACCCAAAGCAACTTCATATCAAATTCTCTTAAAATAAGTGTCACAATGAAGAGCTCTGCCTTATAATTTAAACTATTTCACAGTATTTTTCACATAAATCAGGTATCAGAAAATATTATCTGCATAAAAAGGCTTTATTATTGGATAATGGTAGAATAAATAATGTTGGAGGGTTTTTTATAACTGAGCTGACCCCCACATGCAGAATTTGTTATCTTCAAATATAACCTTATTTTCCAAGGAAAGTACCTGCAACACCATTCTTTTACAGATAAGACTAACATTATTCTACATAGGGAACCTTCCATTAAAGAAATGTTTTTTAGGCATTCAGGAGATGCTGTATAAGCATTGCAAAGCCTATAATTCACATCTCCCAAGTTCAGCAATGTTTCATAACCTTGACAGTGCAATTAGAGGTGTGCAGATAATCAAGCCCATCTTTATCTCACTAACCAGTATAGCACAAACTCCAGAGGGAGTCTGGAATTCAGCATCTTTCCATATGTATTTATGTATAAGAATTCAGTTGCTGTGCCTTATGTTGGCACAATCTCATTGTTCTCAGTACCAAACTCACAGGTGAAAGTTACTGTGGAGGGGTCTTAAGAAAAAATTTGCAAAATCCTTTGTTTGCTGTACAGGTGAAGTTTTAGGCAGATTCATATTAGTTTTGATGTAAATAAAACCTACCAAGAAGAGCATGAAAAAGCCATATGAACGGCCAGAGTGTTTCCAGAACTTTCTGAATTATTTGCAGTTTTAGCAGCCTGTAAACTGGGAGTCCCTAGAGCCTGGCTCAGATCTTTGGGTCCTCCAGTGAAAAAAGAGACTGTTGCTGTCTTAGACTCAGAGTGTCAGACTAAGATCTGTCACCTCATGTATGATGATTCAGGAGCAGTCTGCTTGGTATAATTATTCAGAGGTGAGGGGTCCTGCATCCTGTGGGTTCCAAACTAATTTCCACCTGACAGCCTGACACAGAAGGACAGTGCTGCAGAACACATGACAGTCCAGCCGGCCACAGAGGGACCTCATTCCTCATGGTCACCTGCAGTCCCTGAGAGACCCAGACGAACCAGCAAATTCACAGAAACACTGAATATTCTGAGCTGGAAGGGACCCAGAAGGATTATCAAGTCCAGCCCTTAAGTGAATGGCCCACATGGGGAATGAACCCAGAACCCTGGTGTTATTAATGCTGCTCTCTAACCAAATTAAACAACTGGGCTAATCTCAGGGTCAATTTCCAGGTCTCTGTCTTTGGGTTGGATATAACCCCCAGACAGTGTTTGCTTCCTGGTGGTTCCCAGTGCAGAGTTTTGGCTAAGCTTTTCCTCCTGCCCACATGGCTGGCCACACTGCTTGCAGTGTTTTCAGGCAGGGTGAGCCTGTTGCTCCTTAGAGCATATTTTGGATGCTGCATAGGCAATGGCAGAGGAAAGGGAAACGACAGAGAAGATAAAAAGATCTTTCTTAAGCACAGAACTATTATGTCCTAATGTAAGTAAAAAATATTGTAGTAATGTATGTCAAAAACATAAAACAATTTTGAATATACATAATCTAGTAGAACATATTAATTTTGTAGCTATGCTTGCACTCTTTTTCTTCCTTTTTCCATTTGTTCCTATATCAAGTGATATCTCAAGGGATATTTTTTACATTGTCCACATATCTGAACACCCAGATCTCACATTACTACAATGTCAAATAAACTATTGCTGGCAAGTGATGATTCTCACTGAAGTGTGAAGTATATGGACCAGATTCTCTTAGTTCTCTGCAAACTTTCAGTTGGATTTCAGTGAGCTGACACCTCTTTTTACTTTCAATTTTTCTGACCATAATTTTAGGCAAGTCAGGACATCTCTATTTTTAAGAGCTGAGAACCTGTGACATCCAGTCCATGAGGGGAAAACATTATTTATTATTCCATGTAGTTTCCTGACTGCTAAAAAACACAATCAATATGATTATAAAAATGTGACTTTTAACTTTCTCTGAATCCCAAGCGTGTACCTTTTTTAGCCATCTATTCTCTTTCCTCCAGATTGTGATCCCACATGCACTAAACAGTATACACAGAACCCACCTGCAAACCTCAAGTTAAGGGTATCACATGCCCCCTCGTATGGGGGGATCCTCTGCATCCTAGTTTTCCAGATTTTAAATGGTATCTTCTACAGAGAAGGTGCCTTATTGACTTGAAAGTGCCCCTTTACCATCTTACCACTTTCAGCATTTTTTGGTATTTCAGTATTCCCAGCAGTTAGAGAAATACTGTTATCCTTCTCTGAGTGCAGCAGAGGAACTGAGAAATGAGTTAAATGACTTGCTCTGGGCTGTACAGGGACTCTGTCACAAATTAGGACATGATACTGTTAAATAATACTGTAGAGGAATACACTTCCCTCTGAAGCTGAACCTCCCAGTTTAAACTGACATATCCTACAAACAGGTACCATGTTACAATACCAGCACTCATTAAATGATAGATTGAAAGTCAGTTTCCAAGTATCAGAGCATATTCTCCTAGAGCCTTCCTTGTTAGTAAGCTGTGAATCATGTATATCCCATCAATAACCTGTTGCGAAAAACAAAACTTTTCCTTGTTAGATCAGGCAGTGCCATTTCACAAATGGGATATTGTCCTTCACACTTTATTTTGCAGATAAACAAGACTACTTTAATTACACTGATCTGACATGCCATCTCCAGAACAGAAGGTACAGTACTGAAAGGTATAATACATTTGCAATACAGAGAAGGTTTATTTTAGGCATTAAATAAAATTGTATTAACATAGAGCATGAAAAATACTCCCCTGCTCTTCACAGAATCTTTATTGAAGGAACAATTGCAAAAATGGATTTCAGATTCTACTGCTCGTGTCAAAGTACTAAATGTTGTACTAAATTATATTTTGGAAAATACGAAGTTTGTGCCACAAACAAGAAATAGTTTTTATTATTTGGGGCATCTCAGGTATGTTTTAATTACTCATATTTCATAACACAAAGTTAGTTCTTGCTAGACCTTAAATAAGCAGGAGGTTAGCAGAGTCAAGGAGCCCTAGAAGTCTATTTTTTTGACAAAGACTACTTTTCATTTTCTGATTGGTTAGGGCAAAACAGCCATTACAAACAATATGACAAGCAAACAGAAGGACTGGGTGGCAAAGAAATAGATGGAGAAGTATTTCAGGGATGTGGAGGTTTTAAGAAATGAGATTAGAAAGATGGCATCAAACGCCGAAAAGGAGGGTATGAAAGAAATCTCATATGCAGGCAAGGAGAAATCAGAGCAGTAGAAAAGTTATCATTTTTGATACCTCGATCAAGCAGCACAGAACAACTGTTGTGCCTTGCAGAACAAAGAATTCTTGCACCTGCAGAAAGAAAGGGAAAGAAATAATAGCAACACAGCATCTTTCTGTTGAAAAGAAGTCGATGCGAATGTCCTTGAGAATATAAATTGAGATCTCTGTAAAGGTCACAGACCAGAAACTGTGGAAACGAAGTTGATCTAGCAATACCAAACTCCTTGTCTGAGTCAGCCTCAGACTGTATGTTACTGTATATCTAACAAACCACATATTTTTTCCCGCATTCTTCAGATGGAATACTTGTTTGAAAAGGTTTTGTGTAAGCTGTGGCAGAGCTGTGGGAGTTGGAAAGAGCATCCCTCCACACCATGGCGATCCAGAACTCTGGCCACAGCCTGGGCTGCCCTTTGGCTGCAGGGAGAGACACACTGGCACCAGTGCCATGGCCCAAGGGGTTCTAGGGCCACATGGTGAGGACCAAAATCTTGGGAGGTATGGATCCTGCCATGATGTTGAGAGGCAGCCACTCTCATAGAATATTTGCATTCAAATGAGAGGCATTTTTCTTCCTAAGGTTATGTAATACATTCAGTGATAAATACTGGTCACAGGACTTTGACACCTACAGAGAGCTTGCAGAGGACTATTTAAGATCATGAATGCAGGGTGAAACACCAAAAATAGAACTTCAAGGAAAAAGTACATTTCCCAGGACAGGCTTCTGGATATTGTGGAGAATGAAATTTTGAATGAAACTCCACCAGAAAAATCAAATAAAACCTAGGTTTTACAGACAGAGAAATACACTATATATCACAATATATTTTTACAGGATAGGCTTCAATAGCTCAGAAGAACCAGGTCACAGCCTTAATGCTGGCTGACTGAAGCTACTGCATTACTATCATTACAGATCACTTTTACCCCAAACAGGTCTTAACATGTTGTAATGTGGGAATTAACTGCTGCTTTCTGATAAGGAGCAAGTCACCTTCTATTATCAGGCATCAAATCATTTTACTATTTTGCTGATATCTTCTTTTCTATATCTATATGCCAAAGGAAATAGATTGTCTGCCTGTAGAGTGGAAATAAAATGTGCCTGAATAAGATGGAGATAAAAATGGATACAAAAATTAGCCCTCGAGGACAGTAGATTTCCCAAGACCTCGCTAAGAACTCAGACACAGTTATATTTGGCTTTAAGTACTCAAGCCCAAGTTTATTTTCAGAAAATGATAGATCATATTCAGAGAGCTTAAAAGATGGCAAAGATATTTAAAGGAAGACCAAACTGTATTTATTTGTGATTAGTTTCATCAGTGGAAGAATAGGTAGGGTAAATAGTGAAAGATATATTTGTAGTATCATGTGAATTTGGAACACAAATATCAAGTATGGATCGAATCTTTTATTTTTTCAGCTGGACTATGACCATAAGGGTGTTCCTATATCAGGGATTGAAGGATTTATGTGTTATGAATTTGGCTTGCACATATATATATATAAATATATTTGTATGGAGACTTATGGTACACACTCAAGCACACAACTGGTGCTCTTGGAGTGGTGTCCTTTTAAAACAAAGGTTGCTGCCATGCAATAGGACAGTGGGGATGCTGGGAAGCATCATTTTAATATGGACACAAGGTCTTCCACTACATAGCTCTGTGCATTTTTATGGCATGTTCAAAGTCAGACTGTTGGCAATCTGTCAGTTTGTTCATATCTGTCATGCTTGTTGATAGAGATCTGTTGCAAGTCTGCTCTAACCTGTCTATCTGTTATCAAATGACTGCCACAGGAGGACCTCTCCACAATTATCTCTCTATTTTTAATCACTCAGTGCTGTGCCCTACTAATGGATAACACTTAGCAAAAAGGACAGGAAAGTGCATTTAGTAGTTGTGATAGACAGAAACTACAGGTAAATTCTTTGCTGTGTAAGAAAAAAGCTGAAGGTCTAGAAAATTATCTCCCATAGAAAATGCCCACGAGTCTACCCATGTGCAGATAGCATGGCAACATGTCCTACATGCTGTATGATAAAGACAGAAACGGTGTGTCTTGCCCTCCCTCTCTTGGCACGTTTTCTGACTGAAACTCTCTCCTACTGCAATATGTATTTGAAGACTGGTCCTCCTCCAACACAACAAAACCTTCTGACGGCTTGTACCACAAGTTTAATTCAGACACCCACACTCTCCTGGTGCAGTTTCTGAAAGCGAATTGCAGCTTGTTTATCCCGAGTGCACCTCCAGTGGACTCCCTCCTGACTCATAGTCACAATAGCAAGACTGAAAGAGAGATGAGCAGCAGAGCTGGAGCCATGGCTTCCAGAGAAGGTTGTCCCATGACAGCTGGTTTGGAACAGCATGCAGAGATCGGGTGTGGTTGTCTACTGCTTGGTGTACGACCCTGAGGATTTCGTAGAAACGGCTCTCAGTTTCTGGAGTCAGTGGGACTTTCTCTTCAGGGTCTCTGGACAGATCGAAGAGCAGTGGAGGATCATGTTGTGTAATGAATCCACCATGGCAGAAGCAAACGTGAGAATCATAGCAACCATTGGAGTCCTCAGGACTGAAGTTTGGAGTGAAGAAGAAGACTTTCCAGACAGATTCACCTGCAATTTACAGCCACAAAACAGCCGGTGATAAAGTGATAAAATGACAAAATAGAAGTCCCCTGATCTTAGGAAACTCCATCAACATGGGAAATCAGTCTTTTGCTAAAAAGACAGTATAGACACTCTGTACAGAAACTGCAGCATACTGAAAGAGTAACAGAATTCAGCAAAACAAAACTAAGCAAAGCATGGTGATTTCCATGCTCAACATATTTATGAAACAATTATGATCATTTCATTCCTTTGGAAGAATCCTGATTAACTAAATCATAGAAGACTTTAAATAACATTATGTTTTACATAAACAGGGCTAAGAAGATTTTCAGAAATATATACTAAGTCTTCTTCAAGGCTTATTAAAATGTATTTTTGCCCCTTGACCATATTTACCCACTGCTGGGCCCTGCTTCTCATTTTGCTAATCAAAATAATTTCATTGTTACCTTTTTTCTCTCTTTTTCTCTTTGTTGTATTAACCCACTGTCCTCTGCCCCATGCTTTCATTGCAAACACTTGGATACAGAGTTTCTCATTTTATTAAATGGGATGACATGAAAAGGCATAATGGATACTAAATTCCTGTCTTAGGCCTCTAGATATAAATTATAAACAACAAATATAAATTATAAACAACAGCTATAGTAGCACAATTCTTAGGTTACATTCTGCTTTGTAAAATGGGAACCAAATTTCTTCATTTATAGGTTGGTCATTCTCAGCTTAATTTTCTGTGTACACAAACCGAACTGTCTGCTCTCATGTAACTTTAGTCAGTATTTTCACTGTTTGAAAATGCAAGATATTTCTTGGAATAGGAATATGCAAATATCAGTTGGTTCTTTCAAGAAGCACTCTCAAACAAGTCAGTGGAGGATCAGAAAATGCTTAACAAGATAGATGTAAATAAAAAAGTTGTTACTATTTTCCTCAAGTATCACAGAACAGATAGGCAGAAACAGATAAGATAACGGATAATAGATAAGAACTTTCAGGGAAGCACACCATCCTCCTACAGCCAAGTATAGAGTTCTTCAGAAATGGAGCAAAGAAAAATTAATTACAGTAAGAAAAGTCTGTATTTTATTCTTAATAAAAGCAGGTTACTAAACATCTGTGATCTATAATGTCAGATTGCCTGCCTGCTTGAAACTATTAAAACATTGGAAAAATTTAGTCATCATTATTTTACATTTCTCAGCACCTTATTTTGTGGAAGGCATTAGAGAATGTGGGATGGGTAGAGCAGAGATAAACTGGTATATGCCATGCTGAACCTACATCACACTCAGCTTTTAAAGAATAAAAACAGGTTTAAAGAGAAATGTTTCAGCAGACTAAAGAGTCACAGGCTGCAGTTCTGGACCACAGCACGGATTTAAAGGACAGTAGGTGACCTTAAGATTCTTTACAGCTTCTTCTATTCCACAGCATTTTTCGCATTATAAGTGATTTTACCTTTAGGAACCAATTCAATGACAAAGCCTGGAGACTTCCAGTTCACTTCGTCTCCACTTAAATTGGGGTTGGATGGGTGATGGCTATTATACACATTAGACTGGGAGAACCCTCTGAATGCTTCTTGGAAGTCAGCAAAGGGGAAGGACTTTTAAAGGCTGAGTGACTTGCTGGCACAGACAATAGGACGTGGCAGGTTTTAAAAGGCTCTGGCTGTGACAGCCGCAATGGCACAGTGTTACTGGGAAAAAATGAAAGGAAATTTAAAGGAAGGCAAAGCAAGATAAGGCAAGGTAATGCAAGATGGCATTCCTTCATCTACCTCCAGTAACATTTTGAAAGGTTAGTTTGGCACTTGAATCTCGTTTTCTCGGAATTAAAATAAACAAACGAAATAGAATACTGCCACTTAAATTTCCTTGAGCTAATGCACAGAACATTTCCAAGAAATATATCGCTCATTTACTGAGATTTAGAATTTACATTCTGAGAAGGCATGTAATTCTGTACTAAGCATTGGTTCAGGCACCTTAGTGTTTAATTGAAAGATGGACAGTGAAGAACATAAAAAGCCAAAGAGCTTGGTTAATCAGCGCACCGTGTGTCATTTTGGACCATGCAACATTTGCCACATCTGAGAATTTGATTCAGGACACTATAACACCTTGACAGAGGATCAGCAGAAAAAAAATTACATTTCTGCTAAAATGTCAATTAAAAGAAGTTCCAATAAGGCCACGCACACGAGAACTTCGTGGTCAAGCTGTCTTACGGCACATCGGTCTTTCATGGTATATTTGTGCTGAATGACATTGAAAAGAAAACTTTCAGCCACCTTTTTTTGGTGTTGGGCATTATAGCATCAGGGCTGCTCAAGGGCTTACAGTCAGCAATACAAAGCTGGAAATTCTGAATTAATGCAAGTTGGTACAGGCAGCCGATATAGGTAAGAAATGGGGGAAAGAAAGAAATAAGGAAGTTGTACCATGATTATTTTCCCCCACAAAATAAAGACTCGTGTATGTTTTGTTATATACAGAGCATACAGCACATTGCAAAATCATGCGTGGGTTTGGGCACAAGGCATGCGTGACATCATCTCATGTCTGAGTGACATTGCTAGTGTTTTGAAGAGCTGATGGTACTTTACCAGATATGCAGCTAAAGAATGTCATGATTATACAGTACAAAACACTGAGCTCTGGGAGGGCAAAGCTGTTACTGTGCAGTGTTTATCTGTTGCACTGCAGCAGTGTTTCTGGAGCCGCATGTTGTGCTGCAGAAGCAGCAGCACAGACTTTAAACACCTATTTCCTAATCATTACAAAAACTAAAGCATATCTTTCAGCGGCTGTCTGTGGAGCAGCCAGTGCAATATACTAGGAGACATTAACAACTGTCACACTTCTAATCTGTAAAGCTGATGAACTGTATAAGGCGTGATATTAAAAAGAGAGAGCTCTCTCCCAGTCTCTCAGGTGATATAAAATCTCATGCTGTCAGAGGGTTAAGTACAAGGATCAAATTAATCTCCCAGTAATTAACGGTACCTGTGTTCTCCAAAGCATGTGGATAGTAAACCCTTGCTATATAAAAAGGTAACTGTATGTCTCTTCCACAGTGAAGTTAGTAGTAAAATTGTCAGGGCTTCCCCGAAGCCAAGTATATTAAGCCCCTTCTGAAACAGCAGGCAGGGTCTACGCCTGCAGCACCCTTAAAGGTCCTGTCGCAGCGCTTCACAAATAATTTCAGTGCCTTTTTCCTTCAATTCTTCAGTTCTCTGAGCTGTCCAAAGGGTTCGCTCTCAGAATACCTCGTTCCTTTACACGTTAAGAAAAACAAAAACTACGGAAGTTGTACTTCTAAATAGTTTCAAATTAAGATAGGTTGCCATTAGTCCAAGTAAATCTGCTATGAATGTAGTTGTTCAGTGTTCAATCTCCATAGAAGACTCCTCTTTCCTTATCCTTTACCCAGCTATTTATCCTCTCATACAGACAATAGTAGCTCCAACAGACAGGTAGAGGCCATGAGATTAAATAAAAGTCCCTCAGTAAGATATATTAATATATTCAAGATGAAGTGACACACTGGATAGGGAGGTCATTTCTGTTATAAAAGCACCCTTCTTAATCCTTGATGGCTAACTGGTGTTTTCTGATAAGCAGTTCTTGACGTGAATAGAAGCTATTGTTGCGTTATTGCCTGGACTTCATTTTTACTGAATTTAATCTATGACAGAAGCTTTACAGGTTTGCAGCTACAGCCATTTCCTTTGTTCACATTATTGTGTGGCTTCTTTCTGTAGAAGAACAAGTTAAACAGGTCTGTTCTCCACCATACATTGGGGAGCTAGTCCCTACTTGAATTCAGATGCCTCTGAGGGGAGCCATTTGGGTGTAGCAGACCAACACAAATTGCCACAGACTTCTCTGTGTCTCAAGTGTGCTCTGTAGCCATTGTCAACTCCCACACTCTAGCTCATGCTTTTCAACAGTTCTACAGCAGCAGATGAAAACTGCAACTCACTTGAAAATTACTTTCTTCAGATAACTCTTATTAGATTCAGTCTTTTCTTCCTGATTCCTTTAAGTTCACTCAGAATTTTTAGGTTCTCTGCTAATCTTATTTGTAGCAGGTATCACATATATGTATATATTGAGCTTTTCAACAATTTAACAATGTAGAAAATTGAGTTGTGAAATTCTTGTAAAACTATATATAGCTCTATATAGCAAAGACAATACTATTTGGTTACTATAATGAAACTACACATATTATTTTTATGACTCCTCAAATGGCTAATAAAAATATGCCATTTGAGTTAAAAAATTTGTAACTTTATTGTTCTTACAATGAAAATTTCCTCTTTTTTTAGATATTTGTTTTAAGTGTCTGGGTATCTTATGTTGTTATATTGTTACATCAGTCAAAAGACAGCACATTATGTCCCAGTGTAGGTGGAGAATAACTGAGTGATATTCAAAGACATTATGCTGGTTTATAAGAATCAGTTGTTGCTAGAAGAGGCTTGCATAAAGAACTTACAGTGTTAAAGTTGTGCAGAACTTGCAGCATTTGAGAGAAAACCATGAAAAAACCAGCAGTAGCAGTGATTTAAAAATATTTAGAATAAAACCTACAGTGTTAAGTATCCACTAAAATAGAAAGGATTGCACATTCCTGAATATCTAATAATCATGCTGAACGACTGCTGCAGGAAAAATACAAGACACACTGAAACCATGCCCAGACTGCTGAAGACAGAAATCTCATGACTGAGTTCATTATCTAGAGTAAGTGCTGTGACTTGAGAAACTTCCACTGAATTCTGTTCCAAAGTCAAGATTATGTGCTGAATTGTAGTAGATGAAAAAGAATGATTTTCCTGAATTCTTCATCATCACCTTCAAAAAGAATTGATTGATCATTTGCAGTGTTTTCTTATTGAAGAAAGTCCTAAAAGGAAACAATCTGTGGGTATAGAAATTATGCTGCTAAAGTAGGAAGTGCTATAATGCAACGTTAAGCCTCATATTTGGATGTCTTAGGTGCTGCTAACACAGAAGAATACATATTTCTCTGGAAGAAAAATTTCATCTGTAGTAATTTAATGGAAATAATCCAGACACCTGCTAAAGATTTCTTTGAAGAATATTTACTTGCTGAACGGTCCATGTAATTTTCAGTTCATCTAAGCAGCAATTGATGGCATGCTGAAGACAGAGGATAATGTTGGCACACACACACAAAAAAAGAAAACTAAACCAAACCACAAAATAAAAAACAAAGAAAAAAAACCAACAAAAAACCCTGGTCATTTTCAATCTACATTAAAAGTCCTTGAAAACAGAAAAGCCTTATTTTATTGCTTATGAAAAAAATAGTCTTGATTTTCATGTGGTGGTTTTCCATGGGAGTCAGTAAGGAGATTAAAAACACCCTTTCAGTTAATTAGTTAATCAGCTAAGAACACCCTTAGGAGCAAAGCAGAAATATTTTGCCAAAGATGGCAAAAACCAAAGAGAAACCTATTCATAACTGTGTTTCGTATTTTTTTCCCTGTCCTTCAAGAATGCATTTTATTAACAGAAAATAAATCAAGTACAATCATTTCCCTCTTACAGAAAGTGGATGCAATTTTCTGAGTGAAAAGAACAGATCGGTCAGATTCAGAGAGCAATTATTCTGATACTAAGCAAACACATGGGACAAATATGCAATGGAAGCCCTAAGCAATTTCTGCAAATATTTTTAGACAAGTTGGTGTCAGCCAAAACCAAGACCATCCCCAGGAATTTTTTTATAAATTATTTTCTTCAGAAAGTTTTCAAAATTTGGATGTCAAAAAAATAAGCTGTTGACACTTGGAATGCTAGTGAAGAACTCAAAATCATTAACCTGAAAATTACTACTATGTCCAACCTTAAAGTTACCAGATGTACATCTGCAAACAAAGAAATAACTGTTAAAAGTACTTTAAAAGTGATAAATAGAAATTTCGTAAATGCACTTGCCTGAAATTTTGTGCTGTTTCAAAGAATACTGAATAATCATTTGTTTTACTTTAAAAAGTTGAAGAAAAAGGTGAGTTATTCTTCCTTACAAATGTCACAGCTAGTTGAATTATTTTATTTTTTCTTTATTTTTATAAAGTTACTAGGCCACTTAGACAATCTTTTGGAAAAAAAAAAAAATTTGAAAATTTTTTCAGTTAAGCATAAATGACAACAGAGCAAAGGAGTTGCTTTTATGAGAGTAAAAAAATTGAGTTGAATAAAATGAACATTTGTAAGTAATATGGTGCAAAAAATCTCAGTATCAGGAAGTCCTAAATATTTAAAAAAAAATCAAAATGACTGAAATTTGGTTTTATTGTAGAGATGTGTGTGCAGTTTAGCATCTGAAATATGAGACAGCAGTTTTTATGCCAGTGTTTGAAAATGCATGTCTTTTCCAGAATATGAAACTAGTAAAAGGTTACAAAGGATGTTAAACCATAAATTTGCAATTTTCCTGATGCTGAGCAAACAATGCAAAAATTCTTCAAAATCCTGAATTAAAAACCTTAGCACTGAAAGGACATACCACAGGATGTGCCCTTACAGAAAATCAGCAGGGACTCTGGCACAAATAGCAAATTTATTCCTAAGAACATTTCTACAAGTGCATTTTCTGTTTCATATAGACTTGCTCAAGGTAATGGCATTTCAGAGAAATCCAGCAGTTCACCAGTTTGGACCTTTATGCAAAATCCAAACTTGATGTCACAGTTTTCCAGGCAGCAAAAATGTCTGAATTTGAAAAGAAGAGTTTTAGGAAAGTAATGGGAATATTTTCTTTTTTTTGGTTAGATGCAAAACAGATGTAGAAATCTCAGGCTATTCTCCAGATGACAGTGAGTGATGGAAAAAGAAAAGAATCCTGACTCTCTCTCATAATTTTCCACTTAAAAATGCATGTGTATGGTGTGGTGAAAAACAGGCTTCAGAAGTGCAATAACCTGTTAGAATCTCCTTCCTCTGAGAAACAAGAACAGAGAAGGATCTCCTGGAGATGCAGATGAGATGAATGTGTTTTAACTTTTCCTTATATAGGACTTATATGGAAACACCAGCATCATTTTCATGAAAGGTTACTTACGTCTCAATCAATTAATACAAAATAATTTTGGAATTTTTGGGGTTTATTTGGGGGGGCTTTTTTGCGTTTTATTGGGGCTTTTTGGTGTTTGTTTCTGGGTTTTTTGGGGGGTGTTATTTGGGGATTTTTTGGTTGTGTTTCTTTTTTTTTGGTTTTGGGTTTTTTTGGGGGGGTTCTTTTTTGGGTGTTTTTTTTTTGTTTTTTGGGGTTTTTTTTGTTCTGTTTTGGTTTGGGGGTTTTTTGTTGTTTTTTTGGTTTTTGTAGTGAGGAGTTGTTCATTGGATTGGTGTACAGGAGGTTTGGATTGTGTCTTTCATGCTGCAGCCATATTCCTGCCCCTTAGCTAAGAAGCAGAAAGGCAAAAAAAAGGTCCCCATTTCAACTGAAACAATTGCAATAATAAATTGGTTTTATGCTCTTGCTATGATTAGAAGTAGGGTAAATATTTTTTTAAAGGACAATATTTAATTTCTTTTCATTCCCTTTATTTGTCACTCTCCTTCTGTGTCTCTCTCTCCCAGAATAAGTAGGGGAATGCTGGTAGGGAATGGAGCACAGCAAATCCCAGGGTATAAATAGCTCTGCCAGAGCCTAACAATAACTCTGCTGCCACTGACACAGAGCAGAGCAAAGGCAAGAAAATACTGTAACAGTATTTGTCATGCTTGTCAGGGGGAACACTTTTTCCTACCTAAAATATTGTGAGCAGAAATGTGTATCAGCTGATTAGGTCAGTTTTCTTGAGCTTGATATAAACCATTTCATCGTGTCTGTTCATGCTAGAAATGCTCTTCTCTCCTTTGACAGTCATGTTATTTCACACTTATCAAATAATATGTCCATAACTGTGTCACCCAAATTCAACTGCAGCTGCTTTGATATGAGGCTCAAGATAGCAAATTAAAATTCTTAATGAGATAGTTTAGGTAAATGACACTTGATGCTTGTTTTCCTTCCTGCAGGGCTGTGATTGAAACATTGAACATAAGGGTTTTGGGAGATTATTTGAGATTTTTGGAAGCTTTTCTTGATTGTGTTACCTCCGTGACATGGGGAAGATCAGGCAGAGAGAGGGGAAAAAAAACTAAGGGGGCAAACACGGAGTAAAGATGGTGCTCATAAAGCAAGTTAGGAAGCAGGGAAACAAAATATCTTCAGTAATGAAGAAGATGAAAAGTTTGCAATGGATGACAGCAAGAAACAGTAATGTTTCAGACAGATGTTTCAGAACAGATGTTTCATGGAGAGCAAAAAGATATTTCTTTTTGATATCATCAAAAGAAAATCAGGAGTAAAGAAAGAAACCATAAAGATCTTAAAAAAGTCATCATTAACAACCACAAAAAAACCCCAATTCCAAACCCACTTCTAAAATAGAAGGCTTCTCTAGAGAAAACAGTGGAAGTGAAGGGACTTGTGAGACTGAAAAACAAAAGGAAATTGACCAGAAAAGCCTCATGAGGGTCAGATTTCCTTACAGTTTCTACAGTTCCAGAAGGGAAAGATTCACACAAGGGTTTGATCACTTAAGACGATCAAAAGGGGATACACTGTCAGTGAGACTAGAAGCTCAGAAATAAGGAGGGAAATGGGAATAAACAGATAGGGAAATGATGAAAATACTGAATATTTTGAAAATACTCTGAAGTTCAGAGGGGAGAAAGGGGCTGCTCTCTGTCCAACAAAAATGTGCTGTAACATGAAGACTCACAAGTTATTACTGAAGGAAAAGTGAATTTTCTCCCATGACCTAAATATTACGAATCAGATACTTTTTATTTAAGTCCTTCAGTGGAGAACAAATACTAATCCATATTGCATTGACACTTCAGTGTTTTTCATGAATGGCAGCCCTCAAATCCAGAAAAGTGGTGTGCAGCATTTGTCTTCTACTGTTCAGGAAATCTCAAGAAACAACTTTGCTGTTAACTGTAACACACAAATGTCGAAATATCAGTAAAATATATGTCTATGCATCTATGGAAAATTTTTACTTATTGCTACAAGTTTTTGTGCAATTTCTTTGATAGATTACTTTGCCACTGTATGTTGCTATTATGACAAAATCTGGCGACAAGGAATGAGGTTTAATGAGGCTTAATGAAGTTTTTTTAAGTGATTTTTGGAGGGACATCTATGCCTCCACAACAAGAGCTGCCCCATTACCAGTACCACCTGAAAGAATGAGTAAAAAGATTCTCAGAGAGCTGATAACTAACAGATGGTGTAAGTGGCTGTTTTAGTCTTATGTTAAAAGGAAAACTGAACAAGCAAGGTGAGTGGCACTTTCTTAATTAGATTTTAAAGATATTTATGACAGTTCCACTTAAATCAGGATTTGCATTTTATTATTTTTCTGACCGTTCTTGTCAGTTCTTTCATGACACTAATGCATGGATAAAATGCTGCTTTGTGATCCTAAACCAATTCACTCTTTGCATTTTACTGCACTTTCTAATGACTATCTTATTTATCCGTATTTGTAGACAGGCCCTTTTTAGACCTTCTGCTGATTTAAAAGAAAAAGTTACACTAAATAAATTCCCTGAGTCTAAAATTCCCAGTCAACTTCAAAAGACTTCTACAGTGTTCTTCCTGTCACTTAGCATAATAATACTATTTTTCAGACTTTGAAAAAGGTAGCAAGGCATCTCCAGTTTAAATTCATGTTACTAAACAGGATTTATTGCTCATCACTTTGCTGCTACTTAGTATTCAATCTGACAATCTGGTCACCTCACCTAATTTTGGATCACTGCAACCAACGTGCAGGCCTTTATGTAAGTTAGTTATCAGCCTATATTTATCTGCTTTTTAACTTTGTTAGAGGTGTTTAGGGTGAGAAGAGCTCTGCTTGTTTCTCTTTCGATGAGAGCGATTCACTCAGGTTAGCTCAGCTGTAGGCGTCTGCACTGTAGACATAGTTATGTTGCCATCACCCTCTTCAGAGTTTGCTAAAAAATAGAGGTGTTAAGAGTCTTGAGGGCACCAAAAAGCCTCATTGGCTCTGCCCAGCCCTCAGGTAGGCCCTCATCCATGCACCCAGCCCATGGACCAGGATTCCCATTTCAGCTCAGTCCAAGGCCATCACTCCCTGCCTGAGTGGTGCAGCAGTGGCCAGTTCCCAGCCCTGTCTCTGGATGTCCTTGGCTACAGCCTTTCTTCCAGCTCTGTCTGTGCTCTCATCTCCTCCTGCTCCTGACTGAACTCTCTGGGTGGACCTTGAATTTGACTCACCACTTTGCCAGGACTGGGCCTATTGTGGAGCATTTACCAGCACCCAGCACTGCTCATTCTGCTCAGCTGCTGGAAGACATTGCTCTGTCAGTGAAGCCACTGTCAGTGCTGGAGTCACTCACAGTTCTATTGGAGTCACCTTCAGGATGAAGCATCATCCCAAGTTAAAAAGATGAACTTGTCTCTCCAGTATTCTCTAGTCTATCCTCAATTTTGTTTCTAAGATCAAATATCTATCTACAAGGTGCTGTTGCTTATGAAAGTCCCACAGCATTCATCCATAGGGTGTTAAAGATTTCCTTCTCTCAAGTACATGTAAAACCCACACATTGCACTGACTTGGCCAGAAAATAGAGAGGTTTGCCTTCCTTGTTCATATATGTTACTTCTGCATCCTTTTTTTTTAAATGAATCTTACTTATCCTTAATGATCATTCAATGACCTTTGAAATATAGTCACTAACTACAGTACATCTGCATCAACACTGCTTATGAGATGATGTATCTTGCCCATAAAAATGTACAGTTTCTTCTGTTCCAGTTGTAGAAAATAAGAACAAAATCTCATTTCAGGTATTTCAAGTGAATTTTCTTTTTCTCATCTAATTCATCCCCCTGCCACTGCACAATTGTTCTCCACAATGTATTTTCTAAGAGCTCTCTTGATGTATGGTGTCTTCCATTGTAACTTCTGTGCTACTATCATTCATTTCCTTTATTGCAGAAGACAAAGAGATTTTATTGGCATGCTCCTTTCACTTAGTGTTTTATCTACTAACTTTTTCACATACAAATCCTTTACAAACTTTTTCTGAAGTTTAAATAAGGATTTTGGTGTAGATGACTGTCTCACAGTTCGTTTGGTTTGCCCCATCCCTCAATTACCTGTTTCACTGCCTATTCTAAATTCCATTTCTACACCTTTTGTAGAGTTGTGGTGCACTGAAGTGAATGTAAAAATCCCTGTGACTATACTGATGATTTAATCTTGTTTGCCTCCAGTTCAACAAAGTATTTCTAAATTAGCTTAAGAATACCCCATGCTTAAATTTAGCAAAGTACAATGTATTCTACGACTGACGCTGCTGTGTGCTTAACTAATTGTTTAAGCAAGGATCTACATATGCTGCTCAACTTCTACCAAATCTCCTACTGCAAACTATTTGATGAAAAATAATGAGTAAATTATTTTTTGGCTATCAGTGCTCTTGCTTAATAAAACAGTCAATAAAAACTGTTTTATTTCTTTGCAGCACTGATATATATTAATGGATATACTGTGAGGAATTTATTTAATATTGTCTCAAGTTCTATAGGAAGAAGCAACCTGAATCAAGTTTCACCAAGTCTAAGTGTCCTGTTCACTGGACAGCTCTACCTTGTAGAAAAATCAGTGTTCAGCATTCACATCTTACCTCCCTGAAGACTGAACTCATGCCTGCTTAGCAACATCCTCTACCTCCAAACATAAATCCCTCGGTTACTCAGCATCTCAGTGGTAGTATCTTGTTGCCTTTTCTTCTTCTGGCTCATCCATGTATATGTATGTATACATGGCATACTACTTAATATATCCAGGTAAATCCAGGCGGTTTTGAGCTATGTGATGCGTAGACTTGGGTGCAGCATTTGAAAAAAGCCCTTCCCAGCTCTTGGGCCTCCTGGAGAGATTCATCAGCATAGGATAGTCCTACATAATGACAGAGTGCTCAGATGAGATGTAATCAGCTACAGAGTGAGTTCATCCCAAACTAGAAGAATGCAGCAATGGATCTCAGGAACTCCAGCCATTGTTCTTCATTCTCTGTTCTATATTTTCTTACAGATTTTTGTGTAAAAAAGACAAAAGTGCTAGAACTTCAGGCAGTGTTTGATATCTCTCCTACAACTGACTCAAAACTTCTACCCCATCATTTCCATGGGTCACAAAGGGCAAGAGATTTTGATGATGCATGAGTTGCAAAAGGAAGTTGAAGCAGGGTAGGTGGACCATTGCTGTGAATAGTTTGTTCCCTTTGGCTTGATCTTTTATTGTGAACTAACTATATAATTCATTGTAATAATTCTAACAAGTCTCAAAGTATCTTTGAAGAGGGCACTTATCTCATAAAGTTAATCCAACACCCACTATTATTTCTTGTGGCACTATGAGGTCCAAGATATGTTAAGCATGACAATTACAAAGACAAATTAAACAAAGAAAGCTTTATCCTTGAGCATGAAAATCTACATCTTTTTATTGGTCTAAGAGTATGTTGCCATACATTACAGTTTTCTTTAAGGGCTCTAACCCCTTATTTTAAGAAGTGATATAAATAAATAGAATAGAAAACTGTTTGCACTCTGAAGTCATTCAGTTACACATTGTACTTTCTCAGAACTACTGAAAGTGCTTTTGGCACTACATGACAGATATAAATTTTATATATGCCCTCCCTCCTGACTGCAGTTAAGAGTGATGACAGGATATTGTGAAATAGAAACATCTGCATACTGGTAGTTGTTTTTGGACTGCTGAATCTTACATTAAATTTTTAACTCATAGTTCTGCAAACTCAGCCTCCATCACTCAATTTTAGCTGGTTTCTTTGTCAAAATACTCCTTATAAAATCTGTGACAATAGTAATGGCAACAGGAAAGACTAGGAAATGTTTCTCTATTTTATTCACTACCATGGCCCCTTCTAAGCATTTTTATGGTATTCTTCACAAGACAAATAACCTTACACAGATTCCTCATCCATTGCAATGGAAAAGAAAATTGATTACATGAATGATTTTCAGCTGTAAACCAGTTTTGGTTTAGCATTCAGCAGTGGTTTACAGTAATCCTTCCTTCATACTATAGTGCACTGCACACTGACAGATGTTTACCTCGATTTCATGTAGTGATTAATTAAAACACATTTTCTCTTACATTTCCAAAGAAGTCTCTAACTAGCTGTCACTCACCCTGAACATGTCCAAGCTTAAACTCTCTCTTAAACTCTTTACTGATACCCAATGGGAATTCCTAACTGAGGGCTTGGCACTTAGACTCTGTAGACATAAAAAGGAACCTGAAATTCAGGATTAGAGGATAGGAAATCTTCCAACCAAAGTACATTCAAATGGTAGTCAAGCAAGGCAGATGGACCTGTCATCCAGATCTTCACCCTCACTTTGACAGCTTTGACTGTCCTGCTGAATCTTATAGGTCTGTCTATAATTAACTTCAGAACTTTGGATCACTACTCACCTATCAAACACAAAAAGACCAAAAAGTTAAGTATAAAAAACATTGTCTGCTTTCACAACTAGCTCCCCAAGAACAGATCAAAATTTACAGGAGGAATAAGATGCCCATACACAGACATATTACACAGCTGTACCAATGTCCAAGACAAGATCGTTTAAGCCTTCCCAAAGGTTCTCCTCTACATCCCTGAGACACAATGTGTCCTCACACACCTTTTGCAAGTATATAGCAACTGAAATACAAAACCTAACAATTCAAGAATATATCTGAGGTCAATTTAGTCCACAAAGTGAACAAATTGCTTGAAATTGGTTACAAAAGACCAATTATAATTATCATAGGAACTGTTCTTGTGTGTCGAGGCAGAGACTGCATTGACAGGCTCAGCCCAGCTCTGAGGTTCACATGTTAATGAGATAGAAACCTGTTTCTGACTCTTCCATGCCATGGCAATAACACAGATTTGTCAAGCTTGACATGTAGACACTGTCCTTGTAATCATTTGCCAGCATCTTAGTTTGAAAAATACCAACTAATGCAATAATGCTTTACAACAATCAAATAATTTATACTTTTCTTGGTTAAGAGATAAAAATCTATAACTTTTTGATATTTAAGCTGGGTTAAAGAGAGTGACGTTGATTTTTTTCATATTTTCTATTTTCCAAATACAAACACTTCTCATGGATTAAATGCTTTGAAAGATACGTAGTCAAAAATATTCTCTGACATACAAGTGTCACTTTTACTTTTTTTAGTTCCACCTGCTAGTTGCTAAATATTCAAAAACACTTCTCAGAACTTAGTTCAGGGTTATTTGATTTGGCTTGGTTTGGTTAATTTTTTTCAAAAGTCAGTAGTCATCACTATTTAAAAGCACTGGTAGATATTAAACACTTCCTATCTGGAGACCTCAAATATTTTGGCATGTAAATGGGGGGAGAAAAGAGGCCTTGATAATGACCAGGAGGTACAGGCTTTGTATAATCTATGTAGCATCATGTTCCCAAATCCAATTAAAGCATCTCTCAGCACCTTTTTCTTGATTATTACAGACTCTCTTTAAATACCAGCATGGTTTTCTAACCCAGCCTTCTGTTGCCACAACACAGTCCTGGTGTTTGGAGCTACTTGAGATTCTTGAGATCACCAGAACTTCTAAGTGACCCAACAGCTCCACTCAAGCAGAGCTGAATGAACTGAAGCATATGAGAAAACAACATGTATTCTTGTACATTTTTTTTGCAATTCCCTGTTGCTTTTCTATCCACTGATTGTTTCCATTGACCGTGAAACTGAACTGAGACATTTGTGTTCAGTACATACTCTTGTGCTACGCTAAGCTTATTAATGCACTTTGCAAGATTTCCAGGATAAACCTCAAAACTCTCAAAATATGATATCCAGTAGAATAAATTTAGTTGTAATAAAAACTGGTAAATTTACTAATTTTAATAAATTAAAATATCATAATCCAAATATTTCAAGTATCATAGTTCATTTTTCATAATGGACTTAGTTTTACTATGATCCGTATTTCAAGTCACATAATGTATTTTCTGCCACTAAAGAATGCATCAGATTACTACTCTTTTCCCTACTCAAAACACAAAATTAGAGAATGAAAATCAAAATAATGTATGAAGCCCTAAAGTTTTCCTTCAAAATTTAAAAGTGACCATTGCAAACAGGACTGCAAAAAAAAAAATTCTACATGCATGACATAATAGATACATTTTTTTCTCTCCCTTATTTTCTTGATTCTATCTTTGGTCTTATTATTCTGATCAGCTCTGTTAGGATAAAATCTTCCACAAGATATTTAGGTTTTTTAGCAAATTTCAAGCTTTAAGGCAAAACTTCTCTCTCACAGCATAACTGAAATCATCTTCACTTCTGTGAAACCTGTATTTCTCCTCATACTTGCACACAAGCTCATGCCTTCACAGCATGCATACAAATACTCCTCACTGATGAAACTGATTTCCTCTGGAAGGTAAGTTTTGTTTAATCTATGGCTTTCTTGTAAGTTGCTTTTCAAAAACTGACCTAAGTGTTCAAGTGCTACAGTTGTTTCTGAATCATAAAGGTATGTGGTCCTAGAGCCTCTGGCTATAGCTGAAAATTGGTTTTAGTAATAAACGCACCGTTTTTCAGAGTCAAAAAAATCATTGTCAACTAAAAATACTACAAGCAATCCACTATTCAGTATTATAAAGCTATCAGTATCATCCTCTATGGGTGAAAGTAATAACTTTAAACTTTTATATAACATTTATGAATCAAAATTATGTTTGAGTATTAGGCTCTGAGAAATCAGACAATAAAACTATTATATCATATAGAGCACATGATGCAGATTATATATTAAAAAAGAACTATTTTAGCTTCTAATTTAGATATGGTACATAAACAAGAGAGGGATATGCTACAGCACAGCAAATTCCGTTTTTATATCAATCCCTTAAAATCCACAGTCTGCATACAACAGACAGGAATTGCATTTTTCCGTAAAACAGCTTAACCATGTCTGAGACAAAAAGGTAACAGCTGATCAAGAGCAAACAGCAATGTAGTTGCAACAAATTCCCATTTGCTAGACTGAAGTTTGGTATAATTTGAGAGATGAAGAAGTAGAGAAAGGGCATGAAAATGCCTCCATGAACAGCTGTGGGATAAAGCGGACTTAGACCCTGATGGAACTAAAGGATTTGCAGTTCTGAGACACTAATGAGTCCTAATTTTAATGTTTCCCAGAGCATTCTAGAATTATAGAAAAGTGCATTCAAAAGAAATTCCAGAGTTTTCAGACACCATTTTCATAGAACAAGTAATTCTTCACTCAGGTGGATTTTACTCACACTTTCTTTTCTAATATTTCAGTCTTATACTTTTGTAGTGCTAAAGTCAAAACCTTCATGACACCATCTATACTTTGTTATTCCCTCTCTCTAATTAACTTTGCGCTTATGTATCATGGTACAGTTTTAGCAGCTCCACCAAATGATTAATTAATTCTTCCAAAGCTGGCTTTAATAAAGTATTTAGAGCTTGGCACTGGGTAAGGATGAGAGGGGAACTTTGTTAAAAACAAAAAAAATTGTGAATCAACTAAAACCTTTCCAAATTTCAATTCTGTAAAGAGCTAGAGTGAAGAATTCACACTGGAATTATAAACAACACAGTAGATCAAGACATTGGTTTTGAGCCCAAACTACAAAGCTTTGCTGGCTAAGTAGTTTTGCTGTCAAGGATATGAACTAATGCTAAGGTAACTATAAGCTTTTAGGAGAGAGATTCAGTCCCCATTTGTCACCAAACAGGACCATACAGAAAGATAAGCCTTACGGACTGAAAAGCTGCCTGTAAAAAATCTCATGGCATTGAAGAGAGCCCAGATAATATAATTAATTTAACCTTGAAGATTCTATGAAGTCATGAAGACTCTACTCTCCTCACTGAGCAAGTGAGATGATTGAGAATCTTGCTTCTATGATATATTACCTTTTAAAAATTAATGTCCAACAGACAGGTAACAGGTTGTACACAAAAAATTAGCACACACTTGGTAATGACACAATTATCTTAAGGATGACTAATATTTCTTAATACTAAAAGAGTCACCCTTTCTTTATTGCACTAGTGCTGATTCTAAGTGCTAAATTATCATGATCTTTATTGGCATTTTATGGTCTTGTTGACTGTTAATGTTGTGACTGAAGCATGATTTCTAACTTCTCCCTCGTAATTTGAATGATAGAAACCTATTTTGCTTTAAAACGTCAGTCCTGAGTAAGCGAGTCTCAGAAATGTTTGCCTTAGAGTCCCACAACCATGAGACCATAAAATTCTCCTGAATATGAGTGAACTGCATCTGAAGACTTCTTTTCAATAAATTTGGGAGTAAAAATTTGAATAAATCTGAAAAAGTCACAATGTGTAGAAACTTATTCTATACTATTTCACCCAATTTGCATTGCTACTAGGAGGTCATTGAAAGAGCTATGATAAAAAACTACACATGAAGTGTAGTCTCTTTCAGTTTCAAAAAGTTTTCATACAAATCCACGACAAAATTTCTCTACTAAGAACAACAAAACAAGTAACAAATTATAGAAAGCTGTTTGGTGTTTTGCTGCAGGATTTTTAACCCCTTACTTTTAGTTTTACGAAACTATGGATGCTTTAAGAAAAAGTACTTGAAAAATGCAATGTGTTATGTACCCTCTGATATTTTGAGACCACATAGAATGGTCTGAAAGCAACAGAGAGATCACTGTTTTTACTGAGATGTGAGCTTTTCTCAGGCTGAGAACAGTTTCACTGATTATTCAGTAATTCTGGTTGTGTTCTCTGTCCAAAGTACTGATCAGTACTTAAATTTAGAAGCAATTACATGGTACAGAGTGCACACCATCATCCACAGACGCACAATGGCCTCCACCATAGTATTGCCCAAGCACACCTAGCCTGCAACCATTCACTGTTGTCTTCTACATTTATTTCTTTGGCCTTTCATGGCAGGGTTTTAAATGGCATACTGAGAAGTCACCTCGCTCTTGACAGTCAAGTTTCCAGGGAATTTCTCTAATAAACAGGCACTTTGCTTTATTTTCTAGGAGTAATAATATCATGTTAGAGGCTGTGGCACACAAAATACTCCATGTGGGCTGTGCATGCATTAACTACTTCCCTTGAAGAACATTGCCTAAGACAACATATGCCATTTGAATCTGATTTTAAAATTAGGATGAATCAGCGCTATGCTCTGAATGTAACATGCAAAATGCTGCAGGCTCAAATCCAACATTGAACTAAAGATATTTTTGGAAGTGCAATGCTATAGATATTTATTGTTGAAGACTCACTTTTAATGTTATTTGGAATGCTGATATTAATTTTTGAAAGTTGTAGTGCATTTTTACCTAGTTTTTTATGTGGTTGTTGTTATTCATATTTGTTTTGACTAATGCTAAATTTATAAGTAAATTTAAAAATATCAGACAGTTTCTCTAACTCAGATACCTTTTTCTATTTAAGTGTTAGCTGTGGAGTATACAGAAAAAATCCGTTAAAATTTTTCTTTTGTACACATCACAAGTGCATGACAAAATATCTGACAGTGATCTGATTAAAGCTGAAGTTTAAATAGCACTGAGTTATCTACTTTAAATGCCTTTGCATGATCACCAAAACCTGCCAACCTCTCCATGTTCACTAAAAACATTGCTAATTTAGGTCAGGATATTTTGAATTCAAGAGAGCAGTATGTTATGGTTTCTATTTCTATGTGAGCAAAAAGCACTCTGATCTGATTGCTGAAACTCTGTGTGTATAATGTCACCGTCAAAGGACATTTACCATGGTCTTTCACTAGGGGAATAGTCCTCTAAGACAAAAGCATTCCTGCATCAATTTTACTACAACTAAAGAAAAAGTCGATTCCTTCTAGCTAGAAATCTAAAATTTTTGTGACAATAGGAAAGTTTTACTCCTTTAAATGTTTATTCTTTCCATTTTATCCTTTCTCATCTGTTATTTTCTGAGAAAAGATATGAGGTTGGTGTGATAAGATTTGATAAAAGCAACTGATGTTCCTTTGTAAGAAAACAAAATGTTTCCTTGACAGCAGTGAAAGTCACATGGTAGTATCTCTCCTTTGAAGATGTTGTGCAAAAAAGAAAGTTGTGGATCAAGCTTCTATTAAATTTACCTTCCTTTGTACTGTTAAGCAATGAAAGCGACTATAACTGTTGCCATTCCTAGGGTCAATGTGAGTCTTTACTAATCTGTAACAACATCTTCTAAGTCTTTTGTTCCCCACAGAGAAGGCAAATAAACCCTAAATGGAAAAACCTCCTCAGAGAGGCAAACAAAAAGAATAGGAAGAAGTTAGGCAAGGGTATGGGTTCTGCCAATGGGTCTACTCTGTGTGACAAGCACATCCACACCTTATATATGAAGCTACCATAGCATTCATTCATCCTGTGGTAAAGAACACACTGGAAAATTTCCTCTCTCGTTACTAAGAAAGTAATAAAAAAGAAGCTTATGAGGCTTTCAAGAACGAATGATTTTAAATTTCTTGTTTATATTCAGAAAGTAGAAGCAATATTAAGAGAGGTCTTTAAAATACCAAGTACTTGGGAAAAATTCTAATATTTTCTAGTTCAGAGAAAACAGAACTGTTCATTTACTTTGTGGGTCTGGATAATTATATTTCTAAGATGCACTAAGAGGACCAAACGATGGGAGGACAGGCATTTTCAAACAGAAGGGTTTTGGCACCACTTAACACTCAAAAATCTCTCTTATATACAAATTAATGCATTTCTATTTGCTAGAGACAACCACTAGATTCACCTACCCTTATACTGAGAACTTGACTGTAGAAAAAAGCATTTCAAGCTGGTTCTAGAGCTTTACAGAAGTTTCCCAGTTTCTGTTACTTGTCTAAACTCCAACTCCTGTGTTTTATCTCTCAATACAATATTGTGCTCACAAGCCAGTGTTTTAAGCATATGAATTTTACAGTTTTTAACTATCAACACTGAATGGGATGTGACAAAAAATCAAGCTAAGAATAGCACTGTAAATAATGCAAGCCCTCTTACTTTATAAGGTAACCTCACTACCCTTTAAGGCACACATAACATTGGGCTTTTGAAAGGTAAGGAAAAGTGCTAAGTATTCCTCATATTTAATTTCTTCAGAAACAGGTCTCAGTTTCAGGAACTCAGTTTCACAAGAAAGGTTGCACTTGTCCAAACCAGAAGTTGTTACAAAATGACCCTTCTGAGCAGATTTTTCATGCTTTGTCCTCTCTTTCTTATGACTCCAATGTCTTTAGTCAAACTAAATCTGGAGGAACCTCTTAAAAAACCCCAAACCTCTATTCTGTAAATTTATCCTACGTATCCAGCCTGAAAACTGCAAACCAAAATATTTCTCTCTCATTCACTTTTTGTTTGTTTTTAACCTTCAACAGCTGAAAATGTATAAAAAGGCTAAAATTATGACTAAGAAGAGCCTATAACCCCTAGCCATAGAACAAAATATGTCTCATGAAATACTGTTGGATGCTGGAGAACATTGCAACAGACAGGAATCAGAATAGCTATGAATTCTTTGATATTACAGAAAGAGCCCCTAGTTGGTGAATTTGACTGAAATAATTTCAGTAACTGGGGTAGATCACAACATTCAAGAAACTCAGTATAAACACTAATTGAAATGTATCTTGTTTGTAAAATGAGGCAAAGTGGGAAATTTCTATGTAAAGCTTTTCAGAGAATTTCTACTGTCTTTAAAAGTCATTACATTTGTGTGATAAGCTAGTTTGGCTCTGCAGTCTAGTCTACTTCAATTGAACTTTCCATAGCAAATCTCCTTTTCTTTTGTTTTCTGAATGACATATTCCACTGAATAACTAAATCCATTTTGAAATAGAAAAGGTGAAGTGCTGCTAGTAAAGTCACTCTAGCATTTATCAGAAACCTTAGTTTATTTTAATTAGTAGTACCAAAATACTGTGAAGATCATTATTTCTTTATAATGCAGACTGTATTGCATTATATTTCTCAATGTTTATTACACAGCATTACAATATACTTCCTCCATATTGAATCAAAATTTTGCACACAATCAGTGCAATCTGAAAGATGCAGTTTCGTTCAACTGTAGATTTGCTCTGTATCTGATTAATTCTCCCCTTATAATTAAGTTGTCATAGCAATGCATTTTTAATAGTATTGATTCATATGCCAGTAATATGCTGGAGACAGTGCCCTTGGTAGTTTTTTACTACTCAGCTATGCTAAATTATAATGTTAGCAAATACAAAAGTACTGGTCAGCTTGGTCAAGCAGAAGAACATGTGATCAGACTTAAAACAGGACAAAGCATCATCTGACATACACTACAAAAGGCAACACAAAATTTTGGGTAGCTCAGCTCAAGCAAGTAAAGGCATATCCCACATCTGTTTTATTTTCAATATAAATGCTTAATGATTAAAAAAATTACTTAATGCTTTTAAAAAACTAGGTAACTACACCTTACTGGGAAGAAAAAAAATCTAGTGGTTTTTTTCTAAAAGGGTTGGTTTTATATATTGGTACTTCTATGGCATACCAGGCAGCTGTGAAGAAAAAATATTGATAACGAGAAATTACTGTACTTTTTAGACAGTTTTAGCATGTCTTCCTCTCTGTATTTTTAACAGATAAATTAAATTAAAAATATTTCTAAGGGTTCAAAATAACAGGAAATCATCCTTTAAGGACTAGGACTATATGTCTTGGCTGTTTCCAAGGCACTTATAGCAAGATGGACTCAATGATCCCTGTGGGTCCCTTCCAACTCAGCTTATTCTGTACTTCTGTGATTCTGTGAGGTATCAGCATGCACAAGTCTGTAAGAGCAAAAGAAAATTGCCTGATATTTCATTCATTTTTTAAAATTCAGAATGTGAAGAACCATATGCATTATTTTCTAGCATCAGGTAAAATGTGAGTCAAAGTGACACGAAGGAAAAATGGTGTTAGCTTATTTCTGTGGCTGAGAAAGAAAAGGAAAATAGAAAAAAAGGAGATTATTTTCCTCATGACTCCCTAGAAAGCACAAGGTTGAAACACGGAAGACTTGTTTGAGAAGATTATTGCAGAGCACTCATCCTCTGCTCCTTCAAAGGACTGATGAAGGGGAAAGTACATTGTGAATGCAATAACTGACCTAACTAATATAACTTAATGAAGATGTGTATTGATTTGGTTATGAGGAACTCTTAGCCTCTAAATATATAAATGCAGAATAGTAATTGTTCACTCTGAAGTTTCTGACCTTCCCTGAATGATGTGAGAAACACACCTGCTTAAGTCAGACTAGAATCTTGCAAGCAAGGGAAAGATGAGCAACTACCAAAAATTTAACATACACTGCATTTACCTGTTTCATATATAACCTAAGAGTCAAAAATTAAATCAAAGCAAGGGGGTTTGGACTGAAGCACGGTGGAAATCTAACAATGGCAAAGATGAAGTTACTAAGGGAACTGTGGGGTGATGGAGTTTAAAAGGGAACAAATAGCTAAGCTTCTGTCTCAATTCTTGGTATATGCATTTTTCCTGAGGATTAAAGCTAATCCTACACCTTGAGTGTCTACAAAAAATAGTGAAATATGCAAGCTGTGGCTGACATGCAAACTAAGACTTCCCAGAAAATAAATATAGTAAGAAATCTGATAATATATGCATTAATAAGTGCATATACACAATATATGTACCATTACCTTGTACTTTAATCAATAAATACATAAATCATATTTTCATTAGGGGTTGCAAGCTTTCTCTTCAAAGCTGTTGTTGCTTTGTTCTTCATAAAGTGCATCTTTGAAATTAATAGAAATTACATGTTTAATGAAGGAATGCGCAGTCTACTTGGACAATTGGGTTTTTCTGAGAAGGGCCCATTACCAGACAAGTGTAGAAGATGCTGAACACGGCTGAAGGTTTTCATCCCACATTGTCATGGTTTCTTCCTCTGAGCCTCAGGTCTAGCGGGAGGCAGAGCAGCTCAGCTTGTGCCCTCCTACTAATCTGCAGGTAGAATGTTTTTACAGATTTCCAAAGTAGCTGTAGTTAACCTAGTTAAGTATGGAACACATATCGAGAACAACACAAGTCTTTTCTGGTCTAAAAGATCATTTACAAGACACAAAAAGAGAAAACGGTTCCTTGGTGACATTTTTTTCCAGAGTTTTCACATTTTTTTTATAAGGAATATCTCTTCAAGACTCTCCTTAAGATTATTAAGTATCTTCTTTTGACAGTCCACTTTGAATTAATTCTATTCATCTGACTACAGTCATTGGCAAGACGAAAATAAAAGAAGCGAGATTCTGTGGTCATTTCTGTATACTGGAAAAGGCATGTGTTAGTGAAGGAATGCTGTGTTTATTTAGGTCATAAAGCACGCTAGACATGGAACAAATGTAGATTTGGGAATGGTGATCAGTCTACACCCAAAACCTAAAGACTTACAGCCTTGTAACTGATGATCATAGCATGCTGAGGTTAACTGAAAGTTGAACCATTTTCCAGCTTTCTAGTCTGTTTTAATGAACGTGACCTCATTCACTTTCTTGGATGTATTCCTAAATTAAAGTATGAACTGTCACTATAAGGTACTTCTAATTTAGTTCTTTGCTGCTAGACAAAAGCTCTGAACATTTTTGAATTAAATGTTTGAAATGATTTCTTCTCCAGGAAAACAAAAAACAAACAAAACAAAACAAACAAAACCACAAACAAAAAACCCCCCAAAAACCACACCAAAAAAACCCAAAACAAAACTAAAACAATTGTGTTTTATTTTTGCTTTCCTTGTGTTCATTTTCACACACTAAAATATCTCTCAATACTAGCAGAAATAGTGGCTGTGGATGGACTCAGATAAGCTGCAAAGAGTGAGCTTGTGGGGGTTTAGAAGACTATAATACTCTAACTAACAATAAAATGCACTTTGAAATTACTGGTTGCATCATACAGAGCTGTTGACGTATCAGAAGGAAAACCAACCATACTTGTTTTTCCATGAGTACCCACAGCAAAGGAGATAGCATCAGGCACCTACAGCTGCAATGCAAGCATCTTTGTCTCTATACATCAATAGCACATGGTGGAGAGAAAAATCAGGGTGAACTTTTAATTGACTTCAACAAATATATTCACAAATATGATGCATTGTCTACATGTAAAAGGAATTTTTAAAAATCTGAGATTGGACAAGTAAGAAATAAGGTGTGAAGCCCTCACAGAGGACTGATGCATAAGACAATAGAGAGAAATACCTGGCTATTGACTACTCTCACTACAATGTAAGCTAACAAGGCAGAATATCAAAAACCCTTTGTGCTTGTTTTGTCTGGAATAGAGCTAATTTTCCTCACAGTAGCTAGTATGGGACCATGTTTCGGATTTGTGCTGAAAACAGCATTGATAACATAGGGATATTTTATTTATTACTGAGCAGCTGGGGCTCTTCTGCCTCTCACCTCCCCCCACCCCACCAGTGAGCAGGCTGGGGGTACACAAGGAGCACTTGAAGGGAGCACTGCTGGGACAGCTGACCCCAACTGACCCAAGGCATATCCTAGACCAAATGACATCACACTCAGCATAAAAATCTGTAGAAACAAGAAGGAAGAGGGGATATTCAGAGCAATGACATTTGTTTTGCCAATACACCACGATGTGTGATGGAGCCCAGCTTTCCTGGAGATGGCTGAACACCTGCCTCCTAATGGGAAATAATGAATTAATTCCTTGTTTTGCTTTGCTGACACGTGTGGCTTTTGCTTTATCTGTTAAACTGTCTTCATCTCAACCCATGAGTTTTTTCACTCTCTCACTTCTACCCTTCCAATTCTCTTCCCCATCCCACCATGTTAGAGTGGTTCTGTCAGGCTGTTTCTCTCTGGAATTAAACCACAACAACCTTCTGTACAAAAGCCAGCCCACTGTTATGAAAATGTTATTGCCAGGTTCTGAGTGGGCTTTATCATTTGAATGCCTTGGAGAAAGGAAGAATCACATTCTACATTGCCGTTGCTCATCAAGTAAAGACAATAGACTAGTCCCCCACTGTTGCTCCCATTCATTTCCCATCACATTCCCCTTCAGTGAATAACAAAGATGACCCTTTCCTCAGACAAGCGATACATCACCTTGCAAAAGTGTATGTTTGAGAAAAACAGCTTCTCTGCCTGTGCTAAGCTCTGCCTACTTCTCTCATCATGATGCAGAATAATTTCATCCAACACCAGATCCAAAATGATCCTAGATCTGATTGCTTTGTTCTTCTTTATGATTATTTATCAAATGTAAAACATAGAGGAACAGTAGAGGTAAATAAATATTACATGTAATATTTTCCCTTTTCCTATTTTAAAGTCCAAGACAGGGAGAGAGTCAGCCTACAGATGACCAAGAAGACAAAGTTTCCAAATACTTTAAGTTTGCATACTAACTACTAAACAAGTCCTTTCCCAAAACACTTAAATAAAAAAGAATTCTAAGGGAAAGCTTGTCTTGGATCATCTTTTTGAAGCTGTAACACAAGTCATCACTTTCAATGTCAACTGAGATGGGACAAATGTGTGTTTAATTTCATTCAGCACAGAGATTTTTATAGAAAGGGAAATATGCTTTGGTTAATGTGGAAGGTGCTACCAGAAACAGAGAGCTGTTAGTTTAAAAAGAGCAAATCAGTGAGAAATGCTTTTTTCCTTGGCCTACAAAGTAGAATTATGTCATTCATAAAAAGCAAGAAAAGGGACTCTATAATACTATATTCATTTATTGGATAATTATGACTTTGATTCAGTGATTCTTCTAAGTTTTGCTATCTGAATAACAAAAATGGCCAGGCTGACATCATATTTGTGCTGTTATTCAGCAAACCATCTTATAACCTGTGCATTTTTAGGACAATGTAAGAGTCAGCCTTGACTACTTCATTCTGTTGCACAGACTCTCTCTCAGGAAAGTTTTAAAAAAGGACATTTTCAGATACCATAGATCTCAGAACTGCATTGATATTTAACATTAATGCATAACAACAAAATAATGTCAAACAGTGAAATAGTGAATAGGCATGTAATAGCAAAGAGAAAAGCAAAAGAGAAGGAAAAAGGCTAGATATTTTAAACAATTTTTTTGTTACTATAGCCCAAGGCTTCCTCCTGATTCTTTTCAAGCTGCAATAAAAATTGTATTAAAGATTTAAAATGTGAACAGGCAAGTTTACTTACTGTTTCCTGGATGCCAGCGCACTGCATTTAAATATGCATTGCAGTAATGGAAGAGAAATTCATGCTTAGATCGAGTAACTTTTCCTTGAAGTAAAGGTAGTAGATCATGCCCATCAATAATCCTGAGTAAGAAAGCATTTCAAAATCAGAAAAATAACTCAAACCTCACTTTCCTGAGAAGGTATTTTAACTCTGCACATCTGCTGCTTAAAAAACCCCAAATCTGAATGGCCACCTCCAATTGGTCAGTTCAGAGAAAAACCTTCAGGTGCTCTTCCCTTTGATTTTCACATTACCTAAAGAGACAATTTAACATTTTGCCATTAGGAATAGTTGTTCCCTCAACTCTTTTTATTTTTTTTTCTTTAAATGAGAAAATGAACAGACATAAGTGAATAAATTGCTACAACACAGTCCTTCACATATATCTGTTTAAGTTTTTGGGAGTAGTCTGGCTGAAGTACCCTAAAACTAGAAGAAATATGCTGTTCTGTGCTAGCATTCCCGAAGCAGTGGTAATATCTCTGTCCAGCATATTATGTATTCCAGAATTCAAGACAGAAGTGGTCATTTCAAATTTGAAAATTAACTGTTTAAATATGCATTTATCAACTACATACACACACATACACATAAATATGTATAAATTCTCTGAATGCTGCTGGACAATTTTGATCATGCCTTGAAGGAGTCAGTCAATTTACATAAAAACTGAGTTATAAAATAAGCAAGGATTTTAACTTTTTCCCTAAATTAAACCTTTGAATTGCTGACATCAGCTGGCAGGGGAGAAATCACAATCTGCATTTTTGACCTGGTATGGATTACAAATTTTACAATAAGTTTTATAGGAAATTACTTTTTGCCAATATACAGATCACCAAGCAATTCTTTCTTCAGCATTTTGAGTAACATCCCATAAAAATTTTTGAAACTTATAAAATGTTTTAAAAAGTCTGTGTTAATTTTCATTACCTTTACGTACATGACCATTTCATTGCCATTACATAAAACATTTTTTACTTCAGTGTAACGACTACAAGACAGGTACTACTTTTTAAGTCGCATGTGTTGATTAAATTCTTATCAGCAACTGTATGCAACAAAGCCATTCAGAGTAGCACTTTTCTCAAAGGATGGGTAGGAAAACTTCCTGGAATCCCAAAAGCTACCTTGTCTGATAACTGCCTTTTGAGTGAATCCCTGTCTGTGGGGGTCTGTTGAAACAGAGTCTTTCCTGCTTTCAGTTTTTCACTGCCTGAGTAACAGACTCTTGTCTTGAAAGCTTGCTTATTAACAGGTGCATATCTATTGAACATTCTTTTCTAGAGCCTGTTGATGGGGAAAAAGACACCTCCAGAAGAATGTCTCCAGTACTCTAGCATTCCTACAGCTACTGGATTCAGAAGAAGACATGAGACTTTTCTTTCCGATGACTAATTTCTCTTCTTCAACTAGGAGCATCTCTTTATTTCCTTTTTAAACTGCTCCCTCACAGTGACAGAATACTAGTTATATTAATTTTTCTTATTTCTCAGGAAGAATTCAGTGGAGCTATAAGAATTCAGCTGCTGGATCAAAAATACTTCAAGCTAGTCCATGACCTAAGATAAAGCAGTACTTGTGGCATCAGTCCACACAGAAGAATCATAGTGGAGCAACCTGCAAGTGGAAGTTACACAAGTATATTTGGATTTCCATAAAAGAGATCAAAGAAAACATCAGTACTTAGTATTCACTCAAGCAATATGAAAACAAAATGCATAAGATCTGCCACACTAAGAACAATCGGAACTTCCAAAGTTCGACAGGATTACTGCTTGTAGAGCATCTTTCAGGACCAACCTGACTAATTTTTCATGTCTTAGACTTGTCCTGCCCTGCCCTTTCCTTCAAACACTCAATGAATAATCATTAACAGAGTGACTCTGCTCACCACTGGGCTTCCCCATGTGGATTCTTGATGCTTTGTGCTCCAAAGCTGTTTGTGAGCCATACATGTATTCAACGCATATGTGTATCAACAGGTTTCTCCACTTACTGGATTTGGATAGCAACAGCATTTAGGCACCTTGCCACTGAGACTGTGTATCTTTCAAACAAGACAAAGCCTGGGGATGTAACAGCATCAGGAAAGCATCTTCTGAATTGTGGAAGTCCAGTGGCTTTTCTTATCAGGCTGCAAAACTCTGTATGGGATTATTTTCACTAACTTGGTACAGAGAAAAAAAAGCAAACCAAGCCAAACCAAAAAGCCCCAAACAAAACTGAGAAAAGCCTAGCTGGCATTTTGGTGTGTTTTGTTATATTAAGCAGGTCAAGGATGAGATCATGAAGTTTAAAGTAATTTACACTTACAATTTCTTTTACCAACACATTCACTCATGCAGAACAGAACCTTTTTTGACACTTTCATTTTTGCTTTTAGTAAGTAATTCCAAGTTTGATTTGACAGTATGTTGCTCTGATGGTATTCTGTTATCTTTTTGGTGCTTGGTGTTTGTTCTGCAAGTTTAGCTGTATTTACATACAATGTTTCTGTAAAATATTATCAGTATGTCAATATGAAGAGAGACAACATAATACTGCAAGTATAAAACCTAGTTTCTTATTTATGTTCTCACCTCTGTCTAATAGATATCACCAGAACGTCCAAAACACTCATGACACTTTCTCTAAAACAGAGATGACTACAGAGCATACCTGTCAGAGGGTAACTGTGCATCTGCAAGTTTGACTATGGTAGGAAATATATCCATGTTACTCGTTGGCTCATCAATATAGGCACCAGCCTGTACCACTCCCGGCCAACGGAGAAGACCTGGCACACGAATACCTCCTTCCCAGTTTGTTGATTTTCCACCTGAAAAATTAGTTTTGTTTGCTGAGAAATCAATTTCTTCTTAGATAATGCCACCCCATATGATTCAATTTCCAAATATTAAACATTCTGTCTAGCTAGAATATTTATATTAGATGTACTGCCTTGTTCTTACCTACTGTAGTACTTTCTCACAGTAAATTTACTAATATGTATTAGACAGAGCTTCTAAGATGCATTTAAATTGCACAAAAAATAAGTAGCTGTAAGAGATGAAAAAGCACTTCACTGGAATCTTCACATAGGAATTGGTCTAGATAATGTGCCCCATAGCCATGTGAACCTAGAACCAAAACACAGGAATCAAAAAAATTGAGTTATACCTAGATATCTGAGGTATGAATCTAGAAAAAGTACACAATATTTTATTAAAAATGATGCTTAATGACTTTATATAGAAAAAAGTACTAATTTAAGTATATTACTGAATTCTCCAATTCAATGCATTAGAAAGACATTCCCTTCAGTGATGATAACTTTCAGGATGCTCTGAAGAACTTTTTGTCTTCTAAACCAACAAAGTTGCATCAAATGCACTATTAACTGATTGCATTCAACACTTCACTGCAGTCATTTATAGTTCCTACAAGATCCACCACTGCCCAGTCCTCCCAACATCACTGCAGCAGGGCAATGGGCTTATTCTATGACAGCATGCTCACCATTACTTAATAAATAATTGACACAACTCTGTAGGGAGAGGCATCACAAATGCTATTACCAAGGTCTTGCAGAGTCATGACTGTGTAGAGCACTTCAGGGTGACCTTTGAAATCAATATGTCACTTGAAAAAGAAAACTCTGTTAAACAGATGAGTTTTTGATGTGGTTAAGCATAGTCAGAGCCATTTACTAATAAACTGAGATTGTTTCACACATTCGAAATATCTGGAAAAAGAGGAATATGTGGGTTGGACTCCTGCCATTAAATGAATCAATTAGCAATTCATGGTTCAGTCAAAACTCCTATTAGCCTATTTTTTCCTGTATCTCCCTTTTTCAAGTAGAAAAAAGAACAAAGGAGAAAATATTACAACAAAGTACTTCGACAGTTCTGTTTCCTCAGCATCTTAAACATCCGAAACACCTCATAGATGTCAATACCTTTGGTATTGACCCCAGGCCTTATTATACATGGTGCCTACTTTACTGACTCCTTTATGATCTTTTCCATTTCAGCAAAGGGAGTTAAGAATACACCTGGTTTTCTACAGGTTTTTCACTCTTCATTAAGGTAAGTAGTAACATCAAGACAGACAACTCTTTTGTATATTAATTTATCTTTTTCTTTTCTTGTGACTGAAAGACCATTAGCTCATGATTCTTTCTTATATCAGATTTTTGCTTAATTTTTTCATGGGCTTTATCAAAATTCACAATATTGAATAGTCAGGGACACATCTAGTCTGACACTGGAAAACTTAGACTTTCTAATATTCAACCTTATGTCAAGTGACAATATTTGCTTAAGTTTTTTTTGGAAAACAGTGCCAAGATCAGATCTCAACAGGAATCTCAGTCTTCTAGAACACTCTTAAAAGTATACTGTCATCACTGAGTTAAATGTAATTCCATTCTCATGATGAAGTATGTGACTACCTATTCTAAAACTCAAGAATGAGATGCATGTACTATTTTTATTTACATTATTGTAAAATATTATTTTCAAAACACAAGTCTAAAGAAAATGTAGATTTAAGTCCATAAAGTGTTATTTGGTGAGACATAGAACACCCAGCAGAAGGAAGTTTTCACCCAAAACTATGCTGATTAGCTGTTAATGTTGTTGGGTTAAGATCAGTGTAGATGTCAATAGACTCTGTACATCTTGTGTAGAAAAGATGATTCCACCCCTGTACAACAGTCATTAAGTTTTTCAAAGTTTGTTGGGAATTAGGTGTTATATAGCGGGAAAGATTAATATCCTGACTGAGCTATGGTGCATAGAAAATCCTGTTGAGTGTAAGTTGTTAAATCCAAATAAAAATTCAAGAAAAGCATAAGGCCATAAAATTACAGATATCCTCAAATTAACATACTTTCAGTGAACAGCTATGCCAGGAAGATGATTTAGTTCATGAGGCAGATCCTAATTCTGTGTACACATGACAGCAGCTTTAGGGCTTAACAGTATCAACAGATACACAACACCAAGAGTTGATCTATACCATAGGTAGCTTTAGGTATGACGTGCCTTTATTTCTGTATGGCTGTCTGAACCTGGTAAGAGTGTTAGCTAGATTGGATGTTTAAATAAAGTCTCGTTATACTGTTGTCTCCTGTGTAATCTGCAGACAGAGAAATTTCAAGGTAAGCTGTAAATCTGATTCCCACACATGCTGCAGTTCTTAAAACCTAGATATTGGGTCGCTTTCACAGCTCTTAGGTTCACAGGACAATTTTCTTGAAAAATGCAGAAGAGGTCAGAAAAGTTGCACATTGCCCAAGCACAAAGGAACACTGATGCCCTGCTGTAAATGGATTCCACAGCAGGGCTATCTCCTCACTTACATCTCTGAAGTAGTGACTGCTGTTTTCCTTTCAAAAGGCTAACTGGAGCATAATTTTTTTACATCTCTGGAGACTGGGAATAGGAGGGGATCAGGGCAGGAATTACAGGTCATTGCAGAAGACTGTCTTCTATTATCTAAGCTTACATGGTGTTCATTTTTATTAGAAGTGTGTTTAGTGACTAGAGGTGCTTAATACCATTACATGATTACAAATCCCTGGACATTTATCATCTTTAAAACTCTAGCTGTTAAATTTTGTTCAAGATACCTGCATTCTTTTTTCCTTAAAGAAAAAAAATCAAGGTTTTACTACTGATACTTGAAACATGCAGCAAACATCTAAATGGCTAATAAAAAAAAAAGTCATTATTTTGAAACAAAATCTCTTGATATTTAAGGATCTGGCTCATTAGTTTTGTATTTTGCTCAGACTTGACAATAGAGAAACAGAGAAAAGCCTGCAACCTAGTAGTCTGCATGCCTTGCAAACTCTAGGCAACCCAGCTTTTTGCTATTTTTGTTCACTTAAATTCTTCTAAAAATATTTTTTAAAAAGTGCAAAACACACCAGGCGGCATTTTCCTGCACCTTTCAGTGTTATATTGAACAATAGCCTACATTCACCTTTCCTGAAAAATCTGCAGGAGCAGGCAAAATACAGACATAACTCTGCAGTCATCCACAACATGATGCCAAATTTCCATTTTAACCTCATTTCAAATCTTAGGTAAAAGAATATATCTTTTTTTTTCCTCCCTGTGGTTTAAATTGACTGCTGTTACCTAACTCTGGCAATAGAGGTTTTACAAAGGATGATATATGAAGGAGAACTCTGCAGTAAATCACTATTAACATTATGAATGATGAATGATGAAAACTATTTTAAATAACTTTCTTAAATCACATGGATTATAACCATACTACCCTTTCCTTCATACATTCTTCTAAAAACAAAGCTTCTAAACCAAATTTATTCTCTTGAATGATAGAGAAATATAAAGAAATTAATTATTGCACCCATCTATAGTGGACTTTATGCCACAAATAGCAACAACCAAGGCTGGTTACTATTGTTTAATTTATAAAATGCTCAACAATAATTTGTTTTCAATGGCAAATTTACTCTTTATTTTACTGATTTTTAACTTGTTTCATGTACTGTTTTTGTTAATTTTTAATTGAGCTATTCTTGTACAGGTGAATGGAACAGACATGGCTCATTTGGCTGTTTTTCATCTGACCTTTCTCCCAACCAAATGAAATTATCTCTGAGGATACATTTTGTTTCAGCCAAAATTATGAGATGGGTTGATTATTTAAAAATCTAGATTACTTCAGAGAGAATATAAAGATACAGTACATTTGGAAAAAAAGGGTCAGCTACTGCTTTCTTTCAAGTCAAGAGTGAACTCCAATAAATATCACTGGATGTGCCATATCATGATTCCTGGGGCCAAAGTAATCGTCAGCTTGATTTCTCTGTGGCTTACTGGAAGGAAAAGGTTTACTAACAGCTCCAAGAAACCCTGCTGAACTAACTTATCACTGCAGTATATAAACTTCTATTACAGTAATAAATTTTAATAAAATATTGGGTAATTGATTATTCCATTTCTTGTTTTGGTCTCACAGATCTGTAGTAGATTTTAAAAAACAAGGGTCTAAGTCCTTAGGAAACACTAATTATTATTTTTTATGGATATTAACAAATAACTATGATAATATCTATTTCTAAGGCACCAAGTACCTAAAATTGATGTTGTTCAAACAGTTTGGCTTTATCAGTGCTTGGCTCCATTTCCATTACTTCCATTAACAGCAGAACTCACAACCCACTCTAGCAGCATGACAGTAGCCAAATGTCTGCATTGTGCTAAGTGCTTCATAAGTACAAAGACAGTGTTTCTAATGCAGGTCTGAGGTACAGGCAAAAGGTACATATCCAAAAGACAGTAAGAGATGTGAGGAGATTCAACAGAAAATCCCATATGTAACAAAGTGGGATAAATTTCAACAAGCGAGGGAGGACTTCTACTGTCTGCATATGTACCAGTGAAATACTACAGTGAGAAAAAGCATAGAGAAAACTTTTTATTGTCTTCATTGTTTACTGCTATAAATTATGTATACATATGTGTGTATTTTATAGCACACTGAAGCTAAGTCAAGAAATTACTCACTAAGAAACTAAATAAAAATTACCACAAAATATTTAGATGCAAAACCTCAGGGTACCAAAGAAGAATATTATGGTTTCCTTTAAATCAGATATCTTATGCTGGTTGTTAATATAGAGGAAATTCTATTCATTTATTTATTCTACTCATCTCACTTGAAAGTAGAAATCTAAAGTGTTTGGAAAAACTAACCTTATTTCTGCACCTAAAGGAAAGCTATGGTCACTAGCTCAAATGGACATGCTTCAATGAGGCAGCTAGTGAAAAACACCTAAAAAGAAAGTGCAGGTATCCTGGAAATCATATACATAAGCAATACCTTAACGTTTCTTACTTTCAACAGACAAATATTACAGAACTGAAAAAAAAGCTGGGAAATTACATAGAAAGTTTTAAGAAGATACTTCAGTTACACCTAATACTTTCCATATTTCAATATAAAATTGTTAATATTAATGTATTAATTAAATTGTTAATATTGTAATTTAATTACAATATTAATAGTATCTTGTACAAATCCCAGGAGTACTTAATGAGTTCTGGTAAGAAGGCCTTCAGTTGTTGAGAAGAAATTCTTACAAAAATAGCCACTATTTTTTGTTTTAGAAGCCGTATCTAGATTTAAACCTTTTAAATATCTTTGACAAAGACCTTCAGGAAAAGTTACTGGAACACTAATCATGGGTTAGGAGACAAAGGGTTATCATGAATCAAAATCTGATCAACAGTCAGGAAACAAAAAGAGAAAACAAAAAGCCTGTCACCCTTTGCAAAAATACCCCAAAACAATATTAAGGTACCTTGATGCTACCATGTGTTAAGCCCCTTACTACTTTAGTATATTTACTTCAGTTTTGAAAGGGAAGTAATCCACAGAGGAAAATAACAAGAAATTAGGGACAAGTAAAAACTCATCAGTAAAAATTGATAAGAGAGATGGAAGAGACAATTACTTTCTGAATTTTTCCTCTGCAAAGAGGCACTGTAAAAGTATACAACACAAATCTAAGCTAGGGAAGATATAAAAATTTTTCCCTCCTTTATCCTATATCAGTTAGGAAATGTTATTAAACTTCAAGATGTTGCATGAAATTTGCAACTGTCCCATTTCAAAATAGTAAATGAAAGCACTGTGTTCTCAGGGACAAGTGGTAGAGGTTATGCTCATATTTTAGAAAGACTCAAAGTGGAAATCCATCTTTATATGATAAAAATTTATATAATTAATGTTAAGAATATTTGTAGAATCTAAATTGTCAGGATTCACATCTTAAACCAAGGTCATACTATCTAGGATTAGGACGAGATCTTCTTAGGGATTTTATTTACTACACAGATTCTGATCCTGATAACTGTCAGGAAATGGCCACTGGAATGAGATTTTGATCCATCACTTCAGTATATAATGTCTTCTGAAAAGGAATACTGCAGAGATGAACCAGATTGTGTCTGACAGAAACTGGTTAAACACTATGTTAGCTGTGGTTTCTAATTTCAAAGGCTATCTGAATTTATGATGAACTGTTCTGTAGTTAGAATCCAAAGTAATAAAACCTTCAAATAGCAATTTCCCCTTTTTGCATGGAGTCTTGCAGCACCATCTTAACTCACCAAACCCCACCTAAATTTTATTATTGATGCTTATTTGGCTAGGCATCAAGAGAAATTAGTGAGTTAGAATTGTGGAGATTGGTTGAGAGCTTTTGATTTTAGGGCAGAACCAATTATTGCTGAGTATACTGCTCCAGCTCTGACAAGAAGGTTAAGTGGCTTGATTCATATTTGCATTCATACAGCACTCAGATAAAAGATAAGTAGTGGAGACTGACTAGCAGTGACAGGGAGGGAGAAAGGATGTGTATGTCTCCCAGTTTTTTAAACTACACACCAGAGGAAGCAAATTCTAGTGTGTGCACACATGAGCATAAGCAGCACAAAGATTGTCCTTTTGCTTTTTAGGCACATTGCTATATCAGTGCCTGAGTCTCAGGGCTTCACAGGACTGCTTCTCATTAATTCTGCCAGAGATGTACAGACACTTTTCATCACACATGACTTTTAATATGAATAAATTCCTATGTATGAAAATTGCTAGTTATGCAATTAATTGACCATTTCCACTTCAGTTCTTTTGAAAATGATGCATAATATACCTGTTAAATTAAGGACTGATTTGGAGATGGAGGGAGTGGAAGATAAAGCAGAATTCATTGTATTTTCAAATGTTAAAAGTATATTAAACTAATTGCATGGGTCTTTTAATTTCTTTTCATTTTACTAAGAATATCTCTCATCAAATAATATTTTTTTTCCTACATTGTGATTATGTTTTGACTCATTGCATATTATATTTGCCAGCACAGCACAGGTGTTAGCTGCAAACCACACAATTTTTACTTTTTTAGAAGAAGAAGCCCCATTACTACCCAACTGAACCTATCGATCAGATTTTTTTATTAATCCAGGTAAGATCTATTTCAAGTTTTTCTCTGCACTGTAAGTATGAATACAAATTTTGCAAGGCCTGAGAGAAAAGACTCCATTTAATCAGAGTTCCTCAAGAAGACATATTCCCAAGTGTATTTTTTGTTTCCTTATCATTTATCCTGTACCTTATGTCTGGCACTCTAGAAGGCAAATATTTTTCAGAGCTTCTAAAACACCTCGGGCTGTGCCTACAGCTACAGATATGTAACCATATGGTTCCTTAATTACTTAAATCACTACGCAAGGCCTGTGTGCTAATGTTCAAGATACATTTCACTCTGGTGTTAGCCCAAGGGGACCCATCTGACAGACAGACCTCATGACTCTGGCATTCCTCATTTTTCTTGTGTAGCATTTCCTTTGCAGCTCTCTTAAAATATAAGGGTCATTTCTCAGACAGATACCTACTGACTAAAAACCGTGGGGTCCTCTTGCTTGAAAACCTCACTGTATTGTTATTGCTTACTCTATATGCCTATATTTTTTTCCTTTTTGAAGTTTTGCAGATGATAGAAATCTGGCAAGAGCGGAAGGTTGTGTTACCATCCAAAGGGACCTTGATAGGCTTGGAGAAATGGGCCAAAAGGAACCTTATTAAGTTCAGCAAAGGCAATAGCAAGTCCTCCATCTTCACAGCAGTACCCTCTAGCAAAGCAAAGGCTGGGGGCTAACTGGGTGGAAAGCAGCTCTGAACAGAGCGACTGGAGGGCTCTAATGAGTAACCAGCTGAACACGAGCCAGCAATGTGCCCTTCTGGCAAGGAAAGACAACATCATTTTGAGCTGCATCAGGAAGAATGCTTCCAGCAAGTCTTGTTCCCTCCTCAGCACTGGTGAGACATACCTGGAGCACTGGGTCCAAGTGCAGAGCTCCCCAGTGCAAGGGATACGGACATAGCGGAATAAGTTCAAAGGAAGATGATCACTGATTAAGCAGCTGGAGCATTCAGTATATGAGGAGAGGCTGAGGGAGATGTTTATCCTGGAGAAGAAAATGCTTAGTGGAATCTTACCCATCTGTAGGGATACATGTGTTTACTTGAGTGAAGAGGACAGAGGCAGACTCTTTTTAGTGGGGGGCCACTGACAGGACAAGAGGCAATGGGCACAAACAAAACCACAGAAAACTCCATTTAAACATAAGAAAATTTTTTTTTATGGTGAGTGTGATCAAATACTAGAGAAAGTTGCCCAAGGAGCCTATGAAGTTCCCATCACCGGAGATTTTCATAACTTGACTGGATACAATCCTGAGCAACGTGCTATAGCTGACTGCAGGGGCTGTAGCTGCTCTGCAGGGGCTGGGACTGCAGACCTTGGGAGATGCCTTCCAGGCTCAACTGGATTTGCAGTTGATTTTGAGATTTTGTAGTTCTGTGATGTTATATATAAAAAAAAGAAAAAAAAAATCAGACCTAAGGACAATTTACTTCGTTCCCTCTACAACTAGAAGCTTCAAGTTGGGTGAATGGCTTTCTAAAAATTGCTGTATTTCTTTGATCTTGACCCCTGAAATATGAGTGGAAAACATAGCACAGCCTCTACCTAGTGAAAGAATGAAAAAAATTAATCTCTCGTAAAGAGACAAGAAGACTCATTGAATTTCATTAAAAAGAATAAAACCAAACATTCTTACTTTATTTAAATTAGATTGAAGATTTTGACCTTGGCCACATAGTACATTACAGTTTTGGTGCAAACCCAAGGAGATGCTTTCTTCTTGCATTTTTCAAGAAGAGTCAGAGAATATTCACCTTTATATATGCCATTGTATCCTCCATGGACTTCTCCAGCACCGGAGATTTCTTCAACATGAGCTCCTTGGTCAGATGTAAAGTATACAAGAGTTTTGTCACTCAGATTATGTTGCTCCAGCACATCCAGAACTTGCCCTAGGTAAAAAAAAACAAAGGACAGCTTTGAGGTCTTTGAATGACTTTTTTATTAGTCTTGGCACATACAAATATTTGTGTCTTTATGCCTTTTTGGACCACTTTTCACATAAACTCTCTTATACACAGCAATCGGCACATGCAGCACACAGTAGGGCACAACCACACAGGGCTTGCAGCAGTCGGGACCATGACTCGATTGCTGCAGGGTTTCTTGAAGTACAGAATGAGAGGATTTGTGCACATCAGTGAAAAGGGCTAATCCATAGAGAGCAAGTGACCTTTGGAAGCAGTTGCTCTCAATCAAGGAAACCCCTTAGCAACAAGATTCAAGCCACTGGGGATATCTGAAATAGTCTCAGCATGCAGAGTAGATCTCAGAGTTTGGGGATAAAGCCTTGATGCCTAGCAACCTATAGAAGCAGCACGGCAAAAATCTGAGTGTGAGTGTTAGAGTAAGCCAGAAAAAGAAAAAGAAAAAGTAAGAGAATGCATGTAGCACCTTCGGAGTATGTGTGGTTTCATTATCAAAGCTAATAATTAGTCCTTAATAGCTCATCATATAGAAAAACATCAACTAAACTCAAAACATGCAAGGTAATAAACACACCCAGGTGCACACATTTAAAGGAAGAAATGATGCCATGATTTTTTGCTTTTTCTTTTATACCCCTTTTATACCCCTTTTATACCCCTTTTATGTATTCTTAGTGCTTTTAGCCTATATAGTTATAATTCTTTAAGTTTGAAAACTCCTCTTAGACCTAGTATCCCATTAAGTTTAGAGACTAAACATTCTAAAAACCCCAGAAAGCAAGGTCGTCTCCAGAACACATTCTGTAAACAAAGATAGGCCCATCCAGGGGGAAGGTTCCTCGGATGAGGGGTCTCACCTGAGTCCCTCACTGGGAAAACTTTGATAGATATCCTAATTTTTGCAAGGCATATAATTGTATATACATCACATCGGGGGTGGCCATTTTCTTTGGTGGGACTTCAGGGTGCATTTCGATGTGCATTTCAGCACACCTAAGGATCCTTAAATAAATACAGAGGTAAAAACCCTTTTCCCTCTTAACTGTGTTCAGCTCTAAGACCAGGAAAAGGCATTGGTATCCACAGGGATATGTTTTCTACCTCTAAGGCACCATGGGCTCATGTTTCATTTTCACAAAAGGCTCCTCACACTACTTTGGCACTGTGGAGGGCCTTGCAGTTATATAAATTACACTGAAACTTATTTAGACTGAATTCTTTAAAGTATGTTTCTGTATGAATGAGAGTGAAGCTGTTCTTTGTAACTTGCTCCAGTGAATTTTATACTGATTAGGAATCTAAAATTATTGGTCCTGGAAAATGACCGAAGCTTAAGACTATAACTCTTCACCTCAGCCTGACAATGAACCTGTCCTTTAGGGATCTCAGAACATATAAAGATAATTCTGTCTTCACAACCATTTTATCTTTATTCTTTTACTTAAGCGTCCAAGAATGGTTCAATTTGAATGTTAATTTTGATTTGCTAACCTGTCCACTAAGAATTAATTCATCATCTGATGGCAAATTATTGTGTCAAAGTGGATAAGAACTTTGAAATACAGAGCCTTCTAAATGGTTTTCAGATCATTGTTTCTGTTGCTACGTTCTTTTTCTGGATAAGGAGTAAATACTTTACCTTACTGCTACTATTTCTAGTTATCTGTTAACGTTATATCATTCTAAAACTGCCTTTTTAAAAAGGTTGACTGTCTTCATTTTTCAAATGACTGGGTCATCAGCAGTTAAATTTAAGTGATACCTGCTGGTCTTGTTTGTAAACTAGGAGCAAAGAAGAAATGTAAGAGTAGGAGAATTTGTTTATGTAAATTTTGAAGCCTTGTGGGAGTTGAAATTTCCCAACAGAGCTGAGAAAATCTGCTACAAAGGCTGACATTTTAAAATTGGTGGGTTGAGGGAAAATCATGCAGATCCATCTGACAAGCCATGCGCTTGCTGCATAAGGTGGACTTAGTGCCAGAAAAGAAAGAGGCAATTTCCCATTGGCTTCTGAAATTGTTTGGAGAATGTACTTGCTAAGTGATTACAATATCTCTTGGAAATGTGTCAATGATGATAAAAAAGTGGAGTATAGAGATAAATTAGGACACTATCTGTAGGTATTCAGCCACACGACCTCCAGAGTTCCCTCCCAACCTATATCAAGCTATGATTTTATGGTACTATGACAATAATAATAAATGGTATTGTGCAAAGAAATATATGTGCAGTGAACTGCACAACAATATTTTTTTACATACACTATTTTCCGTGATGAAGTTGAACTTTCAAATTCATCTTGTATATAGCACAAAATGAAAATAAAACGAGAGTTGCACTCAGTATGTCACATTAAATGATCTCTGGTGATCAAAGGCATTGGCAACCATTCAATAACGGCCATTTTGATTTCCCAACTAATTTGGGAAAATATGAGAAGCAATGAAAAGTGTCTTGCTATAACAGGTAATTAAACTTGGAATTAAAAATTCATATTAAAATTAAATATAAGGCATTATGATGACTTTTTTTTGTAACAAGGTTGAGTAACTTGATTTGCCCTGAAAAAAAAAAAATTCTGACACTCAAATGCTTCCCATTTTAGAAAAAAATACCCAAATAAAATGCACAGAAATTCTCATTCAAAACTTGTTAAACTCAATGGTAAAACTTCCATTTCCTTCAATAGGATTTTTAAACACGAAGAGGATTGGCTACATTAGGTTTAATTAACGAATGCTAAAATGACAATTTATCTTAGCAGCAATGTTTTTCAGTACAGATGGACTAATAGTGGTAATTCAAAAAGCATTATTGTCACAGTATGGCAGTCGCAACACACTCTCAAGCAAACCTTCCATTTCTATTTTGATCTTGAACACTGGCACCTACTAGAATGAAAACGGTAGATAAACAGCAAAGTGTGTGCAACCAGGAGATAAGCCACATTTAAGTGCATTTGAATGATGTGCCTACCACTAACACAAGAAATACATTCACTTACCAGTATTTCTAAATGGTAACCAGTGCAGAAAAATGCAAAGAATGCATCGGTGATGTCTATGAACAGTTATCTTTCTTGTTCAATATTATACGAATTTTGGAAGCAAATACTATCATGAAGACAAAACACATTTTTTATTCTTTTCTTATTAAATTTTTTTTTTTAATTTTAACTCCTTCACTCTCACTACTTCTGTATATTTCTGAGACTTTAGAATTAAGTTAAAATTGATGCATAAATATTCCCAGGCAATGCCAGCTATTTTAGCTGCCTGGGAAGAGGTGAATCACAGCAGCAAAAAGACCTTTTTTACCTGTTGACTTAAAAGAAGATAGGCAAATAACTGAAAACTAAATGCTTTCATATTAGATATCAAAGACATTAGGATGAATTGTACCCAAAGTGCTAGACGTGCAACTCCATGAGCAACACATTTTAATGAGTGTGGTGAACAGATAAATGCTGTCCTCGTAAGAGAAGACGGTAAGATTGTATAGCTTCACCCATAAAATATGATCTGAAATATGCTATATGTCATGTGCTCTTGAATTAGAAGAATGGGGCTCCAGCTGGCTTAGTGTCTCCTGTGAGTCCTATTGCAGGCTTCAGAGAGCAATACAAATTTCAACAGAATTTTCGGATGTAAAGAGTTTATACAGAATGTGAAACTGTAGGATGAATAGGTCAAAGCTTCGGGAAAACCATGGCTTTGTTCAAGCAATGATAGCTTTCTATCCCCAGGGTAGGAAATTATCAACAAAAATGGAAAGAGTTTAGATTAAAATACCTTACTTGAAAGCCATGTTCTGAAAAATTAACTGCTGTACTGATCCATGTGGATGGTACCAGTTAATTTTTTTCTGATTTGAACAGAACATATTTGGAAAGACAACATTTCTGAATATCAAATTCAATCTAGCTGAAGGAGCTGCATCATTTCTGCAGCTATTTAGCAACTAGAATTTCAGATCAAGCTACTCCTACTATTGCCATTCTAGGAGTGTGTTCCGCAATGTAGGTGACTAACGTTGTAGCAGACAAAGGCGTTAGATCACGGGACTTTTTTCTTCCATTTATATTTTTTTAAGATACAAAACAGATTGAGGACTGCATTAAGATGTTACTTGTTTTAATTAGTGCATTGGTATTCCAAAATTTAAGTGAAGCTTCTTCTGAAATATACAAAGGAGTGCTCTCTATATTCTGCTCTTCATTCTTGCTTCAAGCTGTGTAAAATTATAAAGAATTGTTTCATTCCGAATATGAAAATGCCAATTTCAGTGGAGCGATAGCCATGTGAAAGTGAGAAGAGCGATTGACTCTGTTCTTTGGAAGGAAACACAGTGTCATGCTGCTATTCAACTTCTCTAGCACAGCCTGAATGGTAGCTGAACCAGCCTCGCTAACGATGATTGTAATTGCTAAGTTTTGACTCATGTAAAGCTCCTACTGTATGCATCTACATGAATCATCATAGGATTTACAAAAAATGACTATTCATTTGTAAACAAGGTACAAACACCAATAAACAATAACATGTTTACAAACGTGTTAAGTGATTTGGAAAAGTGTTCAAAGGTTTAGTCAAAAAAGCATATGAACAAACGCATTTTATTTAAAAATTAGTTTACCATCATTTCAAGTCAATAGGAAAGAAATATTATTTGTATTAACTCAAAATAATTTAGAATATTGCTGAAATTGTGAATAAAAAGAGGAAACAGAATACCTCTGTGTAGCCTAGGCATTAGGAAAAAATAGTCTCTCTACTTGTGAGGAAAGCTTCAAAGCAGTTTGCAAGATTCAAAGTGAAAATCTGTTTCAGAAGGAGAGTCAAAGACCTGTCTCAGGAAAAGACAGTTGACAATAAAGGAAATTCCTGTAAATGTAACACTCTTCCAACTACAGTAAACTTTCACATGCCTCTCTTGCATCCAGAAACTTACAGCAAGCTTGAAACAATTATTGAACAAAGGTTCCAATAGACCAGCCTGGGAAAATAAACCATCACATCTCTGCCTTGAAGAGGCAGTTTGATTGTTGTTGGGGTTTTCTTGTTTTTATTTGCTGTTCAGAATTTGATACTGCTGCTCATGTTTGGTTTTGAATAGCATCATCAACCAGAATCACAACTTGTAGTCAGCTCCAGGCATTCACCTCTGTGAGTGGAAAGCCTTTGAATAAATGCATAAAATCCTACAAATTAATGCTACATGCATAGGTATTTGGAAACCCAGATTTCTCTCAGAAAATATATTGATGCCATTCAACTATATACCCATTGGTTTACTACATAGTAAACCTCTTGGGAGCCCCGTTCTGCTATAGCAGTTTAAGGTTTTGCCACAGTTAATTATCTCCTCAGGGCTCAAAGGCTAAGATTTTCACCTTATGAAAACTTAATGTTGCAGTTTCTGCATAACATCATTCACAAGCTAACAATAATTTTAATCCCTATGTTGATTTTCTGTGATGAAGAAAAGATACTTCACTCTAATGCACTGATCTGATCACAAAATCCACTGACTAAACCCTTTGTATTAAAACAAGCTTATAACTAAGACCAAGACATCCCTACCTTAATTTTAGCTTTTGTATATTTCAGGTTATAAATATGCAAATGTTCCTGTGGTATGCTCAGAGCCATCCAGTTTTCCTTTGATAAATATGTAAATCAGTTTGTCTCTGCAGTGGAGAAGTAATTATCACTTTCAGACCTAGTCATTGAGCACAATATTTGAGGTAAAGATGGAAAATAATAAAACCATTGACAGCAACACAAGAAGTGGCTGCACATATGGTGAACAGTACATAAACTCATCATGCAACTTGTTTAACATTCAGAGCTACAACACAACCACTGTAAAGTGGAAATTCTGGGACAAAGCATTAGGATATGCTATGGCACATTATCTAGCCAGTCAACAGAGCATATCCATCTAAGAAGACAAGTGATTCTCATAAGCAGAACATCAGCCTATGAGCCTTAAATGTGAGAGTGAATACTAGGTAGTACAACTCTTTGACTAGAACAGAAAATAGATGAATAACTAATTACAAAAGGTATAAGTTTCTTCCTGCAGAAAGAAAGCAGAGTGCACATTGAGTACAAAGCCTTGAATCAGTACTACTGTGCTACTATTTCTAAAGAAAGTACCATGGAAACAATCCATACAATGAAGTCTTCTCCAAAAGTACAAAGCTGGAGTCTCAAACATGCTAAGCTCCTGCTATGATAGGTAAGTGGGATCTTCAATGTCAACAGGATATTCTGCCAAAAAGTAGCATCTGGTTATGAAAAAGCACATCTATATTAGTGTTTTAATTCGTAACAGGAGTGCATATTTACAGTAAATCCAATCACGGGCAGTTAACATATTTATGTTTCCATAGCAAAGCCCTCTTGGATTTTGTGACCTGGATTTCTTTCAAAGCCTAAATTCAAGGACTTATTCTGGGAATCCAACTAAGGTACTCACACGACTGATGGGCATTCAGTCAAGGAGCACAGCAGATCTGGTCTGAAGTGGGTTTCTTGTCTCTTCTGGTGTGCTGACAGTGTTTTTCCAGCTCAGAACAGTTCAGACCTGCCACTGCTGGCAATTTTAAACATGGTAGGATTGATGAATCCTCCACTGAAAGTCTAGTGCAGACAATCCAGCTCCACCTGCGTATGCTGAAGATACATTGAGGGTAGGATTTACATACAGTGTATACAAAGCAAAAAGTATGGATTTTCTTGTGCAGCTCACCTATCTTAAGAATTTGGCGCCAAAAGTTCTGAATTCTTTTCAAAGTGAAGTAAGGTAAGGCAATTGCCCCAGGTATAACTACCTACCACTAGAAATCAGATAAGAAGTTATTAGGTCCTGATAGCCTGTAGAACATCAAACACTTTTCTGTTAGATTCCCCTAGACTCAGAGTGGGACAAGTGCGGAAGTGCTCAGAAAAGGGCAGTCTTTTAAACAAAAAACAAGGCAACTTTGGTGTGGAGTCAGCTAAGCTATCATCGTGAACTTGCATTTTGTTTGGATTTGGATTGCCATGTAGCTGTAAACTTGCAATTCACTTGCAACTGTTTATACAGTTTTATAAGTATAATGCGTCTTTCAGACCCTCAGGATAAATTTTCAGCATAGTGCACAGCAGATTAGGTACCCACACTGCTCAGCAGCTTTGAATAAATCAACCAAATTTGACTTATGCATAAGGTTTTCCCTAGAGATGAGTACCACATCTCTTATTTTTCTTATTCATATGGGTTCAAATTATTTTTTAAATATGAAAGTTGGAATGTTACTTTAGATACGTATAAATACATGTGCATAATAAAGCACAGAGTTAAGATGTCTGAAGACCTCTAAGTACAGCAGCAATATAGACAATGCAGGATGGAAAAGTTTCCCATACTACAAGACTAATAAAGGATTATTACAGGTCAAAAAGTATAACTAATCAGTGGCTATTTCCTTATTAATATTTAAATTACCTAATAAATGCATTGCTTGAAATTCACTTTCAGACCTTACATCTGTTGAACATAAGTCTATGTATTTCTAATGTAAATCTTGATTTTTAGCCTGCTTAAAATGCTAAAATATGAGAGATGGTCATGCAATTTTAGGAGGGTCCATTGCATTAGCATTTTGCATGACAGCTGTGATAACTTTTTGGGTAAATTTGCATCTTCATTCTGCATATATCTAAGATGCAATTTCACACATGCAACTAAGATGCATAATGAAAAAGCCATTGTCTCATTTCCCACTTTGAGGTCTCTTATGTTTTCTTCCAAATTATGAAAGGGATTTCTTTAGGTGTGATCTTGGCAAACTGTAGTGACAACTGAGGGATACTATCCAATTTTGAATTAGACTGTCAGGTGAAGTTAAGGTTTCAGGTATTTGATCATTTCAATATATGCTGATTGTGACTGATTGGATAAATGGGGAGTGATAAAAGAAACTCTTCTCTGTCCTCAAAGGTTTAAACATTTATTAATGTCTGACTAAGTTTTAAACTGAATATGTATATGGTCCTAGATCCAAATGCATAATGACAACATTTTGCCAGATTAAAGTGTGAAGAATCATGAAGAATTTAAAGCAGGGCAAGTAATTTAACCCCCCATTCTGAAAACCTCAAAGAATCTGCCAGCTGTTTATTTCGTTTATAACTTTTATTAAGTAAAATTCAAACCATGCTAAAATTGGCTGACATTAGAGTAAAAGCGTTTACTGTCTTTCAGCAGCCAAATTTTTTCTTTTTTGCTGAATTTGGAAGCAGGTTTTAAACACTTGTTCTAAATTACATACCATAAGGTTAAGAAGAGTTTTATCAAGATTGAGTTATTATTCCTCATGAAATCTCAATAAATTTAATTTCCTGGTTTTCTGATTTTAATCATGCAAATCTAATCTAAAATGAAAGTAGGCGGGCATTAACTCATCTCCAATACACAAAACATCTTTTTTTTCTCCTTGACATGAGGATCACCATGCAGACTTGTTAATTCATCTACTTCTCTAACTGCTTTTGGAAAACTCAGTAGCTTTTGTGCCGAAGTGCTACTAGACACTCAAAGCCTACTGCGAAATCACCATCTCCAAAACATGTTACCTGTTACTGAATCTCTGTACAGACACTGTTACTACTAACAAGAAAGCAAAACTGACTGTGAAAATTGCCTCAAGGGAATTTTCCACTAATTATGTAGACTCCACTCTGTCTTCTCTTGATTACGTTCAGAATTTAGGAAAAGAAAGTACAAACAAACACACTGAGAGACCCAAATTTTGATTTGGCGCTTTTTTCCCCCGGTATACGTATGTGTGTTAAATATGACAAATATATGCTGACTTAAATTCCAGAGGATCCTTTCTGAAGGGAAGGCAAATCATTTTTCAGGTCATCTTCATTGATGATAGATTAGTAGCTCAAAAAGATTACTCACTACCTTATGAAATGGCATTTTGATTCCTTAATTCAGCTAAGTGCTCTTGAAAAAATATTCACAGCCTATTCAGAAAGTTTTTGTTTAAGTTTCAGAGTAGTATTCAGAGTAGCAGATGCCTATGAGGGAAAAAAAAGAAAATCTGCATTTTTCTGTTCTGAGGCCCAGAAAGAGAAATATGTCATTCTTATTTTAAGCTGGTTTGGAAATACTTGAGGAGTCTGCTTAGGCCAAGATGTATTTGATGCCCTTAAGACATGGTGGGGTCATGAGATCAGAGAGGGCCATCAGATCATTAGGCTCATTTCTTTGCCTGTTCTCTAATTTTGACTAATTTTTATAATAATAAAACAATAAAATGAGTGTGTTAAATGTGAAATTACTGATTAATCTGAGCTTACAAAGGCTTAACACTATGAATGCTATGTGTCATTTTATTTGTAATGAGAAGTTACAAAAATTGACCAATACATTTTTCCTGTGTGAAGGCAAGGCAGAATTCTGAAAGGGCTCTGCCTTGCATATAATGATCACAGTGAGACGTGGTTTTTAGGATAAATCTGAAGGCTAAATGTGAGATGAGGAAGGATCATTCACACAGAAACATCACAGATCAGCTGAAATATTTACACAGATACACAGAAAAAATTAGTCTAACTGTAATCAGACAATATTTGGGGAGGAGAGGAGCTATTGCCAAGGTAAACTCTCCAAAGAACAGATGGCAAATAACCACTTGAAAGCCCCAACCAGCACATTTCTTACTTATGGGAATAGCACTATTCCTATGGATACACAGGCAGGTAGAGGGTTAGCTCCTCCCTGTTGATGTATGATTTTATAAACTAATCATTTCTGAACCTATAAAATCAGATTTAAGAAGTGGTATATAAACAAATGTCTTTGAACAGGAAATGTTTGGAAACTTCACATTTCACATGAATAGCTCTGTAACACACTGGTGTTTCAGTATGACACGCAGAGAGAAGTAAGAACAATCCAGAAAACACATTTCTGCTCTAGAAGGCACTGGAAAAGTATGGCTGGCTATACACAGAAACTGACTCTATTGTTATCAAGATTCAACAAGTAAACATGGTAACAGTAGGATAGAGCATTTGCATACATTTCTTGATAACGTATTTAATACACCAGCGCCTCCTATTTAAAACAATTATTTTCTACTCTTTTACTATGAACTCCTAAAGTTAGTATATAAAGTGGGAAGTAATTAAATGTCTCATCAAAAATCAGTTTACATCCTGAGAGGTAAATGTGCTGTTATTGTCTAGTATTTTTTGCCAAGAAAGTCCTCAAAGCTCTCTTTAACTAGGCTGTCTATTTTTTATGAGCAGCACCTGGGGGTTATTGTACAAGTAGATCGGCAAACTGCAGCAGAATCACACAAAAGTTGGACTGAGAAATTTGGGATGTGGAGCTTGATTACCTCTGCTCTAAATAGGCAAGAATATTTAGGATATGTCCTGTAGAAAGGTTTTAGGGGTTTTTTTTTTAAGGACAACTGCCAGTTTTATGCCTTATTAAAAAAAATGCTGGTAAAAAAGCCACCATAGAAGCACTTTGCTCAGAATACCCTGCTGAGATGTTCAAACCTTGTCCTGTAGGACGTCCTGGTTATATTATGTCTCAATCTGTCCCAGCGTTGGTTTGGAAGGGGCCTTCAAAGAACATCTAGTCCAACTTCCCGGCCATAGGAAGGGACATCTGCCACTAGACCAGGTTACTCAGAATCTGGCTTTGAACACTTCCAGTGATGCAGCATTCACAGCTTCTCTGGGTATCCTGTTCCAGTGTCTGACCATCCTCATTGTCTAATATTTCTTCCTAATGTCCAATCTAAATCTACCCTTTTGCTGTTTTAAACTTGTTCCTTATCCTGTCACTACAAGTACCGGTATCAAGTCTTTATCCAGTCTTTCTCATAATTTATTCTCCTTTATATATTGAAAGGCTGCAATAAGGTCTCCCTGGAGCCTTCTCATCTCCAGGCTCGCTCTCAGCCCAGCTCTCTCAGTCTGTCTCCATAAGAGAGGTGCTCCAGCCCTCTGATCATCTTCACAGACACCCTCTGGGCCAGCCCTGAGAGGCCCACGTCTTTCCTGTGCTGAGGACCCCAGAGCTGGATGCAGCACTCCAGGTGGGATCTACCAAGCGCAGAGTAGCGGGGCAGACTCTCTACCCTCGCCCTGCTGGCCATGCTGCTTAGATGCAGCCCGGGATATGGTTGGCCTTCTGGGCTGCAAATTCACACTGCTGGCTCATGTCCAATTTTTCATTTGTCAAATTGAAAGGATAAATTATATGTCTTTGAATTATAAACAAACAAATTAAAAAGCATTAATTTCTTACTTGCTTAATGTATGCTCTGTGATTTTGTGATGTCAAAATCAACTGGACTCTGGATTAGAAGCATTTTGCTACCTTTTACACAGCACTATATTATACATTGAAATACTTTACTTTGGCTGTACTTTTCACATTACCACAACTAGTATCTTCCTTGACTTTACTAGAAATAATGAGGCATCCTGAGCTATTAATTACTTTCAAACATCTGCCATTAAGTTATCTTTGGATTTGCAGGAAGACAAAAGTTCACACTGCTTTTCTAGGCTAGGCCATTCCTTTCTTTAAGATTAAAGTGCAGTTACATTTGTATTATTTCTTGTTTCCTGCTTTGTTTTTAAATGCCAGCCTGATTCAGAAATGAAAGTAAACGATTTCTAACCCACAACTATCTCAACCATTGAGTTACAAGAGCCTAAAGAGCCAAAATCCTTTATCCTTGTAACAGTGAAATGGCAACAGTACTATAAAAAACATGTAAACTGAAGGACCTAAGTTAATCACACTTAATTGTAGGCAAAATAAGTGTGACGTTATAGACGAGTCCATCCAGTAGTCTGCTAAAAGGGCACTCGCTGAAAAAGGAAGATTCCTCTCTTCTCCTCTTTCTCCTTCTTTCTACTTTCTCTGGAAGCTGGTTAGGAAAAGGCAAGTAAGAGAGAGAAGGATGCTCTGCCTCCCCTCTTGTGATATCATAAGGCTGCAAGATCCACTGAAGTTGTGGAATATAACTTCATGCTGGTCTAAGGCAAGAATTTGATTATCCTGGAGTATTTTTTTGCTCATCCCAAGTAAGCACCTCAGCCCTTAGGGGTCAGGTGTTCCTTTGGACATTGAGCTTACTACTGTAACCTAAAATCAGTTCGGTGTTCTCACGGTTACTGCAATGTGCTCTTCATGAGGAAATGTTATAAAGAAAGTTTCATGGGTAGGGAGAGAGAATGACTTAAAAATAGAAATGTGTATACAAAGTCAAAAGAAAGCAAAAACAAAAAGAAAGCATTGAAACTAGTAAAAAATACCCTGAATACACTCTGAAACACACAATCCCTGCCCTGCAAACATCAGTATTAAAAAAGAAGGTAAGAAAGAAAAGTAAAGATTCAGTATCAGTTTTTCTTAAGCAGCGTCCTAAATTGAAATATAAATGTCTTTTTCTACAACCAAGTGGTGAGAGAAAAAGCTGCAGAGCAAAATTACCACTTTACCAGCCTGCCTTTTACTAATCACTCCATCATTACTCTACTGCTTTCCCTAGCCCTAAAAATTCATTATCTCATTATTATATTTCATTATTATACAGAAAGCATAAAAAAAGCTTTCTTTAATGCAATACAAACAACTTTTTTTTAGAAAAATAATGATCTTTAGTAGTATTACCACCCTGCCAATTATATAATGTGGTTGTTTTAGCAGTCAAATGTACCATTGAAAAATTACCATCCAGAGTCAATAAAAAGGCAGTTCTACCAACCTCATCAATAACAGCTTATTACCACCTGGTGTTTGAGCCTTGTGATTCAGCAGTGTGAAATTTCTGCATGGAAATTCACTAATAGGAACGAGTCTGTTGATGAAGAATACAGAATCGATACTGCCATAAGCTTTATTCTATGATTACTGCTTTCACTCAGAATTAGGTCACCTTTTTTTTAAGCAGTGCAGTCTCAAAAAAATTAACATACATTTCAAAAGAAGCATGAAAAAGTTTCGTGTCTCTCTCCAAAAAACCTCATGGATTATTTTAAAATAGTATTCTCAGTATCAACACTGAAATGCACATGATCAGTTTGAGGGTTTTTTTCTACAGCTAATTGATATGCAGCCAGCTATGAAAAAATGGTAAAAGGCTGGAAGACATTCCCTGGGTCATCACAGAAACTGTTCATATCATTATAGTTCATATGTTGGTAAAGATATTTAATTACCCTTAAAAACTACCACCTAATCCCCAGGACTGGAAGAAAACCTGAGTTCCTGAGTCCAGGTGCACATTCTAAGCTCCAACATGGATCAAGACCATGAAAAAAAAACCTACTTATCTTTCCCACTTTACAAATCCCATGCCAGCTGAATTAAAGTCGTAATGCTTTACTAAAGATCCAGATCTGGATTAGTGGGTGACTAGCAACAAAGTTATATCTCAGTAGGTAAAACTGAACATCATCTCTGTGTCTCAGTTTTCCTTCTGGGAAACAGATTAATGAGATTCCCCTATCTTACAAAGGCTTTGTGAAAATGCTTATTTGCAAATCTGTTATACACTGTAGCAAAGTACTGACAGAGAAAAGATAAGAGATGTCAAAGAATCTGTCTTCAAAACAGAACTCCAATAGCATGTGTTAAATAAAACATGAGAATTCATATTGAACAATGAAGAATACACCTACTGTTGAGAAGCTGCTCATTAAGAAGGCATTCTGTGATGAGGAGATTGGATTCCAGCAGGAAAAGAAATGGCATGTAAACATATGCTAAAAAACTGTACCATAAGACACAAGCATAGGGAGATTGATTTTTTCCATCTTTGAGTACTTGACTTCATAGTCTTACAATGCTCACTTGTGCCTTCTGCATGTTTGTATGCATTTACGGGCTGTATCAGCTATGTTAAGGTACTGGGTAATGCACTGCAAAACTGTCTGAAGGTACAAGAAAGAGGCATGGATGAGAAGGTTTAAACACTCAGATTAAAAATCCTTGACATTTTCAGTTTCTCTGTTCCTTAGTTTCATGTTTAGGCTTCTTTCATAGACGTGCAACAACTACTGGCAACATCCTTCTCCTACTAGCACAGTCACATTCTTTGTAAAACCACGATTACAAGCTCTGCATCAAGCAGAGATGCTTTCAGTGTCCAACTATTGAAGAAAAAGGATGGAAAAAGTCTTGTTCCTAATTCAGGGATGAAGGTTAAAGGTTGACAACAGCAACGCTTTCACCAAAGCAAGTAAAGTCTATCATCTCGATCCCTTGTTCTGGATGACTGACTTACTAAATTCCTGTGGAGTTTTTCTAGGACAGTGCAAATGTAATTTTTCTTAGAAGCTTCATGGTATCTGTGCTAAAAAGGTTGTTATGCAGAGGCACTTGACAAGCAAAACCTTTAGCTGCTTCCTTAAAACTGTTTTTCCAGTTTGTATTTTGGAGATTATCTACAATTTGAATAAAGTTAGCCCCATTCTGTTTCCTCATTGCAACCTTCATCTGAGTATCCATAGAAATCACTGTATTCCTGTAGGTCACTTTTGGCTTAAATGTTTGCTGTGTTCTTAATCCCACTGATAATGGTTTTCTCTACCCACCTTAATCAAGGATCAAAATCCAACCATGCCATTTATATGTAAAATTAAACTTCAGAGAAAAAGGTTAAACAAAAGGTTGGTAGCACATTTCATTACAGAACTTCCTATCCTCCTCACTTGGATTCATCCTCATTGCTTGGTGTCATCAGGATTCTCTTATTTCTAGTTTATCTAGTTTATCTAAAATAGGCTTTGAGCTTTCTCTTACTAATGGAAATTAGCTTATCTAAGAGTAATGCTAATTTATTTTTCACCAATTACAGCATTTTGATCTAACACAATGTTAGATGTCATTTCACGGGTTTTGTATTAACAAAAAGCCTTTACATTTTTGAACATTACATGATTATATTTTTGTAAAAAAAAATGCACAGCGCACTACCACATCTTGTGCTGACAATTTAACTTCTGCAATATCAGATGCAAATTAAACCTCTTCAGAAGCTGGCAGCAAATTTTGAACTGCACAGCACTACTACCACAAACTGCATTACACTGAATTTTTCCATCATGGAGTACTAAGACATTATTTGAACATGACTGATTGAGAAGTGTTACAGAAATGGCTGCTAAAGATGTGGCTTCTAATCTTGTAAATAATGTTCTGAGAAGGAGCTTTGCTGTATACAAAGATGCGATATAGGAAAAGGAAACAGTACTTAAGGAGGATTAGGTAGATCAGGAGGCTTATCATAGAGGAAATGGGAGTCTTTCATCACCTAGTCACTTCTTAAATTTGGTCCCATTCAGTAGTGACTGAAAGTCGTTGCTGCTTAGTGACATATGAAATGGGTTTGGGTTTTAGAATAGATTGCAACTGGAAAGCATCCATATCATAAAAGGCAGAACCACAAATGTCTTTAATCTGCACCCTTATTGACAATTTTCCCAGATGTGACCTAATGAGCAAATGTGCTTCAAGAGCTTAACTATTGTCTTAGCTGAAGAAACAGTCTCTTAACGGTAGGATAAGAGCAGAATGGCAAGGCAGAGTGGGAAAATTCTATCCTAGTCACAGAGGTATCTGTATTGGCTGAATACCTTCTTCCTCAGAGGTGCTGGCTGTACATCTTTTATGACAATTAAACCAGCCTAATATTAAACCTTATAGATTTTAGATGTATACCAGTATACACTCAGAGAAGCAAGGTCAAGGAATGCACCATCAGCATCAGGCATCCATTTCCAGATTTTTAATTCTATCTTTTAGTTTTCAGGCTCAGCCAACATTATGTCACATTCATAGCAGCTGGAGAAGATCAGTGATTATCTGCTGCTTCTGATTATGTGGCATCATTCTGCTTTGCTTATCTTTTAAATCGATGCTGCACTGTTACAAATGACTACATGAGGTGAAAAGCCCTGATAAATTAGGCTTATCTCGGTGTACAGGATTTTTTTCTTGGAAAAAAAAAATTAAGGATACCTCACTCATTTTTTTTCTCAAAGCAATAGGAATTTGTTCCTTTTTTCCCTCTTGTATTATTAATAATGATTATTTTGATTTTCAATATAATTCAGAATTCTCAGAAGATTTTTGGTACATTTTTAGGTTGTTCCTTGTAGAATAGGTTTCTAAATAGAAGTTCAAAATATATAAAGACTGCAAAGTGATACAAAGATGTGAGAATTCAAAATAACAATCACTAACAATTATATGTAAAAGAAGAAATATTGATTTCTGATGAAATTGAATAAAACTATGCTGTTTACCAGAAGGACTGTAGTTACTGTTCAGTATTGGAAAAAACATTTAAAAAACCCACAAAACCCCCAAAAAACCCCAAACACCCAACCCATAGGAATGTAAGTTCAGGCCAGAATAGACTGAAATAAATATTAAAATCCAACTTTAATTACTTTGTAATTGAAAATACTAAGTCAGCTTTAAGAACTTAAAGGCTTGTAAGTTTAAAACAATTACTTTAAAAAGAGAAAAAGATTACTTCTTTTTCTCTTCGCTTTGTGAATGCATTAGACTATGTTACTTTCATCAGAGCAAGAATTCCTATGAGTCTTTTGGGCATAATTCAGTTTTCAGTCTCCTAAATATATTACATTTTCCAAAGTAACTTTTGTTTTGTTTCTGAAAGTATTCTTTCCATCTATTAATGAAGTGGAGGTACATCTATTACTAAAACAGAGAAAGATGCAACAGGGGTCATTAAGAATAGTTTATATTAAATTGGAATGGTTTGCACTCAGACCCTTGAATCACATCATTCCAGAGCAGAAAAAAGATTAAAAGTAGAGGACGTGATCAAGTTCACATATTTAACATATTAACTATTTGAACATGCACGAATTCATCAGGTAATAGGTATGTAAGGATTTAGTTTTCATCATCTCACAATTGGGTGGTATAGAGATTAGGAGCCACAGCTTAATCCTGCACATATTATTGATATAATCTCTTTTACAACACTAGGAAATCTCATCAGGGAATAAATATATTAAATGTTTCTCACAAAAGTCTGGAGCTGGTTTGGTGGAGCTTCTGCCCTTCTCTTCCCCTTTGAAAGTGCTATGTGAAGACATGTATTTATAGCCAATTCTTATTCATGATAACAGTGGAATCAAAGAAAAAAACTGTGAAAAGTGGTCTGACATTCAGTTAGTCCTACTAGATTGTACCTGAGCTGGCCTTCCTTAGTGAAGTATACTTTACATGTGCCCTGCTGCATTTCAGTACAGGCCACATACTGCCCCAGAGAGTTGTGTTGCAGAGTATCACAAATGCTTCAACAAGTCATAAATGTTCTTCACGTAAGGTTCAATTTCTTCAGATATCTAAGGTTTAATTACACCGTTACTTCTAGTTAGAAAAAAAGGTTATTGGTTATGATTTCTTTATGAGGAAAATCTACTTAAGGTGTCACTAGCATCCTCAAGATTTGTCAATCACTGTAGCAATACAGAATCACAAAATGGTTTGGGTTAGAAGGGACCTTGGGAGATCCTCTATCCCAGCCTCCCTGCCACATTGTTCAGAGCCCTGTACAACCTGACCCTGAACACTGCCAGTGATGGGACATCCACAGCTTCTCTGGGAAACCCCCCAGTGTCTCACTGCCCTCATCACAAACAATTACTTTCTAACAGCTAACCTAAACCTGCCCTCTTTCAGTTTAAAACCATTGCCCCTTGTCTTGTTAATACAGGCAACGGCAAAAAGCCCCTCTCCAACTTTTTTAAAGCCCCCCTTTATACACTGAACAGCAGCAATAACATCTCCCTGGAGCCTTTCCTTCCCCAGGCTAAACAATCTCAGCTCCCCAGGCTAAAGAATCTCAGCTCTTTCAGCCTTTCTTCAGAGGAGAATATTCCCAGGCCTCTGACCATTTCTGTGGCTCTCCTCTGGACCTGGATGCATTACTCCAGGTGGGGTCACACTAGTGAAGAGGAGGAAATTATCATGACAATATCTTGCTTTTGTTTGCTTCAGAGGTCCTTTGTTCTTCTACACAGACTTTTAAAGGTTGTATTTGATTTTGTTTCAAATATGATTTGACTTTAGTGAACAGCTTTTTTTGTTTTCTCCAGCATCTCACAGAATAATTGATGCTGGAAGGGACCTCTGGAGGTTACCGCTGCTTAAACAGGGCCACTTGGAGCCCTGGACCATCTCCAGATTCCACCACCTCTATGGCAACCTGTGTTAGTGTGTGATCATCCTCAGAGCAGAAAAGTCTTCCTTCAGAGGAAACCTCACGTTTCAGTTTGTGCCCACTTTTTCTTGCCACTGGGCACCAATGAGAAGAGCCTGGGTCCATCCTCTTAGCACTCTCCCTTCAGGTATTTATATAGGTTAATAAGATACTCTCTTCTCCAGGCTGAATAGGGCTTCAGTCCCAGCTTTTTCTCTTAAAAAATGATCTAGTCTCTCTTGTAACCCTTTGCTGGACATTCTTCAGTAGCTCTCTATCCTTCTGGTACAGGGAACATATCGAGCTATACTCTTCCTATAAAATTCTGTAAAACTTTTTAAGATATTTCAAATAAAAGTTACATGTAAGATGCTTTGGGATTTATTTCCTTTCCTTTCCTTTTCTTCTAATTACTTAATGCTGGATGACTAATATTTTCTTGTAATATTAACTTGATCCTAAGACAGGTCAAAAGATCATGGCAGAGAGGCAGCAAAGTTTTTTCAGCTTTCAGAGCATTCATATAATAAAGATATCCAGGCAAGGCCCTCACTTTACAGTTACCTAGCCTGGGCCAGACTAAAATTTCTGAGACCTTTTTTACATCTGAGCCTTTCAGCTGTGATTATCCTCCAAAGGAAGAAGACCTGATATGTAGCTCTGCTACTGCTAACAGAACAATAAACAGCCACTTCCAAAAGTGGTGTTGGATTAGTGTGTCTTCACACAGCTTGCATGCAAGTCTACAGGGGGCTCCAAAACTCTTTGCAGTGCTCTGTTTTGGATTAAATTAGTGTAATGCAATTTACATCAAAAACAATTTCTGAACATATCCATTTTTCTTCCTATACTCACTCAGGAATCAAGGAATGAAAAAAGGGAATAGTGGAAGGAAGAAAAGGATGATAGCGTATTCATTGATTCATTCATCATTTCTTTTCCCATTTTTAGACTGTAAGATTACTTCATCTGCTCTCATATGAATTATAATTAATAGCATTAATAAGGTGCTTAGCCTACATTGAAAGAAAATTAATGTTATTAGCCAGAGAATAATTCTCTAAGGCATGTCACATGCAGTGACATTATAACTGTGAATGCTTTCAACACTGAATTCTGTTATACACACATCAGCATGCAAAAGCAATAGACATACATGGTCCCAAACCTTATCAAGAGGCTTTGTATTTTTGATTTTTGACGTGGATTGTAATAATACTCTTCAGTATTGGTTTAACAAGTAACAAACATGAAATATTCAAAGTATTTTAGTCATGTGTCTTTTGGGCTTTTCTTCTCCTAACATGAAGATTGCCTTACAATTGAATAATTGTCCATTTTGGTATAGATTCTCAATAAATAAACAAATGAAAATGGAATTGTTTTGCATTTAGGGTTCTGAGTCTTGAATGGACTTTTCCATCTTATGAAAAAAGCTTTTGCTTTCTCTCTTGAAAATGGCACCTAAAGTCTTTCTGATTTCATCTGATCTCTCAAATGAGGAAAAATATTTCAGCTGCATTTCATTCTTCAATCTTTATGTCTTTTATATCACTGGTACCCGGAAGTCCTAACTTCTACTTGCAACTTCTACTCTTTTCTACTCTTTTTTTTCTAAGTCATCCACAAGGGTCTTCCACAACATGTCTCAGTCAGCACTGTAAATATCTTCCAGAGCTGAGTTAAAGCTTGTGTATTTTTCCTGCCAAAGGTCAAAGATTTCTGATGTTGTTCAATAATGTAGTTTTCCATACACTCAGTTTTTGTTCATATGCTGTGTTGTCTTTTCTTAGAAAGTCTTGCAGCATATTGTTATATTTGGGCTATTTTGTTCTTATTGCTTTTGCAAGTTACATTCCTCTATGCATTAGTAATAATTTCTGTCAAGTGAATGATAAAACCTCAATTTCTGAAAAGTTTACATTATTCACTTTTTCATCTTTTCTAGACCTTTTTTTTTTAACTTTTCTACTGTAACACCTTCAGAGGCATTTGCAAGAACATACTGGTTACTGACATCAGCAGTACAGTGAATCAATCTACTTTCTCTGACATAGCTGATGCATTAAGACTGAAATTTTCAGTGGAGGTTAATGGAAATAAGTACTCCCTTCAACTGAAAAAAAAGAAAAGCTACATTATTCCTTCAGATTCATTTGGAAATGACAGCCATAACTTTTTTTCATCAGGCTAATAACGGAGGAAAAAGTAGCACAGGAGCTAAACAATTTTTCTACCTCCTGGAGCAAATATGCCATCTCTCATCAGCGAGGTCTTACAAGACATAAGCAAAACTGAGTAACCAGATCCCAACTGAAAAATAACTTGTTACTTTTATACTAGTAAATGACAGTTGTGAATCTGTTTCCTGATTAAGCTAGCTCTACTGTCCCTGATGCTCCTGTAGTGAACAGGAAAGGACAATACATGAGGAATCTTATCTCCTCCAAGTTTGTACTAAATGCCTACATTATCACCATTAAATTTGTATCTAGGATTTATTCCTAGCTTCTTAAATAGCATGCTTCTGTCCTACGGTTTGGTTTATTTGACACATCTCTTAAGAGCCTGTGGTCATTCTAGAAAAGAGGAGTGGTTTTCAATCTATTACCACCTCTGCATCACTAAATAGCCTGGAACAGCAGTATGTCAGCTACCCTGCTTTCCAACCTGCTGTTTAAGCCCTAGAGACACTCTCTGGGGCAGCAAGGAAACAGCAAAATGTAATGGCAGCAGCAAATAACTAATTAGGCTGGAATAAGCTAAATATTGCACAACAGAAAAAAGAAACAGCAAAATCAAACACAGACAGTAAAACCAGCTAATTGTCAGTAGATTGCTACAATGTGGATGCAAACAGAAATGATAACACACACATTCTTTTATCTAGTGCAAGTGCTTAACTGACCAAATGCTGGTGGCCACTGATGGACATGGTAAGGATTCAGGGTTCATAGAACTAGAATAAAACCTGCTCTCTCTTTCCAAAACCTGATTTACAAAAGAGTATTGTTCTGTTACCCCCTACACTGAAAACCCTTCCTAAGCACATCACAGTTTTCCACAAAGGTTTTCCCCATTCCTGCAAATACTGCAATAAGTACACTTCAAATCACTAAGTATGCTGTGCTGCCTTTTGCCCACTGTTTCTGCAACTAGACTTCTTGGTGCAAAATATGCAAAGAAACACATGTTTAACTGCACATGCTGGCATAATTTATGTATGCACCAAAGCTAATTATCTGTTTATAGCAACTTAGTCACAAAGTTTTCTTCAAGAAAGCTAATTTTTACTGACTTGTATTGAGAAAAGAATCAACTTGGGGTATACAGGAAGGAGGACAGTAAAGTGATCTTTGCCTATTATCATACTGCTATTCTACAATTGCCGCAGCGACCGCTTGGCTGCCCGGATGCCAAGGGGCGGCAAAAACTGAACGAGAGCGCCTAAGTTTTCCTGCTCTTAAAAGAGCAGTCCTCGGTCGATGTGAGGTGCAGCTGGGCGAAGGCAAGAGAGTGGAGGGACTCCCGACAGCAGCAATTCCGAGCCTTTATTCCTATACACCGGGGTGCAGGGAGGAACAGAAAGCCCGAAGGGGGTGCGAAATGGAGCAACGGTGCAAGGGTGACAGGGGAATTTATACAGGAGTGAAAAGGGGGAGGAAAGAAGGGACAAACCAATCACATATTGATAAGGGGTGACATGAAACCAATCTGTTTAAAACAGAGGAGGGTACAATTCAAACGATCCAATGAGGAGAATAACCGTAGAGAATGTTCTAGAGAGAAATTACATATTTAACAAGGCATATGAATAAGCATGGGGGTAAAACCCAATGGGGATGCTTGGACCTGGGAGCTTTCTAGAAGGAGGTGTGTGTGAGATGGGACTGACAGCTTGATGGATGTGGTTTAGTCTGCTCCATCCCCGCCCTCCTTCTCACTGTCTTGGGCGGGAAAATCCACCCAGGCTGTTTCTTTTTGCTTTATGCCAAACTCAGCATTGCATACTGCCACATACAATATGATTATTTACAAATATGAACTGTTACTTGTTTTCACAGGTGATTATCCCTTGAATCAGAGAAACACTTCAATACATCTAGAGATACAGGAGGCCTTTTGAAAGATGTAAGGACCAAATGCATTCCAACCTCATAGAGAATGGAAGGTGCTGAAGGGCAAATTCATTGGTTTTGACTATTCTTCATAAACAGAAGTGGACTTCACCTTAGTGATTTCAGTAATTCAGAGAACTCATTGAAATAATTAGCAAATTATTTTTGTCAACAGTGCATATTAGAGCCACTTCATTTGAAAATATTTTGATACTGATATAATATAGCCACTTTTTAAATTAATATATTGTTTTATAAGGATAGTTTGAACAGGCCAGATGCACCCAGAAGCTCAGAGGGCTCGATTTAACTACTCAGTTTCAAAAGTCCACAGGTAAATGTCCACATCTCTCCTAAGTCCCTGCTGTATAGACCACCCTCACAGTCAAACAAGGGAACGGGCTTTCATAGGACACAATAAATTTGGCAATAAAGTATGTACTGCAAAAGCTCAGATTACTGTGCATTCTAAATGACTATTTCTTTCCCTTAAGTATAAAGGACAAGTATGACAGATATCCTGTAGACATAAATTGCCAGTCTGAATTTGGTGAACATGAACAAAAGTCATCACAAATTCCCTCCACTGCTGTTAGAAGCAAATGTAACATACCTACACTCCAGTCCATTTCCTCCACTGCATCACCATACAAACCATGCTTGCTCTTTCCTTTGAAATCTTCTGAAGCATATAGAGCAGTGTGGACATGAAGATAAGACAGAACAAGAAGAAATGGTGCATCAATGTTCCTGGAAAACAAAATAAACCAAAACCACAAATCCTTAGTATATTTCATAATGAAATTTCTACAAATAAATCTTTCTACAATAGAGTTTAAAAAAAAAGGGTCCCTGTCCCTCAGCAAACAAACAAACACACACAAAAAAAAAAAGGTGAAAAGTAATACTGTAATTGATTGCAGGGTAATTCTGAACAATCACTCACACAGTATAAATGCCACTCTTTTACTGAAATGAAAGCAAAAAGAAATGACAAAATCTAACTAATTATTATTTCCTATATATATTGAAAGAGGACTTGTTTAAAGGCAGAAATCTAGCCGTTTCTGAATACAAACACCTCTCCTCGTTTTACAAGTATATACTTAAAAACCTGAATACAACTGCTGTTCAAAACATACCCTCAGAACCACATATCTACATGAAACACAATTTCCTTCCTCACAAAGTCACATGGAAGCTGATCAACTGAACTATTATGAGGACCTGGGTCTTTATCCTGGACTAAGGTATATGACCAGATCTCTTTTCTTTTAAAGCTCTGTGTGTGTATGCATGTGAGTGTACATAACCTCAAAGTACATACTGATACAAAAATTTTTCTTCTCAAGGTAATGAACTGTCTCCATTGTCTTCTATTTCCTAAACAGATACAAAAGAAACAGTGCAATAAGTAGACTCTCTGTAAATTTTGCTGTCCATGTGATCTGTCAACACGATATTTATGATCAATTCCAGCAGGCTGTGAAAGCACAGCTCAAACAAGTACTTCTCCTTATGCATTATTTATAGCACTTTATTTAAAATTGTGCCATACTAGCCAAATTTACTGCTATATGCTCTAACAGCATTTGCAGTACATTATGCATATTGTAAATATCAGCCGAACCACAAAAGCACTACCCACAAAACTTGTCTGGATCTCACCTTAAAGCACACAGCTAATTACAGATATTTTTAGTTTTATTTATCATATTTTCCCTCACCAAGCTGTGGTGGATAATACCTGTGATTCAAGTCAACATCAAAGGGAAACCATATATTTCCTTAAGCAGTTGATTCATCCACACTTTAAAGAGGGGAGGCACAATACAGGCAAGCTCATGAAAACCACTTCTTTAACAAAAAAATCCTAACCTTCAGAACTTGAAAACAAAGTATTTTAGTAAAAGACATTAATCTGATATCGATACTTTCCTCTTAAAGAAAAATAACTACATTTAATCTAGCATATTTATGATCCATTTTTCCTCCCTCCTTGGTTGGATCTGTTTTTGCTCAAGTTGCATGGTTAAAGCTTTTTTTCTACTGACATGTACAGCAGTACATAAATACAAAATAGGAAATTTTTACCTATATTACTCACTTGATGAGTGTGTTTCTGATGGGGATTTTTTCTTCATAAAAAATTTCTTTTTTTTAGGAAACCCAGAATAAATACAACATTCTTCATGTGGAAAATTGATAAAAAAATATTTTAATTCTCTTACAAATATTTGTGCATCAATCCTGTATTACCTTAATAATATAAAGTGCTGATCCAAAAAAATTTAAGACAATGTTTTTCATAAAAAAAACACTTTCCACAAAGTTGTTTTTTTCTATTTGGAAGGTCATACATGTGAGAACTTTTCACAGTTGTAGCAAAAAATAACAGGAGATTCTTGAGTCAATTATAAAAGGCTGCAATGTCACCAAATGAAGTAAAAAAATATGTATATTTAGAAGTTACATATTTAATATATACATAAATGTAATACTGACCTTTCATTAGAGAACTTTACTGCAAGGCAGATAATTTTTGTTTTACAACTTACATTTTTTTAATGCCTGGGATTATTGTTGACTTCTTCCTTAAACACAGTTCACTGAATTGAGATTAATATACAAATTCTAGGGTAAAACACCACAACAAATTATTTTATACTTTTAACACCGCAAGTAAAGTTTAGTTTTCATGCAAAACTATCTTGTTCTAATGCCATAGAGACTCTGCATTCTCATAAAGGCCTACCTGCTTTGCTAAAAGTGAGTATCAATAGCCTCCATTACAAATGTTATTTTCAAGATGTAATGACTCAGGTTTTTGTAGTTTGTTTTGTTTGTTGTTCATGGAGCTCACACAAAGATCTAACTTTCATGAAGAGTCATCAAATCAATGATTGATATGGAAGGGCACTACATCCTTCTCTTTTTTCCAGCTAAAATTGACAGCTTTTGATTGACAGCTTGCTGTCAGGTGTAGAAGTGTCTCACCTATTAATATCCTATAAAAGATCAGAGGCAGCTATTTATCTCCTGCCAAAACTCTTTGAGGAGAATCATAACTGAATACCTTTACTCTGACCTTGAAAATGGAATGACAATACCAGCTAGTAGGCAGGAGAGAAATTTGACAATAACAGCTTAACTCCTGAACCACTTCAATAAACAGCTCTTTCAAAAATGTATTCCCACTATCTTCTACACAGCCCAAACACAGAGAATCTCAGTTTCAAAAGATTTGTGATTTTTTTTATCCTCGCATGAGTCACACAGTTTTTTTCAATTTATCTAGTAGCTAGAGAGATTACATACATCTGACATAAGATATTCTTCAAGGTGTTTATAATGGATCTTGAAAACATCTTAAAGCATCACATTTCTCGTGACTCCTCTGCATTGCAAAGTACCAGGTTCTTCTTTTTTATTGTGAGGTGTCTTTATACTACTCAAGGATTCAGCTCAGGCTTGAGCTGTAAAACACAGCTTTAAAGTGGATGAGAGAGCAATTAAAACTAATCTGACTTTGTGCTTCAAACACAAGCCCTTTAACTTTTTTCCTACAAATCTGCCCCAATCTTGCTGCTTTGAAAACTCCTTGGGCAATTGTTTGCTTTTCCGTGCACTGATGTGGTGCAGTTGACACACTGCAGGGAAGAGATACCACACAGAGGCACCTGGACAAGCTTAAGAATTTGGCCCATGAGAATTTAATGAAGTTCAACAAATCCAAGTGCAAAGGCCTACACCTGAGTCATGTCAATCCCAAGCATAAATGCAGGCTGGATGCAAAGTGGATTGAGAGCAGACCTGAGAAGGACTTGGGGGGGTTGGTTGACAAGAAGCTCCACATTAGCTGGCAAAATATGTGCTTGCAACCCATAAAGCCAACTGTATCCCAGGCTTCACCAAAACCAGCATGACCAGAAGGTAATCCTTGAACACTTCCAGGGATGGGCCACCTACAACTGCTCTACCTGTCCCAGCGCTTCACCACCCTCCGAGTAAAGAATTTCTTCGTAACACCTAGTCTAAACCTGCCCCCTTTCAGTTTAAAACTATCCCTTGTCACTATCCGTCCTTATAAAAAGTCCCTCTCCCTCCTTTTATAAGCCCCCTTAAGGTACTGTAAGACTGCAGTGAGGTCTCTCTTGAGCCTTCTCTTCTCCATGCTGAACAAACTCAGCTTTTTCAGCCTGTCCTCATAGGAAAGGAGTTTCATCCCACTGATCGTCTCCTTGACCCTCCTCAGGATCCACTCTAAGAGGTCCACATCTTTCTTGTGCTGAGCACCTCACACCTAGACACAGTACTCTAGGTGAAGCAACACTGTGCCAACACAAGTAGATGGGAACATAACATTTCCTTTCCTGCAATTTTCCCTTAGTAAAAAAGTTCTTATGTAGTATCCCCTCCAGTGGGTAAATTCATTAGTGCTTATTCCCCATGGAAGCCGCCTCTGTTTCCAGATTAGATCACCAGTAAGACAGTGCTCTTTGCGATAGGACTGGCTGAACCCACTTCATCAAACCTTCTTGTTCCTGCAGGAGGAAAAGCCTAATTTTGGCTTTGATACAACTAAGCAGGACATTGTTCTACATGCTGGATTTTGTTTTGTATTAACTGATAACAGTTCTAAAATTCTTGTTAGTCTGAATGAATCCATGAATGAATGTTTCTGCCCTGCTCTTTTAAAAAACACATCTTCAAACATATTTTCAATTTTTTTCAAAATCAGAAAGAGAACTCTAGACCACCTGGGGGTAACTTATCAGAACCAGAAAAGGTGTTGAAAATGCAACAGAGAGAGGGGGAAAATGTAAATATATATAAAATCTGACTCTTTCTAGTAGATATTAAAAGTAAGATTTGTTACTACATCTGCATTTTTGAAATAATTCTTCCATGCCAATAGACAAGACACTTCTACCTCTCCAATTTAATGCCTTCATTGCTTCCTTTAAATGCTTAAGGTACACAACTCACATATGTTTTTATTTCCTTTCTATATAACCTTGTTTCTCCCCCTCCTAAAGAATATTTTCGTAAGCATGGAGAAAAAAAAGAAATTTCTCATCTAGTAGAAATTATATTCATTACTAAACCCTCTCATCCATGAAACTTTGAAGTCCATTATACAGATTACTTCTGTTTTAGAAGTGTTCCACTAACAATTCAGTCTGCCACTCATTGGAGAACTAGTGAGGTCCCTACCATTCTCAAATGATCTAAAGATTTAGTAAAGCCCTGTATGAACTCACACCTTTTTGCTGGTTTTTTGTTCAAAAGGCATAATCAGAGGTCTGAGAGAAAAGGCACAAAGATCCAATAGAGTTGTTACAGCTTATAAGTTACTAAAATGTTTAATATATGTGGACATATACATTATATGTATACAGAGATACACAAACTCTTCTCTATAATTTTTATTTTGCTGTAAACTATAAGGAATATTCTTGTAGGATTCATAAAAACACTTGATTTCAGAACTCTAACTCCAGTACAACATGACAACTGCTAGATCTTAAGACCTATTGATATATGGAAAAACTCTAAACCACAGTCTCCTAGAGTAGATAACAAAAAAATTGAATAGGTGTTGCAACACTGTTTCAAGGACTAAAATAGAATAGATAAAGAGAAAATTTACAATTTATTAACTGTTATCTTAAAATTTTGAAAATTATGCTTATGTAATCTATGACTGGTAAAGCTAGGCAAGAAAATTCTTCAGATTCACCTTCACCACAGCTTTTAAATATAATCATGTTTGTATTTAAATACTGTTTTGCAGAAAGTAAATTTCATTAGAAGTTTTAAAAATTTTATTAATTGTGATCATCTATAGAAATTTTTCAGAGAGGTGTTCTGTATCACAGAGTGGTACTTTTGCGTTGTTAATTTCTGACACGTTAGAAACCGGACTCTGGCATTTTGCAAAATTGGATTTTCTGTGCAGCTGGTCATTGAAGGGCATGCTGAAGTTGTATGAGTGACAACCACATTGAATTTAACATGAAATAATTAGCATCCATTTGACTTTCAAATACATTGTAATACCAAAAGAGCATTCTGATAGGTTTACGATACGTAAACATGCTTCCTCTCAGGAAAAAGCAATTAGAATTACACACAGAGCTGACCTGCCCACTCACAATTAGGGTAAGCAACTAAATTATTACCTGTTTTCACACACCAGATCTGACACTTGTAATTGCATACATCCTTCTCCAGTGCCATTTTTGGGCACTGAATTTTGTATTTGCTCTTTTTCAGTCTCTTGAGGAACAAACAAAAATTATAATATGCATGCACTGGACTAAGGAAGATAAAATACAACACCACCTCTCCAAAAACCAGACCAAAGTAAGTACAACAGCACGTAGCTATACACTACAAAAAAATTATAAGACTTTAAAAAGACAAATTCTAATAATTACATAGAATCACACGTCAAAGCCAAAGTCTGCTATCCAGCAGTCTGAGTTAGTAGTTCTGAAGACCCCTCTCCTTATTTTGCTAGGAATCAAAAACTCTTATCATTTTGTGATCCCTGTGCCCAAAGAGCTTCCAGCCATCACAGCACTCACCACTCTTTCTCTGTCCACAGAGACCAGGTTCAGCAGGGCCCCTTGCCAGGCTGGTCTACTCACCAGCTGTCAGGAAGTTATCTTCCATACACTCCAAGAACCACTTACACAGTTTCCTGCCCACTGCACCGCATTTCCAGCTATGGTAAGCTGAAGTCCCCCTCATGAACAAAGGCCAGGAATTGTGAGACTTCTCCCAGCTGCTCATAGAATATTTTGTCTTCCTCTTCATCCTGTCTGGGTGGTCCATAACATATTCCCATCTTGCTGTCTGTCTTGTTGGCCTATCCCCTGATTCTTACCCATAAACACTCAAATTTATCACAACCATCATTAAGCCCTGGATAGTCAAAACACTCCTTAATATAAAGGTCTGCCCCACCGCCTCTCCTTCTTTGCCTATTCCTTCTGAAGAATTTGATGTTTATACATGGTAAGAAGTCACAAAACTGAAAATTACTGAGAAACATCTAGAAAAGAGAACATCTGGAAGTCCATCACCTGAACTCTGAAGAACTTAGAGGTAATATAGGCAATAGGTATAGTACACTTACATAGATAAAACACCGGAAAATGAACATATATATTCATATACATTGTCTATAAATATAGCATAAAAAAAGCTTTACAGGAAATACCAGCGCTGTTGAAGATTGGAGCTTCATCATACATTTATTGAAAAGACATTTAACCAACTAAAGGACACATGATATCTGATGATTTTTGGTGTGATGATGAAATGTGTACTTAGAACCAGTTAAGGTGAAAGCTTGAATTCTTCAAATTCAGGATTTTTTGCACTCTGGTATAATTGTCCACAAGGATTACCAGTGTACATGACTAAGCTTGCTACTTAATGTATCGTCTAAAGAAAAGGAGACTGTGTGACAAATTGAATGTTCAAATATGTGGCTAAAGGGCTGAAAGACCTGGAATGACAAGAACGCTGTCAGGCACTGTGACTTCCAAAAACCTTGTGGCCCCTCACTTTTGAAACCTGGTGTCTCTTGTTGGCCACTCACCTACAAACGGCCAAAGTCAATAGAATAGTCATAAAAGCACTGGTCTACTGGTGCTCTGGAGTTGATAGGTATGAACTCTATCATCTCAGAACTAGGGTGTCAAAGCAAATATTGATTTTGCTGCTCACACTAATACATGGGACAGATCAATTCAGTGAATATTAATCTAATTACTCATATCCCCAGGAGTAAGGTTTATGGTCATATACTTTGCATGTGAGTTTATAAAAGGGCACAGTTAAGATTGCTCAAATGCCCTAATTGCTTCTCAATATCTTGACATGTTTGGATATTCTCTAATATAACATTGACTATATAGAGTCTGGGTTATAATTCTCACTGTAATTGCAGCACTCCTGTAACAAAGTTTGTTGTAAATTAAGAATATGCGCTATTAACCCGGACTTCAATTTAACATCACTTCTGTCTGAAAACTACACTACCATTTGGGGCCAGGTGCCTAAATGAGGTAAGGCCACTTACCTCCAGCTGGGTCAGGGCCAACAAAGCTGTGCTGACTTAGATGATACATTATTTTGCCAGCTCTAAACACTGGGGTTAAACAACAACACTAATTTACACGGTAACACCGTGCACATTACAGATATCACTACAGTGATACTGTAGTGATATCTACTACTCTTTTGAGTTACTAGTTTCCTACCATTGATTTCCATCTTGAACTCACCTATTTCGAGGCAACCGTTTTATTGTCATGGCATTGAAATCAGTGAAACATTCATAGATATCCAAAACACTGTCACTACAGGCACTTTATACACTTGTAAATAATGGAAGAATATACCAACATATAGTTAATGTACTTGAGAGTCTTTTAGAATCACCAAACACTTGGTCACTAAGCAAGTAATCTCTCGACAATTTTCAATTGTGTTTGTTCATGTCTATGTAATAACAAAGTTATTCACTGTCAAATTAGTTACAATGCATGTGAGAAGGCATCTTTATAGCTATCCCCATCGCCACAAGGAAATAAAGATGGTTTAGTTCATTTATAAATACTTACGAGAATGTTGATTGTCGGGAAGATTTACTCACTTAAGGAAATTAGTTATAAAAAACATTTTTTCAGTATAATGTGTAGAAATGGCCACATCAAATTTTCATAATGACAAAAAATTGCAGTATGAGGTCGAGATTTTAGATAAACATTTTTTCTTGCTAACAGCTAGAAGCAGCTGCTGCGTCCAGTCATTAAGTCTAGAAAATTTAGCCACAGATTCTTTGGTACGTGTTTTCATCCAGCAATGACACCATATGCATGTATTCACAGTAACTAGTGCTACAAACTTTAAAGAATAGTAATTCAGGGATGTAGAAGAGAAATTCAGGATAATAATAACTCTATATCTTAGAATATGATTTTACTTTGATTTAGTATTTTTAAAAATGCTGCAGCCTGTGTCAAAAGTGGTGGAGAAAAATACATACATTTTTTTTTTTCCAGAAGTTAAATTGATTAAGTATTTTTTTCTCAAATATATTGATTTCTATTTTAGAATATACAAATGTATACTTTTTTGACTTAACCCCATTAAGGGCCCCGTGGTGACAATTACGGCAAAGTAACTGACTTAGTAAAATTGAACGATAACTTAGGAGGGTTTTGGAAATCCAATGTTTAGGTGGCCCAATGTGATGGCTATTAAAAACACTGTTTTCAAAACACCCATTTGTTCCACAGAATCACAGAATACAGAATGGGTAAAGTTGGAAGGGACAACAATGGGATCATCTGGTCCAGCCTCCCTGTTCAAACAGGGTCATCCCAGAGCACATGGCACAGGAGTATGTCGAGACGGTTCTTAAATATCTCCAGTGAGGGAGATTCCAAAACCTCTCTGGGCAACTGTTCCAGGCACCGTCACCTGCACAGTAAAGAAGTACTTCCTCATATTCAGGTGGAACTTCCTGTGCATCAGTTTCTGCCCATTGCCTCTTGTCCTGTTGCTTGGCATCACCGAGAAGAGCCTGGCTCCATCCTCTTGACATCCTCACTTCAGATACTTCTGCACAGTGACGAGGTCCCCTTTCAGTTTTCTCTTCTTGAGGCTGAACAGACCCAGCTACCTCAGCCTTTCCTCATAAGGGAGATGCTCCAGTCCCTAAATCAACTTCATTGCCCTCTGCTGGACCTGCTCCAGGAGCTCCATGTCTCTCTTGTCCTCAGGATCCCAGAACTGGACACAGCACTCCTGATGTGGCCTGACTAAGGCTGAGCAGAGGGACAAGACCACCTCCCTGCAACGCTCTTCCTAATGCCCCCCAGGATCCCACTGGCCTTCTTGGCCACAGGGACACACTGCTGGCTCATGGACAGCTTGTTATCCACCAGGACCCCCAGCTCCTTCTTCACAGAGCTGCTTTCCAGCAGGTCACACTCAGCCTATCCCAGTGCTTAGGGTTATTCTGTCCCAGGTGCAGAAGCTAGCATCCTAATTTCTGAAAATCAAATCTTTTCAAAATTACTGTCATAAAAGTGGAATCATCTAAAATGCCAGTATCTTAAAAAAATTGCCATATAAATGCCTTTTAATGGATGTATCAACTCCATGATGAAGAACATTTTCGTCATTCCAGAAAAGTAACGGACCATGACTCTGTATTGTGCTTTCACAGAATTAAGTCACACCACAAAAAAAATTTCATATTTCAAGTTATATGAAATTCTTAAGAATTAAAGTCCTAAAAAAGTTGAAAATTTTTGAAAAAAAATTTCTGAAGCATGTAAATAAAAACGTTTTACTTTTTACAGATAAATTAATTACATACCAAATAGAAAGAAACCAGTCATTCCCACCAAAAAGATTAACTTCAGTAATCTTTTAAAGAAAAAAATTTTTATCATATATAATGACATATTCCTTGTGCCCACTAGCTCACATTTTTTTCTTATTTTCAGAAGCACTGTCAGGAAATGCCAACAATATCTTACAAAACAGTTAGAAACCTACCTTCCAATAAACTGCACGGCTTCTTTTGTCAGCCTCTGAGTAAGGTTCTCATAGGACAGTGGCTGCTGGATAATCTGATGGTCCCTCATTAAAAAGCAATTTAGATGTCGAAAATTATAGAAAAAAAAAATCAAAACCACAAGTGAAATTGTGATTATTAACAAGAAGTAACCCAATGCTTGGAAGGGTACTTTGAGGAGGCCAATGTACTGCACTATCGCCAAAGACACAAGGGTGATTCCAGTGATTTGGAGTGGGATAACAAGGGCTTTCTGAACCCCTTTTAAAAATACACTGCCTTGGCCAGGTTTGCAGTCTCTAAAATTGGTCACGGGAAGGCCATAAAAGTAATCAAATCCATGACTGTGGGGGTGGTGACAGAAGTCATTACTGCTTTCACAGTTCATCCCAAGATGCCACTTTCCTACAAAGAGAGAAGGACAGGGAGTATTTTTGTAGTTATATCATCAAACTTACTTTTAATGTGCATTATTTCAAACGTGAGACTGTCACTATTTGGTTGATATCCCCCTGCTCCCAGCCTTTATTGTGTGGATCCCTATTTTCTATTTAAACTTTCTTTATGCCTTCATAAAAGATTTTTTTCATGTCTGCCTCTTCATCTCAGTTAGAAATAGTTTGGCATGGCTGCTGCTGAAGAACATTAAATTTTGAGTAGGCTAGCAGGTCACTGAAGAGCAACAGAGCCCTAGAAGAATGTTAACTTTGGAAATTAAGCCTTTGTGCATGCGTAGTTGTCATATGAAAATACTATATTGTAGCAGCTACTGATTGAAGAGGAAGAACCAACATGGAATTACAAAATATCTTTTCTGAAATTTTTCTGGCAAATAATTTGACTAGTTAAAAAAAATAGAAGAACAAAAAACCAGTGACAAATAGGAAATAAATAAAGACTAGGGAAATTATTAAAGAATTTATTATTTAAATGATTGAAAAATCCCTGCAGTTGCTAATCTTCCTCAAAATATACATAAATATAGTGAGGATGATTATTTTGTATTTATATATTTCATACATATAAATAAAAAACAAACAACAGTAACAAGTAAATTACTGTCAAATACTATCTCTCACAGCATTTTGTCCCACTAGGAAATCACTCTAATTCTGCAATAATGTTGGACAGTGTGACACAAGAAACCACTGAGCCTGATTTGCATTATACTAATATAATCTATATTCATGCTGATTATAGTAAGTATCTAGATTATTCATTCTATGACTCAGGTACAACCTCTTACCATATGCTTATGCATTGCTTAGCACAACAGATCTAATTGGTAGCTGTTATTTGAATCAAAATGCATAATCATAAAAAAAAAATTCAAATTCAGTTAAGCCTATTGAGATAGATTATGGATAGAGCTATGCTCTTTGCTCTCAGCAAGAAAATGTGTTGAATATTTTAAAAAGAATGCTGGCCTTGACCAAACAGATGACATTATATATTGCTGGGCCAAACTTTATTTATTTTTCTGAATCAAACACCTAAACATGACCAGCATAATTCAGGGGTTGTGATCTTAAAAGAAATAAACAAGAAGACCTACAAACCCAGTAAGTTTTTATTCCCATAACTTAGCCCAAAGACATTTGAAATATTTGTTTTAGAGACTTCAGAATACACGTCAGAAAGTGCAAAACAGAAAAAAAAAAAGAGCATATATAATATTCCCTGTTTCCAAACCACCCCATCTTTTAAATATCTGTGAGAAAGTCCTGATGCAAACAGTCCTGACTACCTCCTTCTGGGTGTACAGAACAGCATATTCATCCTGCACTTCTTCCTTCTGCAGTGACAAATGCAGGTACTGCCGTACCAAAGAGGCTGCACATGGGGATGTGTTCTGCTTTTTTTAAATTTAGCAAATGAGCTGCGTGTTCTTATTTTTCTTCCACAAATAACAGAACTGAGGCATAGGATGAGAATGTCATATGCCTAAGTTCATCTGTCAGCAAAGGTGGAGAAAACACAAAAGTCTTGAATCTGAGTTGAGTCCAGTTGTCCTTGTACATCTCTTGATGATCTTAAGTTAAAAATAACTTCTGTATATCATCAAATCAGGTATAAAACATTTTCAGGTATGCTTATGTGCCAGTGAAATGAAGGTCTCTACACCCTTCTCATTCCATGAGAACTTTTCCTTGTCAGACAGCCCCTCACCAGAAGTGATATTCTGCTTTTTGTAAGCAAAATGGTACTTGTCACTACTTTTGACATGGTCCAGCAAAAATTTTTGTGGTCAATTAAAAAAACAGCAGTACACACCATTGTACTGAAATTTTAGCAGTTATAATGGTGCTATAAAGGACTAGGTAAGGCTGGAACACTGATTTTTATTCACAGCAAATAAAGACACATATTTTTGAAAAGAAATGCTTCAATTTTTCTCTTAGGTTTGGATGACTGTCTTAATGGAATAATCATAAAGCCAGATGTGTAACAAAGTGAGCATGAAACAACTCTCATCAAGTTACATAACTGATTTAAAGGTAGAGGCTTATAATCATGAACATAAATGATCTTTAGGCTTTAATTTTACATTTTTTGTTGTTATACGTTAATCTCAAGGCACCTATAATTCAGTAAGAAAATAGGAAAAAGAAACTCAAACAAATTAAGTACACCTTCAAGGTCACTTATTATGATAGAGAGGTTTTTTTTTTTTAACTGGATCTCAACTACAAGCCAGGACAGAAAAATCTTGCAATAACAAATTAGGACAGGGGAAAATACAGGTCCTATTTTTATCGAAAGGGTTTTAGCAAGCACAACAAATTGTTCAATGTCAAGATGAACTTGGGCCTCAGAAAAAGATTTTTTGAGAAGCAACTTAAACCAAACAAAGCAGAGAGCAGGTTAGCGGGAAAAGCAACAGAAGCCCTGGTTCAAATTATATCGGCAGCTGTGACGGAATGACACAATTGCCATTCTCAAATGGCTGGGGAGGTAGAAGGTTTTGATAGATCCTGCACTGCTCTGAAAAAGCAAATGATGACTGAGTCCACAATACATGTTTTGTTTCACTCCTTGTGACAATAACCCCTGCCTTGAGCTAGTGCTTGAACAGATTACTGTAATGTGCTTTAGATTCTGGGGCCCTTCTGAATCTGAGAGCAGTGCAAAATGCTCTCATCTCTTTGCCAATGATGCTTCATAGAATGGACACTTCACACAAGCATCATAAGCATTTCAGCAGATTCTACCAAGCTTTTGAGTGAAATTTATGCTGTTAATTGTAAATTATGAGTACCGTAATAATTCAAGACCTAGGCCTTTTTCTCTCTCCGTCAGTCGCAACTACAATTTCTGCAGAGAGAAGGCAATGCAATGAAAAGTAAGTGGAAATGAGAGGCAAGTTCTATTCAGCCAAGAAACTTCACTTGAAACTCAGTTTTTCAGAACACATAATCCTGAGGACACTACAGAAATCCATGTTTCTCCTGTATTTTTCAGTCAGATGATGGGAAAGGGAACAATATGAAGACTGATTTTTATATAATGATATATTTCTTTAGGAATGATTTTGTGCTTTTCAGATAAATGGCAAAATACAAGATGTGGAGCAAGAGGGAAACAAAAATATTTTATGTTCCTAAGGAAATACATTTATTTGAAGTACATAGCAAAAATTATACAAAGTATATATGCATATGGTATTAACATGGACACATTTTAAGCTGTTTTATAAATAACTGTTGTATTAACTCCACTCCATAGACTCAGTCAATCTTGAATTGGACACCTTACTACTGTGATGTGTCCAAACATTACTATACTTCATTCTGGAACAAATAAGTACCAGTTATCAATTAGTACTTTAGCTTCGGAGATAAGCTACATAGGTGGATTTTAAACTTCTCTGGATGCTGGACAAAACACTGGATAGCAATAGTGAGGAAAAACTAACCTTTACTCAGTTGTAATTGAGTATAGCAGTACTTAATATCTATCATATTTAAGGGGAATTTTTGCATTATGAATAGCTGTTTCCAACAAAACATCAGCATTTCTTCCCACTGGTGAAATATTACGTATTCTATGCATCTGCTTTTATCGATAGAACTTGGTTTTGTTGCAGATCTGATTGTGTGCTTTCCTGACAGATCTATTGGTTGTCACCTTCTTTATGTCGCAGGGGTAAACAATGAGGTAGAAAAGTGTATACATAAAGTAGATTTATAGCTAAAATATATTTTGGGACATATCAAACAAAAGGAAGCATATATTCAGAGGAGAAAAAATTTTTAAAAAAGAAACAAAAATGCACCTAGGGAAGAAAAAGAATGTCCTTAGAGAAGAGATTAGCAAAAAAACCCCCACAAAACCACAACAGCCTTGAGGAACGGAAAGGCTTCAAATTACCATTATGCCAATCCATCACTGGTGCAGGATTTGAAAATTAATTGTTTGAGAACTGCTGAGTTAGATTGAACCAAGCAAAGACTTCCTGACCTAGACCAATATGATGTGATAAGAATACCAGCAAAAAAAGAAAATGGACTGGTTGTGAATCAGACTGCCTATCTAGCCTTCAAATCTACATAGTTTTTCTTTCTGCCATTTACATATGCTTTATCCATAATTTTAATGCACTTTTTGATTTTTGGAAACCTTCATTATACTCTAAGGATATGGTAATATTACACTTTATGGTCTCATAGCTATCATTCAGGGCACTTGGAAGAGCTGTTCATTAAGCATCATGGAGATAACTTCTGGAGATCTAAGTGGCAAGCTGTCATGTTGCAGTGAAAGTAGTTAAAAAAAGAACACTAACTAGGTCAGCCTCAGAAAATGAGTTGTATTACTGTGCTTGTAACAAACAGAAAAACCCCAGTCCTTAATTGAATACGGAGCAATAGGAATTAAATCCACAAGGAACATGACAAATTATGAATGGCTTTTTTGTACTATGGTTCCAATACACCTACGCTAAATAAACTTCTGATAAGAATTTCTGGTTTTCTATTTTCATTCTTTCAGGATATCATGGTATTTTATGCTTTATAAGACTGGGGTATAGCTATGCAGGATTTTTAGTTACTAACACTAACACCGGTTTATCTACATAATACAGACATTTTTTTCAACAGCGGTGTGAATTGTTAGCCTTCCTAAACAGCCTGGTTTTTTAAACAAAAATTACTCTCAAAATTGCAAGTTTCTGTTTCATTTAAAAATCATATTGGGTGCATCTTTCATCTAAATTAATTCCGTAATATTCCAGTGTGATGTTCTCTGTACAACTATTCCCTGGCAATTCCAGTACAGAAATAAATCATGTAACAAGTTGAACTTCACAAGAATCTTCTAAAAAATAAGCAGTGTGGAATAAGTCAGTGGCCAAATTCAGAAAAAAAACCAGAAATCTTTAATGTTATACTTTTATGATATTAATTCCAATTCTATTTAATATTCATCTAGTGTGATTCTTTTTGCCCATCACTGGACATTTATGCTGCAATCACTTGCCTGAACTATCTTTATAATGAGAAAAAAATACATTTTTATATTAAACATCTACCCAAGAATATGAAAAATTTCCTAGAAATGCCCATTTCTATCTGATGACTAAGATGGTAGCCCAGATACCATGTTATTTACTTTATGGGTGTTTGAACACTGGTGAAACGAAAACCACCACTGTGCTGACTTGTACCCTGTGATCAATCCCTCATTGTCTCTCTGATGTAATCAAACTCCTATTTATACTGAAAACTTTCCAAGAGCTTGACTAATTTTCAGTTTGTTCATCATGTTTCTTCAGTACCTTGCAAAATGAGACTATAACTACAGAGGTGAATTAGACATACTCACCTGACTAGTGTTTCACATAGGCATGGGAATGTGCTCAGCTTTGTTCTAGACAAATAAATTCATTATGCTGTGGTGAAGAAAAGCTGAATGCAGGCCCTTTATAGCCTATATGGAAAGCTGATGTTCTTCTCATTGAAATGAAAGAAAATAGTGCTGCGCATGTCTGCAATTTTACCTATTAGAGCTGTTGCATAACCTTTCTGCTTCAGGAGTTTGGAAAAAGTTATTTCTTCAGAAGGAAGTCCCCCAGAAGAGGCAGAAAATAAGAAGACACCAACTCGTGAGAAGGCAGCCATTCCTAAATACAGTAAAAATGAATGAGACCGGGATAATACAAAGAAACAATTTCCATTCATTAGTTCTGCCTGAACTTTTTCACTTTAGGTGATATCACTTAAATGACATAATACAATCAGACATCAAATGTTTCAAGTGGAAGATACAATCATCCATTTAGCTGAGCGAGGTCTTTTCTGTATTGACACCAGAAACTGAGACATGGAGAAAAATACTCTCAGCTTATAACCATGGGGCCAGCCATTGCATAAACAGGTGCAGCCCCTTCTGCAGATTTTCTAAGGTCTAGCAAAAGTTTAAGAAGTTGAGCTTGTATAATTTTTTCTTGTACATGGGGAGGGAAGGAAGATGAAGACTAAGTGAGATCATTCCCAAGTTCTACTCTCTGAATTTCCACTTTCCTCATGTGTGGTTTCCTACAAGCCTTTAAGGTTTTTTGAGAGAAGGCATATTGAAATAGAGCAGTCTTACAGCTTGGCATGTAAATATCATGAGGTCAGAAAGAGCAAGAGAGAATCTGATTCTGTAAATAGAGTAGCTTGGGCTGTCAGCATTGATGGGGAAGGACCAGTGCTCCAGTGGCACAAAGACACATCATCCAATGCACGCAGAGTGAGCACACTAAAGGAGCATCAGGTACTGGCTAACAAGACAACATCTAAATAAGGCACAGTAATTTCTATATACTAAGAATCTGAGACACACAAATGAGCTTATAAACTGCTCTCAGGATGAGGAACTTGAGAGCTCAGGTTCATGAAAATTAGATTACTAGGATTCCAGATGAGAGCTGGCACTGAAAATAGACAGTAAAAACAGAGAATATCTATGCAAATCTGTGCAGATGTATCTTCAGGAAGTCTAAATTATGCAACTGGATGATTACAGTTCCCAAGTTACATGACTGATGTAGACAACCAGAATCCTCCCTCAGGTATCCCTTGTGGTTACACGAGAAAAAGACTCGTTAGACTGGTTTATTAAAGAGAGCGCAACCTCTCCTTCAAATGCTGACTTCAGTTTATTTATCTATATTTTATTTATTTATAGTTATGTTTATGTATTTCAAGCTCTTGTAACTGAAATCAGTGTAATTCCCTTAAGTTATCAGAATGAAAGTACAGAAGCATTTCTTTTTTTCAGCATTACCTTTCTCTGAGTTTGTGTATCATCCAACACTGCATTTTGGAATCTTCTTCTTCAGCTCTATTAGCAGGAGTTCTAGATTTCTAACATTTTTTCCACATCATGATTCTAATGTCTTCTAGAATAACCCTTTACTAGTTCTTCACTGATATTTGGAAGCAAACTATATTTAGAAATTTTGTAATTTAAGTAAGACAAAGTTCAATTTTTGTACCTACATGGAAATGGTTAAGTATGTCTGAGAGCTGACCAGTGAAGAAAAAAAATAGCTCAAGTGCTAATTTTTCAGAAATAAGAACAAGGATCATAATGGAAAGTGACCAGTGACTCTACCTACAGTAAATATTAATAGCAATATATCTGTAACAGGTATATAAAATTTTCCTTTGCAGATGAATGCAATGGAAAATTTGTCAAATTAATATTAGCTGGCACTTTTGCAGAAGCTTGTTACTTGATTTGAATGAGCTCGAACATATCAAGTAGGCTCCAGAGTCTTGCTTTGCTTTCATTCCCAGAAGCAAGGACAGGATGTTTTATCACTAATGAACAAGTGATCTGATTAATGTATAATGATCCTTGCTAAAAATGATGTTAAGGGAATGTTAAAGCTGCATGGCTAAGCACTGAGAGGCTCAGTCCCAGCACACTAAAATAAACAGACTAGATCTTCACTGACTCAAATAGGCTTTGGTTCAGGTACTTTAAAAGTAAGAGAAATTAAGTGCATGTATTCACAGGATACTTAACACTGTGTATGGGTAGATATGGAACAAAAATAATACTTTACAGAAATGAGAGATTTTTTGCTCTCGTCTTCCCAGTTTTAAGGGCAACTTGAATACCTTATTGAACTGTCCTGCCCCTAGCTCCCCCCGCACAAAAAAAAAGAAAACCAAAACCCAAACCCAACAATTTCTCTAAACGAAAAGGTTTTGCAAAAATAGAAACGTCTGAGCAGAAGTATTTACATTGGGTTGTTCCACTGAGTCTTTCTAGATGCATCTCTCTGATGTTCAATACTTGGGTTGCCCACCAACATGGTGGGAGCAGCCTGAATGCAACTGTGGAGGCAGGCAAAGAGCCTAGGGTCATTGAATAGTGGAGGCAGTTCACAGAATCACAGGGAATCACAAGATATGCTTGGTTGGAAGGGACCTACAGGGATCATTGAATCCAACATCCAGCCCTGCACAGGACATCCCCATGAGTCACACCATGTGCCCCAGTGTGTTGTCCAAACACTTCTTGAACTCTGTCAGGCTCGGTGCATACAGCACTTGAGGTGAGGCCACCCTAGCACAGAGCAGTTCGGGACAACCCCCTCTTTTGTCTGGCTGGCGATGCTGTGCCTGATGCAGTCCAGGACACAGCTGGCATTAAATAACCACGATCAGATTGTTTTGTCAGTATTTAAAGAAAAAAAAATTTATTCATTAAAAAAACTTTATCTTTGCGTCAACCCCTCTGAAATGTGAAAATTCCCCACATATATGAAATTTCAAATGTAGACCAACTCTGCTGAGCTTGATCAGTCACTGAAAGGACTCATCATTTATCATTACTTTACCCAGTAATGACAAACAAATCAAGAAAGGCCAGACAAAAAACTTGCATACAGTTTACTGTAAATAAAATATTATATTTGTATAAAAATAAAGTACTGGATTTTACCTGATCTTATAGGATATCTCCCTGTCAGGAAAGCTGCCCTACTTGGAGTACAAAGTGGGGATGCTGCTATATGCTGAGTAAGTGTTACTCCTTCCTCTGCTAGCCTGTCAATATTAGGGGTCCTGGAAAAACACAAGGAAGTGAGAAAAAATACACAAAGATGATTATTTGGATATAGGCATGGCAAGCCCAAGGCATCTGAGGCAAGAACTATCAGGAAAATACAGTTAATATTTTATGTCTGTAAATTATCAAAACCATATTGGGGTTGCAATTCCAAATACTATCATGTCAAATATTTTTACATTAGGTGTCAATAATGAAGAGAGACACTGTGACATTGTGGTAAAAATCTTTTTCCCCACTTTCATCTATTCTTCATGGCCAGTCCTAAATTGCAACATCTGGACATATAATACTGCAACCATTTTTAATGTGTTCCTTGACCAGAACTGTAATTTTACAACCTTTTTGCTTCAGTAATGAGGGCAAGAGAGACTAGAGAAAAGTTGTGCTCCCTTACTCTCTACTTTGTGTCTCTTCTGTCTCTCCCCAGCAAAAGCTTTTTGGGGTAGGGATAATGGTGCTATCAGCTATTAGAAGAGATTCAAATTATTATGAGCCTGTGTTATGCTCTATATTAACAATATCTACATGTCTGACATGATTATGTCTGCTATGTTAGACCCAGGGGCACAACCAAGCTTCCATATCTGCATGGGAAACTTGTCTGTGACCTGGCTCATCATGCAGATTAAAATTGGTTCTAGCAGGAAGAAATCCTATCCTTGGTTCAACAGATAAAAATTACTAATGCAGACTGGCCAGGAGGTGCAGCATGCTCTAATAGCTCTCTGACCCTGGAGATTAATGACTGTGACCTCAAGGCGTACTAGTGCTCCCATCATCCAAGTATGAATAGTCAGAAACATTAATTTTCCAATGGACTTATTTTCTATCTGTAATGTCACCTGCTGATAACAATCAATAAGATGAAAATTCATCATATTCTAAAAATCTAATTCTGAATTCTCCCAGCAGAGAACATAGATCTTGGAGTCGTTCTGGTGCCTGAGAGGGGAGTGATCCAAACATCAGTGTTGTATATATTTTTCCCTGTTTAAAACCCAAAGCTGTAACTTGATTTTTTTTTTTTTAAATTTGAGTTATGAGAAGATTTTACTTCTAACTAACATCAGCAGGAACAAGAGCATTTAACATTTGACAGGATAGTGCTTTTAGTCTGAATGTTTTATTTAACTTTGCCAAAGACTTTGCACACAATGGCTAGATATCACTAGCTCTGTTTAGAGAACCATCACATCTACGCTGGTAGCAAGAAACACCCCAGGGCACATTGATGCATTATTCAAGTATATTAACATTTGTTTTAATTAATATATTGACTGCTGTATGAAGATAAATTAAGGACAAATATCAGCTCTTTATTTCCAATTAGTTAACAACAACCTTGTGCCAAATCATGAGTGCTTCAAAATATGTTTAATTCATAGCACTTGTGTCATGTATATTTCAGAAGAAAATTTTTGATTATATTTTAGTTCTTTAGAGCTACTCTTATTTGGTTGGTTGCTCAATCCTCTGTTTATAATGCAACTTTTCAGCAGGATAAATGCATTAGCTAAGTCTTTGGTCAAAAAAAGAAAATAAGGATTGAATATCCTAATCTCTGGAAAACTTACTAATTTGTTTACTCATAAAAAAATAATCAAACCTCTGAATGTTCTGGCATTTTTAATTTTACAAATACATTGAAAATTAAATATAAACCTATGACTCTGAAAAATTATTATCCTACCTTAAGGTTCTGTTCCCGTAACATCCCAGATCTCCAATACCAAGATCATCAGCCATCAGTAATATGATACTGGGCTTTGAAACACTGTGTGTTTTGACACTGTTTATGGTACACTGGAAAATTATTAGAAGTAAAAGGAGCTCCATCTTCTTCCTGGAGTGTAAGAACAGGTGGAAAATATGATAAATAGACTGTTAATCTAATTTATTCTTATTATAACGCTTTGCATGGTAAAAGAAAAAGAGAAGAATTGCATACTTTTAGTTGGCTTTTTTTTCTTGGGATTTTTTAAAAATTTTTTTTTCTCTCATACTTCTTAAAATTAAAAATGCGTTTTTTAGTATATGGCTAATTTTTCCTTCCACTCCTTTACAGAGATGAAGCCTTTAAATGAAGACAAATAAAGAACTAGGTACAACCTTAGTGGTAATTTTGCATACACACATGCACTATACAGCAATAAATCATAAGAGCTAACAATGCTTGGGGGTTTTTTCTTTTGTTTGTTTGTTTGTTTGATTGATTTTGGGGTGTTTTTTTGTTTTGGTTTGGGGTTTTTGTTTGTTTGTTTTTTGTTTTTTCTATCTACAAATGTGATTTCAGGAACACAGAATCTGAAATCATTTAGAACCAAAACCTCCAAGGCTCACTGCAGAAAAAAAAGTTAATCAATTCCACTAATGAAGTAAATTACTGAATTTCTCTTCAACAGCGAGGGAAAAAATTCCAGATGAAGTTTAAAGGAAAGGAATAAATATTACAGAAAAGAGGGTGAAGAAATTATTGTAAGGAATGTTAAGAAAAGGTTTTTGACAAACATTTAAAATATCAGGGTCTATAGCAAAATCAATTAAAAATATTTTATATAATACCACAATATTCTATAAACAATGCTCATGCCACATCCAACCTTAAACAGGAAAAAGGATGTATTGTACACCATACAACACACAATTATAATTATATATTTTATGGTAAAAGCAGAGCATTTGCAGACGTACATGCCATGAATGCTATTTTACCTAAATCAGAACTTGTCATATCTCTGTTTTAAACTGAACTGACCATGCCCTGGCTGAAACTGAGTGCCTTCAGGCTGTAATGGACTGTGCCAGGCATACCCATCAAAAAGAACAGAGACTCTCTTTTGTCTCTCATAAGAGTCCCACCTTTTCTGGATGCAGACAGCCTTTTTCAAATGCAGGCGAGGCATGAGCCACATCGGCACTCTGCATTGTTCTGGGACAAGAAGTAAAGTGGAAGAAACCAGGACTAAGGCAGAAATTTGTAAGCGAAAGAGTAGAAAAAGGAGATAGAGACAATAATTTCCAGGGAGAATGGGGACAGCAGGTCAATGAAGAAAAATCTTGTAAATCAATGAGTTATGGTAGATAAAAGTAACTTGAGAGAAGATAAAGAAGTCAAAACTGAAAGAGCTGGTACAATGAGACTAGACATCAAGGGAGACAGATTCACAGACCAGTGAGGTGGGTAAAAGTATTTGTAGAGAAGACAAAATAGGCAGAAGTAGAAGAGTTTACTCTGACTTTAATAACAAGAATGGAAGATGAGAACCAATTGGAATGAGAATTGCAGGCAGAAATGAGGAGAAGTGGTAGAGGAAAAAAGAAACAGGAAGGGATGACAGTGAACAGGAAAACAGAACTGAGGAACAGAGGTGAGAGAACTGGGAATGTCTGGGAGGAAAGAGCTGAGGAGTTATGATTAAGGTCAATGAAGAGAACTGATTGGAAAGAACCCGGGAAGATAAGATTTGGGACTAACGTAAGTGTGAAGAGATCAAAATAGTGGAGATCAACCAACACAGACTGGGACTTCTGATTCCCAAATTCATTACTGCTGTTCTGTCAGAAAGTATAGGTGAAAAGAGGGCATTAACTCTTTTAGTGCTTGTTCACATACAGATAAAACACTGGCAAGTATATTAGCTATTTTTTACTGCTTAAGGTACAATTTATAAACATTTTGGTGACGATAGTTCTGGCTTAGACTTCAGCCAGCAGCATCTAAAGATCCCAGCCTTACCACTGCAGCACATCCTTATCTTTATCCCATGGGAAGAAATCTACTTAATTTCAGACATGGAAAATAAATACACAAACTGTAAGACTAAAACAGTAAATGCATTTCTGCCCAGGATGCATCTAACTCATCCTTCATCAAATAACCATACTAATGAAGCTGTGTAGCCCCTACCATGGTGCAGATATACCTTACTTCCCTGAAAGGATAAACAAATGTGATTTGCTTCCCATGCATTCCAAGAGAACAATTAACACCCAAATTGACCCAAGAGGACAGGAACAGCCTGCTGCTGGATCTTATGTTCCTACTACCCTGCTCAGACTGGAAAGGTCTCAAAGGCCAGTGGCAATGGGCATGTTATATGTTGGTATCCTTACGTAGAGAGTTGCACGGATGCTTGCAAGACCCACAGAAGGTAGCCTCATTTATTACCTCCATTTCTCATTTTGTAAATCAGCCAAAAGTAGTGTTATTGAAAGTTGTCTCTGATACAATGCTGCTGGATACTTCTCCACTCTGAAGCAGTATCTGCAGATACTCTCACGCACTGAGCTATATGCCTTCACCTGATATCATGTCCCTGAAGTGAAATAACAAGGAAACAGGAAAAAAAATAATCCAAACAACTATGATTTCTCTGGTGTACTCTCTCTGCAGCAGATTTTCATGTGTCTTGGAAGGATGTGCACAGAAAGCAAGAAAAATCAGATGGATGAAATTGAGTGGAACAGACAACAGCAAAGAAATTCAAAGGAGCTAAAAGGGAAGGACGTGATAAGAATGAAGCTCTGAGAATGCTGAGGGCTGTCTGTGTTACACCAGGGTTTGTCCTGGTGAAAACAAAGGCATATGTAGACCTAACATGAAAATGGTAACAACAAATCAGGTGAAGCTTTCAGCTAACTAATGTTTCCTCTCTGTTCAGAGCCAATTCAAATGCTTAAGAAAAGATTTCTTTTACGAGCACACCCTTCTAGCTTTTGGCATTTTCATTTTGGCATTTTCAGCATTAAAGCAATTTTGGAGAGGAGAATATTGTAATGACTATGTCTCCACATATCTTTTAACCTTCATGGATTTGTTTTAGTCTATTTTGAGTCAATTAACTTTTCTTTGGTTTGGTTTTTTGCATTGAACCAATTTTATTTTATTTTTTTTATTTCCGTAACACTCTTGAGATGTTCCTTCAGTAGGCATCAGCTTTGAAGGCTTGTGTTTCATATCATGAGGCAACATTTTTCCTTCTTTTTTGCATGTAGGGCACATAAGTGCAAGTTTTAACCTCTGCCTTACTTCCCCGGTGATATAATACAACTGAAAGCAGCTTCTTCCTTTCTAATGTGGCTGCTAAGTGGAATAGATTCAAGAGGTGCTTAATCTCCTACAATAAAAGCCATATAAGAATTTGTATTGCACATATCCTATTTCAACCTACAATACTTTAATCACTGTACAGGAACCTATAGACATGCATACATACACACACAGATGTATCGATATGCACATATACATGTATGTGGGGGCATATACACGTCCTACTTTTTCTACATATCTCCAAATTGTATTTTTGGAATTCTAATATGTATTTTCTATTAGCATTAAAAAACCCCAAACATGTGAGAACAAATCAATGAAAGAAAAGCCCCAAACAGATACAATCCACTATTTCTTGATATTTCATATGGACTTATCAAACACTTCTTTTTAGTTTTAATTTTCTTCATTAAAAAAGGCTGGTCAAAGAGTTGTCTTTTTTTTTTTTTTTTTCCATCAGGATAACTGATTCAAGATGTGGCTGTCATAGAATCATGGAATATCCTAAGCTGGGGACCTACAAGGATCATCAAAGTCCAGTTCCTGGCTCTAGACAGGACATCCCCAAGAGTCACGCCATGTGCCCAAGAGCATTGCACAAACACTTCCTGAACTCTGTCAGGCTTTGTGCTGTGACCACTTCCTTGGGGAGCTGTTCCAGTGTCCAACCATCCTCTGGATGAAAAACCTTTTATATTATCCAACTTAAACCTCCCCTGACAAAACTTCAGGCCATTCTCTCGAGTCCTGTCACTGGTCACCACAGAGACGAGATCAGTGCCTGCCCCTCCTCTTCCCCTCACAAGGAAGTTGTAACTGCAGTGAGGTCTTTCCTCACTGTCCTCCAGGATGAACAGACCAAGCGCCCTCAGCTGCTTCTCATACACCTTCCCCTCAAGGCCCTTCACCATCTTTGTTGCCCTCCTTTGGACACTCTCCAATAGTTTAATGTCTTCCTTACATTGTGGCACCCAAAACTGACCCCAGCACTTGAGGTGAGGCTGCCCCAGTGCAGAGCAGAGCGGGACAATCCCTCCCTTGCCTGGCTGGTGATGCTGTGCCTGATGCTCCCCAGGACATGCTTGGCCCTCCTGGCTGCCAGGGCGCTGCTGACTCGTGTTCATCTTTCCACTGACAAGGACCCCCAGGTCCCTTTCCTGGCACTGCTTTCCAGCATCTCATTCCCCAGTTTGTACATCCACGGTTGCCTCATCCCAAGTGCAGAATCCGGCACCTACCCTTGTTGAAATTCATATGGTTGGTAATTGCCCTGTCCTCTAATTTGCTGAGGTCTCTCAGCAGGGCTTCTCTGCCTTCAAGGGAGTGAACAGCTCCTCCCAGTTTAGCATCATTGGCAAGCTTACTTAGTATACTTTCCAGTCCTGCATTGTTCATGAAGATGTTGAAGACCAGTGGGCCTAAGATGGAGCCCTGTGGAACCCCACCAGTGACAGGCTGCCAGTCTGATGTCACCCCATTCACTGTAACCCTTTGCATCTGACCCATCAGCCAGCTGCTCACCCAGCACATGATGTGTTTATCCAGCTGTGTGCTGGATAATCCTTATCTGACTACTACAGACACACGCATCTTTTCAAGAACAATTATATGAAAGTCTTTCAAACATCTCTTCCCAACTGAATCATCTCAGCATTTTTATTAACTTCGATTAAGCAATTTATCTCTAAACTACTCTTTTAATGAAAGAGAACCCTTTGAGAAAATGCTTAATATACTTTATCCTTGAAGGTATAGTATTTTCTGATGAAATAAGCAACATTTAAAGATACTGACCTCATTAAAAAATGCTGTGCTATCCTTAAGCAGTATGCAAAAAAAGAAAAAAATTACCTTGCTTAACTGAATGCTAGAACTCCAAAATTTCTGAGTCATAAAAAATCAAAATGTAAACAAACGAGAGACAGCCCTGACCTCCATAAGATTCTGCAAAGAGAAGATTCTTCAACTTAATGAGAAAAAAACAGAGCTTTTAAATTTTATGAAATGGCAAAGTAATATTATGTACAATTGATAATTTTATGGTATCAGTTTAAGATTTGCTAAAATCTCTCAATTAATTCTTCTCCTGCAAGTTGGCAATATCTGTTGAATCTTTGATGCCATATAACTTGTTTTCTGAAATTTTTCATATTTCAGTATGCATTTTAACTATATCCATATATGAAAATCTGTATTTAATTTATTAAAAGTTGTCTCATTTCTTACTTAACACAAGCTGGGAAAAACATCAGAACAAATAATCATGTTTCTTAAGTGCGATTAATGATTGCATCTGAATTAAACAGAGATGAAGCCACAGACTCTAAGTTTAGTTTAGGTACCTTTTAAAATGGTTTCTCAAGAATTTTCTGCTTTTGTCTTAACTAAGTTACAGAACTTAACGGCAGTATTAATAAATAATAAGCATTATTTCTGGTAGCACATTATAACCTGAATGGAATAAAATATAATCTTTTGTCATATAATGTCATTATTTTATTTGTAATAAAAATCCTATATAATTAGATACACTTATTAGAGCACATACATTTTTTACCCCATTTCTGCTGTTTCACAAAATTCTCTGTTAGCCAAACGCTCATTAAAAAGTTGATTTTGATTATGGGCTCTGGTCAGCAACATAAGAGAGATCCTCGAGATAAAACAGGTAGTCATCCTATTTTCCAGTTATGCGCCATCCTCAGAAAAAAAATCTTTTCAAATTAAAAAAAAAAAAAAAAGCTAATCATGAGTAACTAACTACAGTGACTATGTCATTTCACTTCCTGGAGACCAGATGTAAGTATTCAAAACAATTAAAAGAAATTTTTCTCATATACTTTTAGGGCTCAGCTAAACTCGTCCATGATATTTAGCTTACTTAAGAGTTTTGAAAGATGTTGAGTCAGGACTTTTTTAATATACACAGATGCTGAGTGAAAAGACTATTTTTGACACTGCCTTTTGCAAGAGTGTCAAATGGACATGAGGAAGAACTCAGGTGCCTAAAATTTTGCACTTTAGTGTTATGCAAGCAGATAAGGACTGTAAAGTTCTGCAACACTGTGACTCTTACACATGGAATTGACAGTTTGGTTACAACCATTTGAACTGGACAACATAGAAATTACAGCTTCATCTCACTGACTGGTCACAAACTCTTCACCTTTGCCTAACTATAGCCAAACTAGTCTCCTTTGAGTTTCTATTCATATTCATTGCAATGTTTTAAAAAATGTTTAAATAAAGGTTCTAATTACAAGTAATATTAGACTAAAACACTCAACTCCAACAAGACACTGCCTTCACAGGGATAGTGCACAGATCTGAAGGTTGGTACCTAAGTCCTGCTGTAAGTCACTGAAGGGACAGTAACACAACCGACCACTTAACACTGAATTTTATTTTCCTTCAATTTGAAAGCAGTTTCTAAACCCTTTTCACTGAAATGGTAGCCTTTGAATGCCTACCAGATGAAAACATGAAACCTAACAGAAAACGCCCCCCAACAACTCAACCCCAACCACAACCCACCCCTCTCCCCCGAGTTACTTAATGGAATCCTCCAGAGTCTGTCAAGATCAAAGCTTTGGATTTTATAACACCATATTCCTCTACCTACAATCACTTTTCTAGACAGAGTGGTTTACCAGAGAAAATTGCAGGGAAATGGCCAGTTAATTTTATTTTGCTACATAAGGCTAGCAACTAACACATCAATAAAATGACCCAGTATGTCATGCTATTTCCAAAATGATGCTTCATTTAAAGAGAAAAATGCATTTGAATTAGTTTTTTCTCAAAGTGTTATTATTTTCATACCAGTTTTATTGTTACTTATACTTTCATTATGATAACACTTAAGGACTCTCAATACTGCTGATTGGACCAGACAGAAAAATTGTACCAGAAAGAAAAGGCTGAATTCAACCAATATTGATTTTACCCATGTAGAATTTAAGTACCTATATGGCCCATAGCAAATAGGCAGACGTGGTGCACACCAATCCATGTGGATTTATTAATCTTTAAGTTAGGCATTTAGTCTGAGCTAATTATCCAAGCTTTCTTTTTAATTAATAGGACGATAACAGGTACCTTAAGAATTTCTTCTTAAGACTGGTATAATAAAATGTTGGAAAGGGTGCTCATGACCTTTTTCCACAGACTAGAAAGCCTTGACACCTAGTTTAGGCTAGATTTATACAAATGAATAGTTACATGAAATAAATCCCACCGTTATGATGGGTTGCCTCTACGCTCTCAGCATGAAATATGAAAAAAACCCCTTTTTGTAATAAACAAACATAAAGTTTTTCAATTCATATGATGTGCTCTACTAACCTCACTGGTGTAAGTTTCTTACTCTGTGAGTAGTAATTCCTACTAGAAATCTAAAAGCTAGGGACAATTCCTCATGAGTTTTAATGGCAAAATTTTTTCTCCAAGGAACATATTTAAGTGTTTTTCCTCTCCAGACTGTAGAGCAATATGATGAATCTTCCGTCTTAAATATTTTATCCTTTCATTACTCTAAAACAAAAGAGACAAGAATGATCCATCCAACAGCAATGATTAATTTAAAGGAATATTGGTAATTCTCTAATTGAAGTCAGCTATAGCCATTATGTGTTTAGGTTACAGTCACAAGTCTGATTGGAAAAATAAACTTTATTTTGATGTAGTTCTGCAAGAACAGAATTTATTCAAGCAGAATGATATATCAAGGAAGCTCTCGTCAGAGGCGACCAGCCAACAAACTGTAAGCTCAGCCCATCTACTCCCTGCCTACTTTCCTACGAGCTGCATGCACAAGGCAACCAAAACAGCCTGTGACTGGCCAGTGACTGCTAGATCCTGTTTACTTTCCTTCATGAGGTCCTTGTCACAGAAGAAAAAACACTTCAGTTCCCGATGTAAGAAAAAGTCTTTTACTGTCCATGGGCACTGTTCAGCAATTCACATGGATAGTGAACATTTTGGTCATGACACCACTCACATGTACAAGTATCTTACACGTTCTCCTGACCCCCATCACACCACGGGAAATTCATTCATTCTAATCATGGAACAGTGATACACGTTTGTCCTGTCACATAAGAGGTAGGAGAACAGGTAGGTTGTTTTGGCAGCAGAGGGGCACTCCAGGGGCTGCTCTGTGCTGAACACAAGTCAGTTCCCGCCAGCTCTGTAATGGACACACTGTGGGTCACAGCTGAGCCCATCAGCCAAGCTAGTGGCACTTTAGGGAAACATATTTAAGAGAGGGCAAAAATGCTAGGGGGTAAGGAACAGAGAGAGAAGGGTTGTGAGGAGCAGAGGGAGAGGAGGAAGAAGAGGAAAGAACAAAAAGGCCAAAGCAGCAGGAAGCGTCCCACACTGGATCAGGAATGTGCCCAAAGGCATTGTGGTCCGTGGAGCAACAAGGAGTGGCAAAGGGAAACAGCCACGCACTGACTTCAGCCTTGTGTGCCTCCCTGAAAGGGCTGTGCACTACCTGCAGCAGTAACACAGCAGGAGGAGATGTCCAGAGTGAAGGTATGGAGATTAGGAAAGCGAAGGAGAGGAATCTGAAGATGAACCTGGGAAAGTAGGAGGAAAACTGTTTTTCCTGCAAGATTAAATGTTTTCCTTTTTTACTCTGTTTTGCTTCCCAGTACTCCAACCAATTAAATATTTATGCCACCTATCAATAAATTAAGTTGTATTCCCCAAGTGGTTTTTCCTATGACAGTGATTTTCCTGTCTTTCTTTCACCACCAGTTTTCTCTTGACTCCTACTAATTTTTCCCCATGTCCCTGGGGAAGGAAGGAAGTGAGCGAGCAGCTGTGTGAGTTCTTGGCTGTTAGCCAGGGCCAACCCACCACATTTAAAATGAACAGGAATAAATGGATCTAATAGCAAATTAATTTCATTGATTACCAGTAGCCAAAGATTTCTTTGCTGTTATTGAATCCATCTTAGATACTAAAAGTCAACTTTTACCAGGGAGAGAAATGGCAAAGCTTAATAAGCAGAAAATAACTCGAGACAAACTGTCTTATGGTGTTGCTGCTATAAGCAGGAGGCTCACAGGAGATACACAAACAGCTTCTCCTTCCTCTTAATTTGCATGGGTAAGAGACATTAAAAATAAACAAGTAGTAGCTCATCAAAGACCAAGCTTCTTCTTTACAGTTTCTAAAACCGGAAAATCTGGTTTATGTTACTTTTGTCCTACAACTAATATTCATGGAATGGTATCCTCATTCTGCAAATACTTATGAATGAAATTGCTTGGAATTTTTTTGACAAAAATCTTTCTAGCAAGAAAAAAAAAGTGGTTTTCAACCAAAAAAAGTTTTTTTTCTTTTTTAAATGACACAATTTAAAAATGAAATTGTTCTCGCTTACTTTCAAACATTAAAAATAGCCTGTTTAGCATTTACAAGGTGAAAACAAACCGCTTTTTTTTTTTTCTTTTGGGCTGGGAGATATTTTTACTGCATTATTGTGACTTGAGTTAAAATATTAACTCTCAAATTACCCAATTTTTAGGACCTAATGCAAAGTTAAAACAAAGATAATAGCTTTATCCATGCATCATTTCTATTTTTCCCCCCAAATAACATAATGAAAAAAGAGCTTCAGAAAAGCAGGGGGGAGGTGGGAGGCAGGAGGAAGGAAGATGGTAAGTGATTTTCTAGCCACCTTTAATGAAGAGATTCTCCACTAGCATTATTCACTAAACAATAAAAGTATGAAACAGCTTAAAAATAAAATACAATCATTGCAAAACAAAACTGAAAACAATATGTAAGGATCATGAAATTAGGAGGTGTTACAAACCAGGAAAATGTTTATCCTAGAAAGAACATTTATACAATTAGGAAAAGAAGGACGATGAGCTGCACAGTGGCTATATAGCTGCCTGACTGCAAACTACATAGATCAGAATCTGCTAAAAAATGTGCCAGACAAAGAGCAAAGACATTTACAAAACAAGACATATACATTAACCAAATCTGTATCCCAACTCCAAAGATCTAATTATTTATTAATTTCAATAATCCTTCAAAAGAATAACTGACTTTCCCATCAATAAAAAAAAAATGTTACTATACTTAGCTTGGCAAAATATTTGAGGGGTAGACTTTAAACATCATAGGATTAGGTAAAAATTAAAATTAATGTCTTAAAATGAAGGATACCTGAAACAGCAAATAATTCTAAGACTAAAAATATATGTCTGCAATACAAGAAGAGGCTAAGTGGATCCTTAGAGACAGACAGAAAATAAAAATACCTGAACAATCAGTGTAGAAATGCATATATTGTATCACAGCAATACAGGAAAAACAGCAACTTAAGCCAGAGGTATCCAGGTTTGTTCTGCCCTGTGTAAGCAGAAAACTCTTGCTCCTTCCACCCCTTATTTTTCTCTAGTTCTTTACTCCTTGCTTTCATAGGAACTCTATGAAACTTGTAAATTCTTGCTGTTAAAACAGAACAGCATTTTTTTTGCACATAGGAGCTGAGGCAAAATCCCAACATGACAAAATGAAAATTATCATTAGCTTGAAACTACAGCAATTAATTTCATTTTCACCTTATTTTGTACGATGTTTTAAGATCATAAATAAATCTAAAAAGTATTCAGAAAAGGCATTTTTCTATTTTCTTATGGCGCACCTTTTCTTGGGGTACACCAGCATCAGCTTCCATTTAACATTTGAAAGTTTCTCAGTAATAGCTCCAGGGGTCTCATTATCTTTTGGCTTGGACTGGAGCATGCTGCCAGTATTTCTGAAGCAAATAACACACTTTTCCAATTGTATGAGAATGTTTCTAAATAAGTTTTTAAGTAAGGATGTTTTCCTTTGCTTTGTGCCTTTAGGTACAACACAACCTTATGTTTTTAAAGGATGGATTCTGTTCATCAGTAAGAAAGAACATATAAATTCCGCTGTCCAAAATGCATTTTTTCAGGACAATACTTTACTGCTATTATTAGACAACTGCTATACTAGACAACATACCCAGTTGTCTATCATAATAATATAGGACCTGGAGACGTGATGCTAAGAGTTACTCTCGTAAGTGACTAACCCACGTCAATAGCTTCTAATTTTCTACATCATAATAGTCAGTTCTGTCAGCAGTACAGAATACAAACAATACCAAAGAAAAACAGATCTGTTTGAGCTCTGTACCCTAAGATTCCCTTATGAGTATGGCTGATCAACTGATTCTTTAGCATAGTAGACAAAAGGAAGAGGCCATTTTTGCACCAAATTTGAAACATTTGTCCAGGATGCAAAAATATCCAAAATCAGTATCATTGCATACCTGAAACTGTTCAAACCTGTGTGTTCACAACCCAGAGTGCCATAGCCACAGTTCTTGTTAAGCCCTTCTTAAAAAGCAATCTCACTTGTCCTGTAGTCTTCCTCTCAACTAAGCTTCTCACCTAAACTAACTTTATTTCATTCCTCCTCATCCTCAAACTTCCGGTCATACAATCAACAAGCCACCCCACAAACTCTTCTGCAATCCTAATCTTTCTAAATCGTGCCCTACCCTATTTCAAACCCCTTCCTACTCAAGAATCCCATATCAATGTGCCACTGATATAAACTGAGGCTCAATACCTTTTGGACGCAGTGGCTCGACTCCTCCAATTTTGCTTGCCCAGGTGCTGCTGTTGTCACTGCCTCTCTAGCACCAGCCACTGCTCTCAATGCTGCTGTGCCTCGCTGCCTGCCTCCTCCATGACTTCCCTCAACACAGGCTCTTCCACGGGCCAGCAGTACACAGTGCTCCCTATTGGCAACTGGGGCTCTCCCTGTGTGAGCGCAGCCTCAGCTGTTGGTCTGACGGGGCTTTAACACAGGTATTACTAAAATCCACCTACAGAGCATCTTAAGGGCAAAACCAAAATACATGTTTGTGAGAAAACAGGATGTGTGGAATACATATTATTAATGAGTCATTGTAAAACTGCATAGCAAGCAATATGTGTGGTCAGATTCTGTTCCAACACTTGTTTTCGTTACACTGGCTTCTCCTCTTTCATCTTCCTCCTTCTTGTCTCAGTATGGTTGCTCAAATGCAGTTTTTTTGTTTAAGCCTGGCAGATGCAACCTATCCAGAAGCGATGATTTTTCCCTCACCTTTTCCCTTTCTCTATTACTCCTTGCCATTCTCCTCTATCTCAGTGATTCCTCTTACAGATACTGTCTGCCCAGTAGCTGTGTTTACCCCCAGTTTGCAAGCTGAATGTGTGTGAGGTTTTCACACACACATTCAAAGCTTAAGAAAAATTTTAGATTTAATATCCCTTTAAAAGTTAGTCAAGTCTTGCAGGCTTCCACCTTTGAACTGAATGGACTTTGTCGGATTACATACACTGCACGTGAACCAGAGTCACTTCAAAACTACAAGCTTATTTCAGAACCTACTCCCCTCCAAAGCTATTTAACAATTCATTTCCATTTGATCCTCGAGACAGACTCCATAATCAAAATTACATACACTTTTAACATTACTTTTTAAACAACCAGAGCTTAAGTGCTAAGAAAAAAACTGCTGTGGCACAGCTGGAAAATCTTCTAGTTCATAAAGACCCTGCTTTCTATTTTCTTCAAAATGCTTTCACAATTCATGTAATGCTTATACTCTTTTTAATCTGTTCAAGGCAGGGAATGTTCTACTCCATTGCAATACCTGATAAAAAAGTGCATTCTGTTACAAAATAATTTGCCACTATAGCTGATAGTATCTTATAGACATGAGTATATGGTTTCAGCAATCTCTTTTTCATTTTTATAAAAAAGAATTGTATTAAGTTAATGCAGAAAAGACAACACTGAATATGTTATTATTTCTCATAATTGCTAACTTCCCGTCACGAAGAATTTCTTTGAGCTGTGAAAGAATATGAACTCCAACTACACATTACCCCAATGTTTACAATTAAACTATATATAAAAGACAGACTCTGGGGCAGAAAGAGTGTTTTACCTTGCAGCACAGAATTGTTTCAGTTTTTGCCTCTCGTTTTCAAACAAGATGGCTGTGCACTTATCAGTATATGGGTACAAAGTCCAGTCATGTGAACAGAAACAGGAGGGTGGAGGAGAGAAGGAGAACACTGAAAAAGATAACTTACACAAGACTGACAGGATTTCTTGATAAGACACTGCTTCACTAGAATGAAACAATCTCAGCATGTTCTCCTAATGGATATATACATATGCCTAAACAAGATGCTTGTTTTAGTTTGTTACTGAAGATCTCCTGTTAGACTTTTTCATGAATTTGCACTACATTTGTGGAAGACAAGGGCTGTGCCAGAATCTCAGGTACATTTCTGCCTTCTGTACACATGGGAAGCATTCCTACAGAACATCTACATAGCAACTTTGGACAAACTTCATGGAAAAATCTTTTAATTTCAGATCAGTGTTTTTCAAACTTTTTCATTGGAGGCATAGAGTATTTAGAGATTGTCTTTTTATAAATACCATACACTATAGCCCATTCTGGTTTGTTTAATATGCAATGTCTTAGAAGCTGTATGTGCTCCCAGAAAATGACTGCTCCCAGAAAGCCCAAGGATCCTAACGCGAAAAATCATTCATTAAATTTCAGAAAGTCCTAGCTGGTTGACATATTACCTTCCTTCTCAGATACTGTCCTCCTCACCCCAATTTATGTATTTTTCACAAGGAAATTTGATCAGGAAGAGAAAGATGGATGTCCAAAGATGTGTGACAATCACTGCTGATGAAACGTAACAGAATCCAAGCCTTACAACCTCAGTATGAAGTTTTACTTTTCTTCCAGGCAAAACCTGAAAGCTCACAATGATTGTGAGAAATCAAATTGAACCAAGATTTTTGAACAGCTGTCTAAATGCAAAGTTTAAATTACATTTTTCTGTGGTTCAGGAAATCAGTACAGCTTGTCCTGAGCTTTCTTCGGCATTTTTCCTCTATCTGTTTTAAAAAAACATTCTACTTTAACAACTTGGCAAGAATTTTAAATTACCAACCTTTTCTCTGTCTCAAATACAGATAGGAAATGCCAGCCCTGCCTTAAGCCTTTGAAAAACTGCACTATGTCTTGCATTTACTCAAAGCATTAACAAGTGAATATAAAGACACTTAAAAAAAAATCTTGTCAATCTCTCTAAAATAAATAACCAATTACTTTTTAATCTCTTTGACTAATGATATTTTTAGATTAATAAGATTTTAGAAGGTACTACAAAAACCCCTGTATATGGACAAAAGAAGCAGGACTAAAGATACAACAGATGAGAAGAAACATCCACTGGCAAAACACCATTTCTTGTGTACATACACTGCAACTCTTAAATGCATAATAATAACTATTTACTTACAGTAAATTTTATTAAGACCAATTATTATCAAGCAACATGAATTCAAAACCTTGTGATTATGTAAATTAGAAGAAAGTAATGATAAAACAAGGATATGTATGACAAAATATAGATAAAAAGAATGAAAAGCAGACTTGTCTGTGCTAATTAGCATGACAATTCAAGGCATTTGATATGGAAAACCAAAATGCAGTGTATAAAGATCTATTCATTCTAACAATAACAGCATGCAAAAACATTACAATGAGTTAATGAGTGAAAAAATAAACATCCTCTCCCTCTCATATCCAAATCTGAGTACTGAATGAAGACTGAATAGAGGGGGTTTGTTTGTTTAGGTTTCTTTTCCATGTTTGATTAAAAATCTCTAAAGAGTGCTAAAGTGACAATTACTTGCTGACTTCAAAGCTTAAGCAGGAGTGAAAACTTGAAATGCCAACAGGGAAGCTGCATTTAGCTATGGCTGAGAGGATACTATGTTACCCACTGATGTATTCTCCAATGATCTATGTTACTTAATGGATTATATTATCCATTTTGACCAACAGGTGTTTTTGTGGTTTGGGTTTCTTTTTCCACATGGACATGAACACAGAGTCCATATTTTTTCTTTCATAATATTAGAAATGTTAGAAACATTATTTTTTAAGGTACTTTGGACTTCTGGTCACAAATGGGAGTCAGAATCTACCTATTTATTTATGAATGTTCGTATGTATAAAAGAGTTCAATTCATTGAATTGGTAAAGGAAATTATATTTTTAATTAGTGTTTGGGATTAAAAGGAGAAAGAATGATGCATGACCCAGTTTATTGGAATTTAGTGGTAGTGCAGAGCTGCAGCAAGGTAGACCTTTTGTTTCAGTTCATCAAAACATCTCTGCCAAAGCTTTAGAAGTTTAGGGTCCAACTCTACCATACCACTAAATGTTGATCTATCAGGTACGGTACAGTGTCTTTGTAAAAACAAAACATGATACACTGCTGTCTTAGCCTGCCTGGATGTTGGTGCACATGTAAATGCTTCTGCTTCCACATGAATCTGCTAATACAAACTTGTATTTCACTTAGATTCAAATGAACCATACCAGTAACAGAGCTAAAATGAAACACAGGGTATTTCTTAACTTCTCTTATTGTAGTGAAACCCAAGGAATATAGCTGATTTCAAAGGATATTTTTGAAAGACACTTACCCAGAATTAATAGATAACAGTTTTGCTGTTCTAGAGACTTTGTACAAATTGGGTTATTGGATTTTAGAGAACATTAACAAATCTTTAGTGAAAAAAGATGCTTAAACTTCATTCTTCAGCTTAGTCCAAAAAACCAGTGGCAACTTTCCCTCTGAAAATTCTGTAGTCACGTAGGTGTCTTGATAGAAAGTCATTATATGAAGTTGTGAAATCTGTGGATTGCAGAAGACTTCAAACGGTTCTGAAGACATCCCAAAGGCTTTTATACATGGAACTCTATGACACCGTCTGAAGGTTTTGGTGGGGTTTTTTTAATCACAGTTGTGGATTAACTTTAGTTAAGACTTACATATGGGAGTTTAGCTGGAAGATGGTGTGGGCTATGCCATGCAAGAATAAAGATTCAGTTTTTGTAGTTGCTATAACCATAGTTTCTGACTATCAAATACTGGTCTACGCTATCTTGAGTCATTAACAGAACAGGATTTTTAAAGAAAGATGGGCTTGAACAGGTAGAAAAAATATTTTTCATTTAATCTACAAGATAATTTATTTTATTTCCATGATGTGATGAAGTCAGAAAAAAGCAGATGGATATTCAGGTCTCCACACTTTGTCAGGTCCTTCAAAAATCAACAATCATCCAAACACTAAAAAATTGAAATCAGGCAAGGTTTTACTTTATTTCCACCAACTTCAGAAGTTTCGGTACAAACATCACCCTGGATGATGCTGGTAGAAATTCAGTGACAAGAATGCCACATACTGAGTGAAGCTCTATGCCCCCTGAAGCCAGTAGGCTTTCCTCCATGCTCTGCAACTCCAGAATACACCCTAACCATGCCCCATTTCCTGACCACAAGACAAGCTTAGTTTTGGGATGGCACATTAGGATACATAGCCATCTTAATAGTAAAAGTCTTGTTAACAGCTTTTGGAAAATTGCATTAGTCTAATTTTTTCCAGATGAGAGAATAATTATTGGCATAAAAAGGAAAAGTCAGAGAAAAACAGATTATGGAGCCAGGTTGTCAAACATGGTCATTAATATAATACTTATTCCCTTTTGCTTGTAGCAGTCACTGGTCTAAATAACACACACAACATTTCTGAAACAGTGATACAACAATTCATTCTGTATCACAGATTCTTGCAGATATCTGCCTCATTAGGCTTTCAAGATAGTAGTTTTTCATACTTAAAAATGCATAAAAAGATTTTGAACTGTATGAAGAGGTAATAAGCTCTTAATGGGCTAGAGATGTTGTCACTGATCTCTTTCAGTAAAGTATGATACTGACTCCTCTTAATTAGTGAAGCTACATATAGAAGTGAACCATAAAGAAAATTTTAAATTGGACAAATAGCAACAAAAGTTTTGAGCTTTTGGCTTGATACAACATGGGGAGCAACGTGACTAATCAGCAGTAAAAACCAAACTATGGCAAAGACGGTAATTCAGCTCTTAGGTTAATTCAAAGGTCTTGGTCTATCTGGGACTAAGAAGGCAGTCTAATAGCAAAAGATGGCCTTCTATTTGTCACTTATAAACCCCACAGCTACAATAAATGTACCTGAGTGCTGGACTTCTCTAAGGATACAGAAAACCTAAAATGCTGAAGAGCAATCAAAATGCAAAAAGCTTCAGAAAGCATAACTTATTACAACAGGTTAAAGAAATGAAATTTGTAAAATTAAAAAAAAAAAGAGCAGAGGAAAAGCACAGGATATCTTAGCAGAGCAAAAGATTCACTGAAAGATTCAGAAAATTCTAGGCATAATGTCTGGACAGATATTTTAAGCATATACAATTCTATTGCAAAGAATTCATCTAGATCTTGTCTCTTAAGGTCTTACCTATATGTAAGTACATGAAATGGAAATCTAGGAATCTTTCAAACCTGCAGTGACACTGTAAGCAATCATTCACCTCACAGAACTCAAGGTGAAATGTTTGAGATTACCCGATTAAGTGGAGCTAGCTGTCTTAGGGAAAAAGGTCAGGGACTGATTGGCTTGACAGCACTGGGACTTCATTGCTTTCTTCTAGGTATCCCTAATATCTAACTATCTAACTGTATCAGTTTTTGCAACTGGTGTTCCTTGTTTTATAAATGTTTTATGAAAACAAGTGTCTGCTACTGGTCTTCTACTAAGAACATTTCAATTGAAAGTCTAAAATAAGAAATAAAGCTACATCATTTCCTCATCTGTTTTTTTACAATACACTGAACCTAATTCCTTAAGGTAGGTAAAATAAGTTGAACTTAAAGTAAGTGGACAGCCTAGTGAAGGGACTATTTCCTCACCCAAAAATAAATCAGTGCCTTACGTGGCAGTGGTCACAAAGCATATTTGCCATTGGCTGTGCACAGAGCACATTCTGAGGTATACTACCAGTATGTTTGAGTGTCTGCACACAGGAGGAGGAGAACAGTGCAGTAGCTTCTGGGGCAAAAGAATTCAAAAAACGGAATTATGACTTGGTTGGGAGGTACACTAACTCTGGCAGCCAAGGAAAAGTCCCAACTCCCATAGTGAGGAACAGCCTGGATGTCTAATACAACTCTGCTGCAATGAGGACTCAAGAAGCTGATCAACTCTGCTTGGCATTGCCCCCTCTCCTCTCTCCACCATTTCTGCTTCCTGATCAGAGTTGCTACTTCCTATATACCAGCACAGTACTATTGCTTTTCTGCCTAGATAGATCTAGAAGCTGAGACCACCAGAATCATTGTAAAGAAAGAAAGGTCACAGTAGCGTACGATAGCTGGCCTCCAGCTGCCTCCCTGCACTCCCCAGGCTGTCAGCATGTTCTCCCTGATCATGCAGACATCCTGGGCTGAGTATCAGCCAGTTCATTTATTTCTACTCAACTCTTCTGCATAGATACAGACTTTTAAGAGCACACAGCCACAGAGAACACAGAATGTCTGAGCTCTGGAGATTCCACTCCCCAGCTTGTTGCATCCCAAGTAGGGAATATGCATATAAAGCCTGAACCTGAAGCAGCATTACGGATCAGTGGCTTAGAGACCTTGTGACCCTGAGAATCACAATTCCTTCTCTCTCTTCTCCATCTGAAGATCTAATTACCACAGCCTTTGAAAAGGTTGAGCTTAGGAACCCATGACTGAAAGGGACCACTGGAAGGGTGCATTCAGTTTCACCTTTACTGCCAGCAAGCAAGTGATAGATGACTTGCTCAGAAAGGTTCACAGAATGTGCATTCCACATGACAGTACAAATACAAAATTATTCCTATAATCTGTAACAATCAAACTGTAGTAAAATGAAAAAAAAAGCTATTAAATTCACATGCAGACAAGAAAGAAAACCAAGTTCGTAACAAATATTGTAGGTTCCTGCAGCAATGGTAAGTTAGATAAATAAATGAAATTTACACAGCAAGCCCATATCACAGGAAAAGTAAAGCAGGATACCACACTTCATATCTTATCTGGGGATGCAGTCTCTTCTGTCCTAATCTTTCTGATAGTTTAAAGCTAAGCAGGACCCAGCCATTAAACACTTCAGGATTTTCATTACAATGATGCTGCTAATCACCTGAACAGTTTGCCTGTGTGCAGCCAATATTTTATTAGAAGACCAAAAAGTATGTCAACAAGCTAAGTCACAATCCAAAAAGGAGAGTAAATAGTTCTCACTGACTTTAACAGAAGCAAAAATGGCCAAAAAACATGACATTAAGGCTTCCTTTCCCAGCTTAAGAAACTTTGTTCTGTTGTACAATCCCATCAATAAATACAGCAATTGACATCTAAAAGCATCAAAGCATTGCTCCCTTGTTCTCTCTTGTGCGCTTGGTTAGCTTTTCTAGAATTTCACCTCTCATTGCTGCTTAAGAACCTTTGTATAGTGCCTCATCTAAATTTACAGATGACAAACGTGTATCTTCACTTTCTTCTCCTGCAGTGTAACACATTCTCTTCCTTGCCTTTGTAACTAACACACTTGTAACTGACAGTCAATACCAAAATCTAGAAAACAGACGGCTCTCCTATCCCTGCTTGCTTGGCTGAGAGGAGACACATGTGGTTGATTAAAGGAGCATATACTCCCTTTTAACTTACGTAATCAATAAAACATGACCTAGATCAGGAGTTGCATGGTACTATTTAATTGCTTTAAGACATACGGTTGTTATCCATTTTGCACCTACAAAACCATGAACTGAAACAATACAATTTACCTAATTCATAATCTTAAGGTGAAAAGCTCGTGTTTGGTGACATCCAGCACTGAGAGGGGTTTCATTTTCTGAAGGCTTACAGGCTTAACTATAGCAACTGTTGTGAATCTCCGCTGATACCTGAATTTCCATTTAATTCTAAGTCATTCCAAGTAATTTGTTACTAATAGCGGGTTTAACAGCTGTTCATGTAAATCATTATGAAAGCTTCTAAATTACTGGATTTATTCAAGTCTTTAGATTCTTTTTTAATATTCAAGCCAAAATGGATTCTAAACTGTTTATCCTCTTTGTCAAAGTGCCTGCAGAAAAAGAAAAATAAAGTCAGTCATTTCTCTGTGAAACACATTGCGCATCATGTTCCTATCAATGGCATAAAAAAATACCTAAGTGAATCCATGCTTCGAGCAAATTATGAAATAGTGAAATAGGAAACCGCAATTATTGAATCAAATGTATTACCTATGAAAACACTTAAGCATATTCTGAAGTTTTTACTCTCCAGGAAAGAACTCAGTCACATAAATTTCAGTGATGTACAAAACTTTCAGCCTCAAAGTAAAGAAAATTCAACCAAATACAGAAGTTAAAAAAAGGTTAAGAGGACTCAGTACTTAAAACATTGTGTTGCATGCTTAATAACCCCATAGCACCTGAGTATTTTCACTTTATCTCACATTCAAGAACAATAAAACCAATGTGATTTTAACACATTATTACAAAACCAGAGAAAATAGGTTTGTTTGGAGTAAGAAGGGCTACCTATAGGCAGCTAATTTACAGTTGTTTAAAAACTTAGACATTCGGATATGTATGTACCATATAACACCATATATCTGCTTTGGTGTATGCCCAGATAGCAACTTTAATTAATTTTAAAAATGTACGTGAAGTTAATTGTGTTCTCCAAACTTTCCAGGATTCAAGTCTAGTTACAGAATTACATCTCAGTTACCCAAGTTCATTCTTCTCAATAAGTATACATCAGGTTTATAGGAATATAATTAATTATTGGTGTTCATAGTTACTGTACCTCAACTGCAACATGCTTCCCACAACTCTCAACTTATTGATACCCTCATAACCCAAAGCCAGCTTCAAATAAGTAATAAAAAATAGTAAGAAACAACAAATCAGCTGCACAATCCTCAAATTCTTTTCACTCCTTTTCAAAAAAAACCCAACAACAAAACCAAATAATACAGCTGAGTCATTAGATACAAATATTTAAGACAGCTCAATCAAAACTTAGATCAGCACATTCTTACTTATGTATCTAGAAAACTATGCTCCACCATTAATTAAAAGTTGCTTGGACTTTTACTTTATTTCATTCTGTTAGTAAAAAGACTTAGTCATACAGAATAAACCTAAACAGTTGTCTATCTTGGGAAGATTTTCCTGTGTTTGAACACAGCTTTGAAGAATCAAGTAAGCTAACATCACACTGATTATCACTGATGAGCCAGAGTAAAGCAAAGAAAATTGAGGTCATCAGCCTGTCAGCGATGTGAGAGTCTTGAAATGTGTACCATAGGATTTGTAACCCAGACCATTTAACCCTAAAAATGTTCAGCTTCTGTATTACACTTTAATTTTGTGGGCTACTTTCATATAGATTGCCTATTTCCACTTTAAATACTCAAAAATTTTGCGAAACCCCTGTGTTTTCTCTGATGAACTGGTAATTTACATGCTAAAAATAGTGATTTTCTCCCCTTTTTAGGAGGCTAGAGGCAATGGAAGTCGCAATCAAATACTTATACTTTTTCTAATTAGAACAATAAATCAAGGTAACAAGAAAAAGCTACATCCATTGAGTCACAACTAAAGGTTTTACTATGTCACCATATACACAATTAAAATCAGCTTTTTAGAATATTTGCTAATTAGAAAGTTGATTAATCCACCTCAGTTGCAACTGTCATACAACATCATTACCCATCCTCTTTAAATTTTCATTACAACAGCATATACTCTTACAGCAGAAACACATTCTTTCTTAGGACAGCACAATACTACCATTTCAAGTATTGAAATTACTATTTTTTTAAATTCCCTTTAACAGGTTAACACTTTTTTTGACACACTGTATTTAGGATTTTACCTTTCAATTGATTCTAGCTATGCTTGCACCTAAGTGAGCTACAAAAGAAACTATAAACATTTGCTGGAAACAAAACTGGAAGGAATATTGACTTGTAGCACAGTGTTTATTGCAGAAACAAAACAGCCATGGGCATTTTTAATACTCAATATATTGTAAGGCTACAAAAAGAAAAAAATCTGAAAGCTCAGGAGCCATCTTAAATCTGTGCAGGAACTAACAGATGCATGTCATGACTACACATGGAATATTTAAAATATGTTAAAGGTACTGCACACAATCCTTTTCCTAGCTTACGCAGACAGGGCCTAAGCAGTATTATCATTACAGAACGAGACAAGATGAAAACAAGAGAAAACCAACCCAAAACGCAAAAAATTTTTTTGAAAGTCAAGTTTTATTATTCAAAAGGTACAAGTAAAGGCCAAGGACGTTTTATCTGTTTTCTTATTTCCAGAATAGGAGAAGGTGTGAGGAGAATTCTGTGTCTACATTTCACATAAATGTAGGGTGAGTGTACATTCAAGGGATAGGTTTTGGGGGTAGGTAAGATGCTTAACAAGGCTAAGTAAAAATTCAAATATAGCTATGTGACACCCACAGTTAAGGCTTTTAAAACCCCCACTAACTTGCTAAAATAGTGAAGCATTGCCAATTCAAATGAAGGCACTGTCAGGAAAAAAGAATTGCTGCAAGGCCTACCTATAAATGAGACAGAACTTCCCCTACATGAAGCTGCAACTAAGCACTGCGCTCACACAGAACAGCATAGCAGTACACATCTTCAAGCCAGTATGTCACCTTGGGAGCCTGATACAGCTCTTTTCATGTCTTCCTCTGCAACTGGTGCTTCAACGATCTTGATGCCCAGTGGAGAGTTACCTGCATGAAAAAACACAAAAGGGAAAACTGATGAGGTAAGTTCCCTCTTTCCCTCCCAACTGCCCAGTCAAAATCAGATGATGTGTCCACGCAGAAAGATTTTGCTTCAACTCAATAACAGTCTTGTTTCTTGAACTTCAGAACTTCTTGAATGTTTCAGAAAAAAACCACAACACCCAAATCAGCCTTCAATTAACTATTCTTGCACTCAGCAACCCATAAGAGATGGATTCACTCTTTCCTCACGTTTTCTTTCCCCATTACTTTACTCTTCCCTCACAGTTTTACACAGATTTACACCTTTTTGTTTCTGGCTTCGACTACAGTCTGGTGGTAATATTACCCCTGTAAATCTCTACAGAGGCACACAGAAGAGACACTGTCTAACGCATCAACTTGAGAGCAACTCTTTTGTCTTTTCCGCCAGCAGCACCAAACGGGATTTAAGAATCACAGAATAGGTCAGGTTGGAAGGGACCACAGTGGGTCTTCTGGTCCAACCTTCCTGCTCAAACAGGGTCATCCCGGAGCACATTGCACAGAATTGCATCCAGATGGTTCTTGAATATTGCCAGTGAGACAGACCCCACAACCTCTCTGGGCAAGCAGCGCTGTTCTGCAAGAGAAGAGGCCCCAAGAACAGAAATGGATTTTGCTTTAAAAGCAGAACAACAAAGCAAAGCGAAAGGTCCCGCTGGCCCGGCCCGCCCCACGGCTGTGCCGCAACCGCCGCTCGTCCCCGACCGCCCCGTGCCGCGCCCGGCCCGGCCCGGCTTGCCCCGCGGCGCCTCCATTCGCCTCGGCTCCCGCCGCGCTCCGGTGGCTCTGCCTCGCCATGGCCAATTCCTCCTCCTCCTCGACGGCCTCTCTGCGCCCGGTCACTCACCTGATCTTTGACATGGACGGGCTGCTGCTGGGTGTGTAGCCTGCGCCCCTCATCCCTCCACGGCCGGGCCCCCGCTCCGACCCACGCCGGCGGGTTCCAGCGCGCCACCAGGTCCGGCCCGGCTGGCCGGACAGCGAAGGGCCGTAGATGGCGGCGGGCAGCCTCTTTCTTTCCCTTCCCTTCCCCTCCCTTCCCCCTCCGCCTCCCGCGGCCTGAGCGGCCCAGCCTGCGGCCGCTCATTCACGGCCTCCTCGCTCCGGGCGAGCAGCCAGAACTCCCCGGGCGGCGCTGCTAAAAGCAGAATGAACGGATTAAAGCAACAGGAAACGAATTAATTCCTTCTCTTCCTTCCGCTATTTGCTGCTTTTTCGGGGCAGATTTCGCCTTTTAAGTAAAAGACCCGGGGCTGAGCGCGAGCAGGGTGCTTGCTCTGGCTGGCGGAGGGCTGAGCGAGGTTGGGGTGGCTGTGGCGAGAGCGGCGAGGGGCAGGTTGGGGCTGAAAGCCAGGGAAGGCGGGTATGGAGGGGAACGGGCATCCAGCGTGGGGCTGGAGGACCCCCGCGCCGGACACTGCCCAAGGCCGGGAGCAGCGAGTCCCGGAGGGCAGAACAGCGCTCGGCAGCGTTTACAGCTGCCGGCTCCTACTGAGGAGCCTGAAAACCGCTCTGATGGTTTACTTCCTGCTTTGTAGGGTTATTGTGTAACCTGACACCTCCCGTGCTACAGCTCGAGTGTGTCTTGAGGTTTGAATGGTCGCTATAACTAGGACAGTTTTTAAGCCTGGTCTTAAGTGTTTGCTGAATCAGGACCCTCTGCTGAGGAATAATGGAATATTTTGGTATGTGGCTTAGTATCACACAGGAAGCAGTTTTGGATGTAGATGAACTCTTAAAAGGTGTGAACTGGAGGTGTGTGCCTTCTTTCTGCAGCACCCAAATTGTTTCAGTTTCTGAGAAGACTGCTGTGAAGTCTGATGAATTACTCTGTGTTTCCAAGAAATGTGCACTTTTCCCTCCTTCAGGGCTATAACAGGTGAAGGTGATCCACACTTATCTTTTAAAACAAAAATGGCTATGCTGTGCAAAACAGTGATTGAGTTATTTTAGTTCCATTTTCAGTTTCGTCACTGGAGTCTCAAATATCCTGGGGATATATATACACACACACATATATATGTATGTGTGTGTGTAATCCTATAATCCAGAACCAGTTATTTTAATTTCATTCTTAGAAGTTTCAGGAAAGCTTTTTTTGGTTACTAATGCTCTTTGTCAGAAGTTGGAAATCTGCTTCACACAGACAATACTCACTTTAACAGGACAGTATTGGCAATGATACATCTATGTGATTTATTCTATTTGAAAAAGTTGCATATAAAGTGTGTATTGTATTTCAGAAATCTGTCGGCTGCCAGGAATTAAACTGAAAATACTCCTTGAGTGTCTTCCAGTACAGAGGAGTAAAAGTTACACTACCTTGGTGATTTTCATAATGTGCACTTCATTTCAGAGGACTTCAGTATGTTTCAGCCTCTGAATACTAGGACACCTTTAACATTTTTGGTGAACCTATTTGTTTCATGATGAGCAGTGACCCTTGGGAGGCAAAAAGGCTACAGAAATATGCCCAAAATTACTTCTTTTCAAAAAGCACGAATAAAAGTTTTGGTATTAAATATCTATTATTACTAGCTTTTTAAGTGCCCCCATAGTTGGTTGCATTTTTTAGAATCTGAAGCTTCACGTTTTGCAAAAATTTTTCCCAACAAAGTAGTGTCTGCAAATACACATGACTATTTTTAGAAGTTTTCACCTAAGCCCTTCTGACTTTATAGAACAAATATAAATTGATCCATAAATTATGAGAAAAATTGAGCATTAAATTCATTTGATGTAATGTGCCATGAACTTGATTTCCGTAATTGCCATACTTGCTTCTGATTAAGGAAGGTAGGCTATCTTCTCGTAGAAAGATTTCCAAAATCTTTGTGAATGTAAAATCCTTAAATGAGGTCTGAGGTGTTTACAAGGTTCTTGACTTTGGAAAGAGTCCGAGTGTTATCCTATAGAGCCTGCATCCTATACTTTACTGGCTAATGCTTGGCTGTGTGAAAGTGTTGCTGAGTCTGATCAACTGTTATTTTATCTCCCCCCACTCTGTAACATAATTGAGACTGATTAAGTTGTCCTTGAGTCCCACCTTGGTATATCAGCTTACTTTCACTACGGAAGTTATTGCCTCTGAACTGCCTGTGGAAGTACTTCACCCCTTTCATTCAGAGTCCTGTATCGTTGTTTAAAATGTTATCTAACACCCTTTCTTCCAGAATATATGCAGTCTACCCTTCCTTTTCTTTTTTATTACCTTATCTTTCCCTTTGAGCTCTTGGGTGAAATCTTAGGGGTTTTGCCTGTTGTTCCAGTTGCCAGGAAGTTAGCACACTGTAAGGTAATGCACTCACTGAGTAAGTGAAGTATGTGACAGCACCTCTAGATGTCTTATTATTTACTAGGTAAAATTAAGGACTTATTTTTTTTTTTGTAGGAAAGTCCTGCTGTAACAGAAAAACAGCATTTGTGCTAATGTACAGCAGTTGCATCCTGCTGTGTTATACATAGAATAGTAGAATACCTCAAGTTAAAGGGACACGTAAGGGTCATTGAGTCCAGCTCCTCGCAGGACTTCTGAAAACTAAAACAGAAGACTAAGAGCCTTGTCCAAATGCTCCTTGAACTCTGACAGCCTTGTTGCTGTGATGACTCCTTGGGGGAACCTGTTCCAGTGACTGATCACCCTCTCATGCAGCTTCATTAATTACCATAGTTGATTAGTGGTGCACTGTGTAGTAGAAACCAGAGGAAGAGGAATAACTAAATCTTAATTTTTGTTGTACTGCTGTACTTTCTCAAAAACATCCCAAAACTAACAACAACAAAAAAACTCTTAAGAAAACCCCCCAGCACTTCAATTAAAGAGTTACATTTCGTAAGTTAAATTTTTCTTGGTTTCGTACAGCAAATAATAACATTAAATGCTCAGAACAGTTGATTGCTTTTTCTTTAAATGTGGTAGTCTGTTCCTACAGAAGAGTACTCTTCTAACCGCTACTATGTAGTCTAGTTAAAAATATTAAACCTACTTATGTGTTCACTTATCCAACACATAGTACAGGGCTAAAAGATAATAATAATAACAAAATCAGCAGCAGAAACTAGAGATCTTTGATACCTAAATAAATCCTGTTGTTATAGTTGTGCAGTTTAGTATCTAATCCTGGCACTTTAGCATATTGTAAAAACATACAAAACCAATGCTAAGGAGAGAGAAGGAAAAATCTATTTAACTTGTACAAAATATACAACTAGAGTAAATGCCCCCCAGGACCTATCTTATAAACTTACTGAATAGGTTGCTTTTTAAGCTATGACAAGTGGTTTTGTTATATAATTGTAGCCAATAGCTACCCTACCACAAAAACACAAATAGGATTGTATGTTGTCTTTGTTGATCTGTGCCTAAACTTATAGGGGGCTGAAAACATTTAAAATTCTCTGCAAGCTGCATGTACAATATTAACCTTTCCCAACTGACAAATGAACTTAGGAAAATGGCTGCAAAGATAAGATGTTTCTTAGCATTGTGCTTAAAGCTGAACTAGAGCTAAACTAACATGCAAAGAACGTGACACTTTAGTATAGGAAGTTTAGTCATATATTTATTTTTGTTGAAATTTTTGCTGGGAATAGGGATTGTTTTATGTAAATTATTATCCTTGCCAGTGCTCCTTAGTGTTGGAAAACGGTATCTTTACATGAGATAAATGAGCGTGCTCAAGTAGATCAAAATGAGAGATGATTCCTAAAGCAGCTTAATTTTGCAAGTTACCTTCACCATAACTCAAAGTCACGTTGTACTGTACAGGCGCAGGTATGCCAGCTTGCGACCATTTCTAGAGGCATGAGAAGTAGTTTAGGCAACTGGGATCAGAAGTTGCTGCTTTTATAGCCTCTGTCTCCTTTGTGTGAAGACCGCTGTGTTTTGTGTCACTTCTAAGCCTCTCCTGCATGGCTGGCCACACAGGTCATCCCCGGTCTATAATACAGAAGAAATTAGCTTGCAGTTAAATTCTTTGTAGTGTTGTGAGATTCACATGAATTTCAGCATGTTTTCTTTCTCCCCAGTGTTACCTACACATTGTCACAAGGTCAAAAGTCAAAAATGTACTCTTACATTCATTTTATTGCACACGTTGCCTAGGAGATGGCTGTTACAAGAAAACTGGTCAGAGTTCCATGCTGGAGTTTGCTTATGTGCTTGCTGTCTTTTATTTAAAACAGCTTCCTACTTCTTCTGCATCCAAGCAAATAACACCAATTCAACTAAACATCAGTCCTCTGTAGATTGTCCTATGTTATGACTTAAATGCAGGAATTAATCTTCTTAGGCTATAACCTGGCAATCTTGTAAGCCTATTTTCTGCATCTGCGTAGTGGAAACTTAGTTTCTTTTCATTCTCACTTTCCATCTAATTTTGGGAACAAAGAAGAAAAGGAAAATACTCTCTTGCCCCTGTGTTCTGTACTTGTAATTTGTTGCAAAACTGAAGAGATTAAGGATATTATTAGATTAAAATACCCTATAGATGCTTCATGAGCAAATCTTGGACATGGGTAAAACAGCTCCTCATTGAGAATTAACTAACCATAAATAGAGTAAATAAGATTTGTCATATGCTTGAAAGCTAACATTTTAATTTAACAGCAAGAAAAACATTGGCAAGGACATAAACACACTAACCCAGAGTCTGACTTCTGTTATTCCCTTGATTGCCCATTCACATGGTTGCCTGTTGTTTGTGGTTAGAATAATCCAGAGTCAGAGCTTAGTTCAGCATTGGTAGAACAGGGTTTTGTTTTTCTGGGTTTCTTTTTTGATTTATGTAGTGGCTACCACGTTTCAAAATGCCATGGGCAGTATTAACAATGATAATTTTTTCTCCTCAAGAAATTAACCAAGGAATGCTCTCAAGCTGAAAGATCTATGATTTGATTTTAATATTACACAGAAATTACACACAAATGCAATGTGGTTTTGGTGCTTATTTATTAGTTGCCCCAGACCTAAGGCATTTTTTTATTAAAAAAAAAAAAAAAAAGGTAAACAACATGCTGAACAAGTTAATCCCAAGAGTTTTCCAATTTCCCTTTTAATAATGTGGCTGTTCTTTTCTGACTGTTACACACTTGCAATTGTATAGAGAGCCTGTAGCAAGTGGAGAGGTATGTTTTAAAAGGTGCTGGGAGTGTAAAGGTTCTGTTTAGTGATTTTAGAGGTGCATACAGGAGTTTGACCGTTTATAAAAATTAGTCTCTTTCTATGCCTAAATGCAGATTTTCAAATCTGTTTGTAGATGATAAGGATTTATATTTGTTGGGTACGTAAACTGTTTTGTGTATAAAGTTCCAATTATTTTGCTTTGAATAATAAGGTGAATAATAAGGTGTCACAAATGGAACAGAATTTCACACAAAGAAAAGGTGCATAGAATTTTCCATTATAATAACACAATTTCCAGCTGCTGTATTCCAATTTTCTTTTTACTTAAGAAGAAAAACAGCATTAACAGCCCTGGATTTATTATTCCACATACTGGCACTAGTTACACTGGCAATAGTACCATCTTGGACCCAGCTCTGCAGCTCTTGTTCTGAGTAGCTGTAAGTCATTCATATAGCCTTGCTGTGAGTTGGCTAATTGAGCTCTTGAGAGTGGAATTTTTCAGAACATCTTAATTTGGGTAGGGCGGTTTCTGCTATCTGAATTCTGCTGGTATATTTTCTCTGAGACACAATCCTGTTCTTGAATGCTGGAATGTATACTTCTAATGTTGGAGGAGGACAGCTGATTGTGGTTGTTCTTATTTTTAACTTTTTTTTCTTTTATATTGGCAACAGACCTTAATGGAGATGATAATTTTCAAAATATGATCATTGCTCTTTTTAAGACCAGGAACTATGTTAACTAAAAACACAAAAGCAATTAAGCCGAATATCTTCTCCTTTCAAACTTTATTGCATTCATTATGGACATGAAGTCGTATGTCAAGAAGCAGATACTACCAGTGATTATTGCTGCTCCTATTATGTGTACCTCTCTGTATTGATACTAATTTCTTTCACAAGACTACTGAGAATTATATAACCATGATCATATTTGTGTCTTAAAATGGTTCTCTCAGAGGCTCCTGACCTTGACTTATCCCTTTTCGCCCCTCTTTGCTAATAATAATAAGAAGAAAATTGCTGTTCTGACCTAAGGTTTGTTGAGGTAGTGTCAACCTTCATCAAGATTTTTTTTGGTACTTAGGGGAAAACTATCCTATATTTTTTACCTCTGATTTTTGCCTCCTTTCCTTCAATAACTGGTGAAGAATGTATCTCTTGTGGCTCTTTTTCTTGATGGCTGAAAACTTTTTTCTACTTATTTTTTGTAATATTTTGTTTCTTGAAGGGTTGCGCACCTATTGACAGTATCAATGTTTGCTGTCTCCATGTGTGTTTTCTATTTTTGTGCAGCTTTTAATAATTTTTTATTCCTCTTATAATGAATACCATATTCAGTAGTAGTTTGGCAGTAAATATGATGCTGCATTTTGGAAAAACTTTCATCTAAGTGTACACTGCTCTTTCTCAAGTACTTTTCCAAGCTGTTGTTATATATAATAGCTGGTTTCTTTTAAAAAGGTATTCTTACTTTTCTTCCTCCTTGCCTTTAGAGATGTATGACATATTTTTGTAAAAGTCATCAAATAAGTGCTAATAGACTGTGTCTCATGAAACATGTTTATTTCTAGTTCTTGAATGATCTCCTCTGGGCACCACTTACGGGTTAGCACTCCACACATTGCTTTTTTTCTCTGCTGTTAGTTTTTGCATTGGCTCTGCCTGTGTGCGGTTCTTTTGGTTAAGTTTCACATGCAGTTTGTCTCAGGGTAATGCAAGGCATTTGAGAGGAAAGCCCACTTTATTATTTGTCAGTCCAGTCTTTTTGTCTAACATCCATGTGAATTTACTCATGACCTCTGTCATTATATAACACGGACAGTGTTACAGTGTCTCATTCTCGAAGCTCATTAATGCGTGTTCTCTGACCTGCTGTAATAGGTCCCCGCGTCACCTTTGCTCTCCAAAGGATGAGTTCGTGCTAGGCCTTTGCAGCAGCCCTGTGCTCACGGGTGCTGCACTCACTGGGTTTGCTGCCAAGCAGCTCAGCCCTGGGCATTGACTGTCTGCTGTGCATAAATATGAGTTCACTCAGGTTCTCTTTCCCAGTGTCACCATATACAGAAAATAGCCTGTTCATGTCAGGACATCTTTTGGAACGTTGTGTCTTCAAAATTATGTTCTGCTTTAATCGCTCCGTTTGTGTGTAATGTAAACTGACACGGAGTACATATTCAAACTAAGAGAATATACCCTTATTTGATTATTGACCAGTAGTAAGTGGGATTATCTGTTTTGGATTGGGATGTTTTATGAGTTTGACACTGGTACTTGTCACTTGGGAACATTTCTAAGCAAGAGGAAAAAATTTGTACTAGGACTGGAAGAATGAAGTGAAAGATAATATGTGTTTAATGAAGAAAATTGGTATTATAGTGTATCAGAAGGTTTGAAGTACAAGAAATTAATGGTTTGAGGTGGAGCATGAGTATACTGAGACATATTTTGTTTGAATAAATTGTTCTACAGTAAAGATATTTTTCTTTGTTTTTGTCATTTACATACAGAAACCCCCTTTGACCTGTCTCTTCAGGGCAGAAGAGTATACTCATGCATGCCTGTAAAGTGACATAACCTTGGGTAAAGTCAGCGTTCTGCTACAAGAGCATTACTGCAAAAAATTACACTATGTGAAATGGTGGATCTTTTCATGCTAGGGCTGAGTCTTCTCTATAGCATTATATTGCTGTTGGACTAACAAAATGTTCTTTGCTTTATGGCTCAGGGGAGATGGAGCCATAAAGAGCTTATCACAGTGTAATAAATTCCTAGTCTTTAAAAATTAAAACCGGTGTTTCATGGGGAATGTGTCTCAGGAAAATGAAAGTATTTGGGCCACTAAGGTATTGTAGTATATCTAATTGCTATTCTGCTGCCTAATAACTTGCACTGTTATTATTGTTGTAGATCATATTTTTATTATATTTATCCTTCTACCATTTTTAATTTGAATGCTTTCATTTTTCATGAATGAAGGCATCTAAGAATAAAGAGCTAGAAGTAGTGTTGCTGTTCTGGTTTTGTGTGTTCTAAAACTTCAAAATTTTATGGGTCAGTTGATTGCATATTGTACAGTATTGCAAAATTTAATTTCTTGAGATGTTTGATTCAAAGGAAATTTTGCATAGTTTACTGTTTATCATGGCTTTGCCTTTTTGAAAAAGAAAGTGAACTATTCCCCTTCATTCTTTTGCAACTTTTTACAGACAGCAGGTAATTAGTATGTGGATTTAACAGTAGCAAGATAAAATTCTAGGTTCTTAGGTTAAAAAAAGCTTTGCGTCTTTATACCACTTTTCATGTAATGCCAGTTATACTATTTTTTTGTAGTTTAAAAAAAGGTTCTATCTTACAGATTTAAAAAAAAAAAAAAAGTTTTGGTTTTACCTGCTAATGATATTCAAAGTTTTAAAGAACTTTTGATATATGTTTTAGCTGCCTATTACATGAGTCTTCATACCTTTAGAAACATCTACATCTTTCAATAACCTCACATTGTACCACTGCAAAATTTCTGGGTAGCTGTGACCTGTCACACACCACCTCCCCTGCCTAGGCTGATCCCTGACCTGCTGTCAAAGGAAAGCTTTCTGCAGTCTGCTGTAGCACCACTACTGCTGTCGAGACCATTCCTCTCCTAGGGCAAGCAGGATGGTGGAGAAGGGTGACAGTCTGCACATATATTGGGACAAGACTTGAAATAATATATGACATGAGTGCTTCTATTCACAAATAGCCTGTGATTTCCAAAATCTATATATTGGACCCCCAGGGAGTAACTGCACTTATTAATGGCAGTGTTAACAGCGTTTAATAGTTTATACTTACACATGTATGCAAAAATACTTTATACAGCAGTTTTCATATGGCATCTTGGTCTCTCAGAGAATGTGTTAACTTTGCTTGCTTCTTGGGAGGTGTCATAGCTTTAGAAATTTTTTTATTTTATATTCTCGTTAAGTTTTTTCTAAGTCTGCTCTAAATTCTGCAGTTATCAGATATGAAGATGTGGATATCATTCCTTGGATATATTATGTCAGTGTTGCTTTTGTCTCAAATACTTTTCATAAATAGAAGGTCTTTGAAATGTTCATCGTAGTGTTAGGTTTTCTGTATTGCTGATTCATTTTTTGTTCTAGGCATCTGTTTGTTTTACACACTCTAGAACCTTTTAAATAGTACTCCTTAGGTTTGGAAATTTTCCAGTGCTCACCCTACAGTTCCTGTATAAAGCTTTACAGGGGATGTCTTTTCGTGTGTGTATGTATTCAAAGGAGAGGATTCTTTTCATTTAAATAACTATTAAGATAATGAGCAGTTCTTTGGTAACTCTGTAGTTGTCAAAGAAAAATGTCTTAAAGATATGTCAAAAATTTCTTGAAGAAGTCTCTTAGCATAGTGAAGAGCTAACAGCAAAACTGGATTATAGGGTTTTTGTTTATTAAACTAGGCCTTGTTTTTCCCTAATCAAAACTCCTAGCCTTAAAAGTTGGGATTTCAGGATCTGTAGCTGTTACCTGTCTACATTATACTGGTTAAAGTGCTCTTGACATAAATCCTCATGTTTGCCCCACCTCTCCCATAGGCAATAATACAAGATGTTAAATTGTGTGTTAGCATGGTTTTTCTATCCTCATTCCCCTGGTTAATTGAGAAGTGGCTATATGTTCTGACTTAGAAGTTTCTACTAAGAGGGGAAAAAGAAAAACAATATTCTAGGATTTATCACAAAACTGTGGAAGTTATTCCTCTCTTAACCCATTCCCTTTTCTAATACTGTAGATCAACATGGAATAGATTAACGTTTTCTTTTCCTTCCCTCTGTTATAATTGCAGCTTTCAGGGACAAAAATAAGTATTCCTGTTTGACCCAGATGTTTCTGTATTTGTATGTAACAAAAAAGAAGACATAGAACTTATTTTCCTCTGGGTACTTTTCAGTAGATATTTAATTTATCCTTCTCTTCATACTATCTTACATACTAAAACTGTGAGCTTCAGTTCTCTGCTTTACATTCTAACTGTATGTATGAGAAACTACACTGACAGTGTAACATTCCTAAATATAGCTCAGGAGACTTACAATATGAGAAGTACTTTCAGTACCCATTTGTTCTTTCGGGGTTGGATCCTACATGTACCTTTCTTCTCTCCTCCTATTTCTTTAAAGTGTTCTTGTGTTGTGAATTAAAAAGAGGCTTCCTTAAGAAAAACAAAACAACAAACCTCTGTAAGTTTGGGTTCAACTGAGATTTGATGTGATTTTCCTAGAAATTATTCTCACTACCATCTTGAAATTCTCATTTTATCTGAGTCGTCTTGACTTGGCAGCTGATTTGATAGTGCGCATCGATAACTTTTCCCAAAACCCATGTTCTTTATGCCATTCCTTTTTTTTAGAGGTGAGGATCATAGAAGTACATAATTCAGAAAGACTGTGTTTATGAGTGGCTACGAGATGCCCAATACCTAGGCGGTGTAGGATATCAAAGGTGTAATATGGAGTACCTTACAGATACTGCACTTTCCATGGGTAGAAGTAAAGGAGTTGGTTAAAATATTCTATAGTTCTGTTTAGATAACAGTAGCTGACCCCTTCCTTCAAGCTATAAAAAAGTGGTATTGATAATGTAGGCCCAGAAGCATAAATCATATATTTAACAAAATAATTTACAATTACCAATGATTACAGGTATTGTATAACTGTACTTAATGGCAGTCTAATTTCGGAAAATGTATTACCCACTTTAATTGTTTATAGTGGAGCCTTGGAAACAATTGCAGACTACCAAGGAAATTATTTTTTCACAGAATGATGATGATGATGCAATTTAATGGCTTCAGTACTGACCGTGTAGATGCTTCCTATTTCCAGTTCAAGAGCTACTTAAGCTCCTCTGTGAGTCCACTGTAGGGAGTTAAATTCTCAAGAGACCTGATGGATTTTTTATAATTAATAATTAATAATTAGAGAGTACTGTCAGAAGAAATCCCTGTCTTGAAGAAAACAGCTTTAATTTTTTGTGTAATTTCAGTTTTATTCATTTGTTGCTGGCAAAATTTTAAAGTTATAGAGAATACAAGTTTGTAACAGAAATTATGAGAAGCTGACAGCTCTGTAGCAATACCGCCCTGATCTGTGTCAACCTAACACAAGGAGAAAATCACCAGTCTCTTTCCTCATGACAAGGTCAATGACTAAAGCTGCCCTTTGTATTAGAGAGGGTAGACAGTAGCCATAGTCAATAGTGTTTAGTTCTATTTTCTTTGATTGCAATGTTATATACAATTGGATTCTTTTATTAATAGGTAGATTTGCTCTTCAGAAAATAGAAGAAAGAAACCTATTTCTGCTTGTTGATGGAATACCAGGTTTGCATTTTTGTGCAAAGTTTTTGATCTCTTTGAAAACTACTATGCAGAGGTTGTTAGAAAGATGTGGCCTACAGTGCATGTGCCTATTTCAGAAAAGAAAGGTCTTTGGTTGACCAGCTGTTTTATTATTATTGCAACTTGTACACCTCATAGTTACTTTATCCTTACATTTAGGAAACATGTAAGTTACCCTGTTTAACTGGTTATGCAGCTCTAACTGTATGCCTAGGATGTATTCTAACAGTTTAAAAACATAATGGGTCAAAAAGTAGAGGACTTTTTATCTAAAAGTCATTTAAGTTCAGTGGTTCGGTTCAATGTATTCAGCAAATAAGTCAGACACTTTTGCTGATTGTAGGAGAAAGGATTTTTTTCCCCTTCTTTAGTTTTTAGATAGAGTGAAGGAAGTTTAGTTAATAAATAAAGTAAATAAAGTAAAAAAAATCTCTTCTATCTGCTTATTGAGCATATAATTTCCCAGCGTGTCTTTTGCAAGCACTGTTGCAGTAAAACTAAGCACACCCCAGTGTAGTAACTCCTGTATCAGGCCTATTAAATTTCAGCCACAGGAGAGTGAAGCTGTTTGTGTCTCAAGATGTAAACTTTGACCTCAGCTTGCAGAACTGAGGCAGAAGGGAAGAAAGATTGAGGGAAAGTGGAATGACTTCTAGTTCAGTTCTCAGTATCTCTTTTTATTTTTATTACATTACTCGTATGGAAGAATGAAATGATGGACTGAAATTTCTTGCACTCTTTGAGTCTCTGAACACATATTTTTTATTTCATTTAGTAGGATACACAGCAGTGTTTCTTGTAACTCTAAGCTGTCACACTCAAAACAGAGTCATAACATAATATTTCCATTATGCCCAGAACCACTCTCTACCAAAAGAAGATTCAGCCTCTCCTCTTTGAGATAGCTGAAAATATAACCCTAATAGCTACTGTCAGAGAGTCTCCTTCCAGCTTTCTATTTCTCCTGTAGTCCTCATGTGAATTGGGTTCACTGAAATGTTAGTGAGATTCTCTCTCTGAACCTTTTTGTAATTATGGTATTCTTTCAGGATTGTAGTGTGGATAAGTTTTATGTCTTCTTATAAAACATCTCTGATACTGTTTTATTATTTTTCCCCTGTTTTAAACAAGAGATAGTAGTGTTTAGGTTAAATGGATGATGTTTGAAGACCTTATGCTAGTTTGAAGTTTTCATAAAGTGCTAAAATAATACAAGGTCCATTTGACCCGAGCATGGGAGTTAAGATTTCTTGATCATCTCCTCTTTGCCAAGGAAATGGCACTCTTAGAAAAGCTTTAAAAGCTAAAATGTTTTATTTGAAAGTGGACACTGGATTCAGTACTTTGGCCTTTAGGTACCTGATCTGTGCCAAACTTTTAAAGTGTTGTCTGTTTCATTTCTACTACAATAAAATAATTGTGTGCAGTTGTTAAGATCTGATTATTGAGAGATGCCTGTATCCAAATTAAGGTGCAAGCAAGATCACATGCCAAAGTCAATAGTACAGATTTTATTTAACAGAGAAATGTGAGGTAGAGAGATAGAAATAGAAAGGAGAGGGGAGGGAGAGACAGACAGACAGATTAAGCAGAATATAATCACCACCTGTGGATCCACGAGCATCCCATTGGCTATTCTTCACCTTGGGCTTCTTGGTAGTGAGGGTCCCAAGGTTGTTGAAGACTTTTCACTATTCATACATTTTACCATACAAAGGAATTAATGCTCATTGGCTACATAGTTCTCTTATTCTATTGGTTAAATTATTACCTCACTTCTAATGCTAATTAATCCCACGTTCAGTCTTTCTGTGTTTTGAGTCAGTGGGTTTCTTGAGTCCGTGGGTTCTGATCTCCCCTTGCCGGACTTAGTCTGAGCTGATTCTAGCAGTGTTGCTCAGTTGGTTTTCCTTGTCCATTACCAGTGATATATTCTTCTCCCCAGCTTTGTTTACCTCCCTCTAGTCTGAGATAACACTCAGACAATAGTGCCACCTTTATCTTTTCTCAAGTTCCTGTCAGGTGGCATAATTTACAGTCCAAGTTCCAGGAATCAGTGCAGGTATATTTGGGAGAGACACCTTCAGTGGTTGTGGACGAGCGATTGCTTCTTTACACAGTTTGCCACAATGGGCAAAGTCCTTCGGTGGTAACAGTATTTGAGACAGGCAACCATAATTTTTAAATCCTTACAGCAGCATAGAGATCGATGAAGTTTTTTGCAGATGAATATCCGTAGGGTGGTTTCAGACTGAGGTGGTTTGACATCCTTTCACAGGTATTTTACATCAGATGTTTAATTTTGAAGTGTCTCTTCCAAGTCTTACACGAACTGTAGTTGTTGCCTCATATTTGCATTTGTTTTTCAGGCTTCCTAATCAATCTGCGTCTGCCATATTATGTAGAGATTTTATATGATGGGAGGTAGAAATTTTGGACAGTAATTTTCATGACAGAAGGCTAACTTAAAATATTCTTGTAAGATTTTTCAGTTAATGAAAGCTAACTTAGTCTATTTTTAGTATGGTTTTCTATACTAGTATTACTAGGTAGACTAAATCATCTATGCAGAGAGGCTAAAGCTTTTCAGCAAAATTTCAGATACGTACTGGGAGGAAAACTATGCAGCTCTTCAGCAGCAGGACTGAGAATTAGTGTGTAAATAGTCATGAGGAAAATGAGTGCTATTACAAATGTGTTATTGTGTACTAAACTCTGTAAGTGGCAGTTTATTGGGGAATATTGTTACAAAGACCTAGTATTGATACAGTCTGACTGCACTTCAGTATCAGACTGGCTTAATTTCCTGTGAATAGACGTTCCTTTTGCCACATGAGATGTTCTCGGTACACAGCATCTGTGGCTCAGGTTCTATAGTATGAAGAATATTTTAGCTCAGAAACACAAAAGCATTGTGTGTTGGATGGGGCTATGAGCAACATGATCTAGTGAAAGGTGTCCCTGCACCATCAGAGGGTTTGGAATAAGTGGTACTTGAAAGTTCCCTTTCAACTCAAACCATTCTATGGTTTACATACCTATCTCTCAGTGGGTTTGATGGGGCTTACTTAAAAGCTTCTATGACCAAGTATAACTTTTATTTCATCCTGCCAATTGTAAGCAAGCTGATTATATTCTAAAGCAAATTGCAGTCTTCCAGTATTTCTGTGCCTTTACCAATGGTACTGGGAAACAAAAAGACCATTATTTGTGACAATTCTAACTTTGTATGGTCCTTCTCCGGGCTGCAGACTGGATTTGATCTAAGACTCATTTAGGACCTGCCTCTGGCTTAGTGCCGAGCCTGGAGGCAGGACAACTCTTGCTGTCATGTGAGGCTTTTCAGTACTCTGTGAGAATAGCCCTCTACTCTGATCCTCAGCCCCACATGGGAGGTGAGGGCTGTGGTCATGCATCTTCAGAGAAGCCTATGGCTCACCTGTGTGGAAGTCCACTGTTATATCATGTTGGAAGTTCCTTTTACTGGTATCTATAGAATGGGTTTGAGGTGTCTTCTACAGTTTTCAAACAAACAGTCATTGCAGATCATAAAACATAATTTTCAGTTTGCTGTATCACACTTGCCTCATGAATCTCAAAGGTCCGATTCTTTTTTGTGTATTTTAGATTATAGTTAGTGTAAGCAGTTCATGGTGTACAACTATTAAAGAAATATTGTGATCAGGTCTTGTGCAGTATTTCTGACACTTTGCTCATGTAAGTAGGTAGTCAGCCATGTGGTCAGCCATGATGAAATGTCCTCACTCTTGGAAAATCAAGCTATTTAATGATGTTTGATTTTCTACTCTTGGTGTTATCACCACAGAGAAATTACTCCATGAACAGATTTACCTCAAAATTTTTACGCACTCTTGAGTGGACAGAAGAGATTATCTTTATTAATCTGTAGTTCTCTACACCTTCTCTGTGGTAGTATGTTTGACACATTGCCACCATTAAGTTTAGAACATTGTCTGAGGCCACAGTGGAAAAGTAATGGTTTTGTTTTCTACTGAAGTCACTCTGTCTTTTGAAATGTTTCCACTGTTGCAGAAGCAGACATTTTGACAGCATTACAGAAGGTGATTTAGAAACATGTAACACTGAAAGTCAAACATCTTGAATTTGCAACTTGATCAAGTCTTATATATATACATATATATGTAATCTCTCTTTCTGAGAATATATATATATATTCCTAGCAAGATGAAAGCTTTCTGAGAATAAGGAAATTGGTATTAGGAGAGACCTGTGGTGAGCTGAAGAGAATTTTCTCTATGGCTTCATTTTGTTGTGTTTCTTTTTGAGAAAGGAATAAATTTTCTTGACCCTTTTTTCTCTTTTCATAACAATTTTTTTTCCACGGTTGCTCTTTTAGGTTGTGGGTTAAACAGAACAGCTCTGGGATATCTGTTCAAGGAAGGTTATGTTTCTTATTGATAGCTCTTCCCAGAGAAAGTGTATATTTGTATTGGCTTTGTGTGGCAAGGCTTTGGTAGCGGCGGAGTGGGGTGGAAGTGTGGGCTGTAGGGGTGGCTTCTGTGAGAGGATGCCAGAAGCTTCCCTGATGTCCGACTGAGCCAATGCCAGCCAGATCCAAGATGGATCTGCTGCTGGCCAAGGCTGAGCTCATTGGTGACAGTGGAAGCACCTCTGGGATAACAGATTGAAGAAGGTGAAGAAAACCTGCTGAGCAACAGCAGCCAGGACAGAGGGTCTGGAATATGTGAGAGAAACAGGTCTGCAGACATCAAGGTTGTTGAAGAAGGAGGGGAAGGATGTGCTCCAGGTGCTGGAGGAGTCCTACTCCTGCAGAGGAAAGAGCAGCAGAGATGTGTGATGAACTGACCACAACCCTTCTTCCCTGTTCACCTGTGCTGCTGCAGGATAGGTAGGAGGTAGAGAACTTGGGAATAAAGCTAAACCCAGCAAGAAGGGATGGGTGTAGGGGAAGGGTTTTTTAAGATTTGGTGTTACTTCTTATTCCCCTGCTCTGATATAATTTCCCCAAATTGTGTCTGTTTTACCAGTGATGGTAACTGGTAGGTGATCTCTCCCTGCCCTCATCTCAACTCGTGAATGTTTTATTGTATTTTCTTTCCCTTTCCAGATGAGGAGAGGAATGACAGAGTAGCTTGGGGCTTGGGTGGTACCTGGCCCAGCCAGGGTCAATCCACCAGACTCTTAACTAAGAAGATACAATTAGCTATTCTTCTGCTTACTTTGATAATAATTCAGTGACCCTTGTGGTTTCACCTACCTTGTGTAGTAGTGGTTTTATACAAGTGCCTTGGAACATCTCATTTCAAAACAACTTTTTAAACCTCATTTTGCATTCCTTGGGCCAGTGAACTGCTTCTCTGTGTTACCAGCAACATCTAAAGAAGAGGAGGTACCCCCTTGGTTAAAGGCTACTTCCTTGTGAACATGCTATAAGCTGGTAGGGTGTTCAGAGCTCGAAATTGCTCCTCTGGTTGAGAACACTGCTTGTGTAAATTTCCATGATGTAGTAGCTCATATACTCATGACAGTGTAACTGTTGCCTGACTTGAGTCTCCCCATACACATTTTAAGAAGCTGTGTCTCTGTAAACTGTAGATTTTCACCCAACAAGCAGGGTTTTGCAGGCAGCATATCAACTGCTGTTTGCATAGTTCTGTCTTTAATGATTAAGGCCCTGTATGAGAGCCTAAGAAAGTATATCAGGCAGTTTCTATGAATCAGTAGCTTTTCTGTTGTTAAACAAATGAGATGCTGTCATATAAATGATGCTTAATAAGTACAGTTTTAGAATATTTTGTAGTAAGTTATGTATATTGCCTTTATATTTCAAAGCTGGATTCCCTTGTTCTTTGGAATTGAAATACAGATTTCCCTTTACATTTTCATGCACTATTTTGCATTGGTGCCAGAGTATTTGTTTACAGCTCCACATTGGAATAGTTTGCATGCTTTATTTGTGAACTGTTTCTTTCGCTTCCCTGTGGCATTAAAAAAGAAGGATGAGGTGTATATGTGAATACAAGATACCTTTAAGATATATCTACTATATTAACATAAACTAAAAGCCTTTTGAATTTGGTCTGAAGCCTCTTCCTCTCCCCCTAGAAGTACCATGTTTCTCTGCATATAAAATGAGAAATTGGCTTCCTCTGTAGCTGCCATTGAAGAATTCTCCCAGTAATAGAAGCCCAGAGGGGCAAATACCTGATTCTCATTTGGGAACAGTTTCTTGCAGCTGCTATTGTTTGAGCATCAAACTTACTTTATTTTTAAACCTGTTAGCAATAACTTGAATTCATGGTAGGGGGTCTCATATCAGAGAAGGGCAAACAGACTGACAGCACCAAGTCAGCCAGTGGCAGCATGTTTCTTTGGACTTAGTAAAGTAATCACAATGTAACATGTTCATCTACCTTGGAGTGTACCTATATTAATATCTAAGTACAACAGAAAAAAGAAGTAGGTTTGCAAAAATTAAAGCTCCAGAAAGACTTACACCTGCTCCTTACTAAAATGAATAATAGATCTTTTCAGTGAGTTTTTCTAAGTGCTAATCAAAAGTATAATGATTTAAAAATCATTACACAATTAAATTGGAAGCAATAATTTTAATTTTCAGCACTTACACTATTTTTTTTCTTTATCTTTGGAAGTTATGGTTTATCAATCATGTGAAATGGTTTACTGAATAACTTACTCTTTATAACTAGCTTATGATTTTGAAGAAGCCATTATTTGGCACTTGATGTTTATTTTAATAGATGCTTCAACTTCCTCTAACTTCCAGGGAACAATAAGATGAATTTAAGTGGTACTGGTTATGAGAGACGATCAGTAGAAAGGTACAAGACATGAATATGGCAGCAGCATTTCCCTTGGTTTGGTGGTTCAGACTGCCTTTAGGTTCAGTATGCCTAGGTACATCAGCCTTGATATTTAGGCATGGCTCAAATATTTCACTTGGGCATTTGTGAAACTGTGCTTATTTCCTCCTGTGGCAGTGAAGTGGGTGTGTCTAAGATGATAAATTTATATTTCATTTTTCTTCCTAAACAAGTTCATGGAAAGATTGGGGGAATACAACAGTAAAGAATAGAATATTCCTTTTGCTTGTGTACTTTGAGTGCTAAGCATTTGAACTACATTCCTTTAATATTAGCCATTAAGTCAAGAGGCTCCAGGATGATTTGTATTCACTGGCTAGTACTCATCCTGAATTTTATTCTTTAAAAGACACTTTTGCCTGTAAAACACAGTTCTATACATACACTATACGTAAGTAAATATATAAAAATATATACTTATATGCCTTATGTGTATATGTACAAGCATATAAATGGTTTATCTGTATAAAAGTGTATATATGTATATAACGTAATAGCCTAACAAATGTCAAGGTATGTAAGAAAAACAGTCTCAGGCCCTTAGGATGGATTGAAAGACTGAGTTTCATTTTCTGAGCTAGTGCTGTAACAGGCTGTTGTGCAAAAGGTAATTTCTGTTGCCTGCCTTCTTCATCCCTGCTTTTACTGGGCTGCTGTAAGTGATTTTGAGGTCAGCTGTTAAACTGCTGGTTTTTTCTCCTATTAACCATCGTGGGTAACCATAGTCATGCACTTTTAAACTAGCTTTCATAGTAATGAAAGTGTGAATGGGAGGATGTTGAGGGGGAAGTGCAAGACTGACCTTTTGACACAAATTGCAAGATAGTTGTCTACTATAGATTGTTTATTAAAAAAAAATCTCCTTTATTTCTGTTTGCTTGGCTAATTCAGGAGGCTTCAGCTCTAATTCTTAAGTGATTCTGTGTGGTTTAAACTAATTTTTGCAATTTCAGACGTGTTTCAGTGACAGTTGTTTGCTTACTACTGTTTTGCATTGCTCATATTGGTTTTATCTGTCTTGATTGACTGCTGATACTGTAAGAGGAAAGTCTCAGATTCTCTCTGAAAGAAACGAGGGAGTAAAAAGAATGATGAATGAGTTATGCACAAATCTTTATTCAGTAACAAACTATTGCACCCTCAGCAGCCATTTTTGGTTTGGTTTTCTGTGGGTTTTTTGGATCTTTTTTGAGATGGAGCTGTAATTTATAAATTGTGGATAGTAATACCTTGACTACTACTTTCTGTTGAGAGGATGTTCCTTGTTCCTTTCTAAGTGTGCTGTTCAGAGGCCATTGGTTTCCCTTTCTTTTCTCTTTTCCTGCTTACCAAAACCACCAGTAGAATCTTGCAAATTTGTGGATAGCCATGTGGTATTCTTCTTGCTAGTGGTGCTTCCTAAAATCTGTGATAGTCCACATACCATTTGGAAATGTGTTGAATGGCTCACTGTTTGATACTCACATCCTCAATTGTTGAAATCCACATATTTCAAGAATTGGTTCATTTGTGTAACTGAATGAGCTAAGAGCATGTACTGCCTGTGGGGAGAGAGGTTGTAGAATGGCAAGATTGATGAGAGATCTCTTTAGAGTACAGAGACTTACTGAAAGACATCCATTCCCTGGCTTTCATGCAGTGCTGCAGCATTTGTTTTACTCCTGAGTCTCACGGACTTGACACGACTGGTCAGTGAGCTGCTCAGCCGTGTCTTGTGTGTGCTTGGGAGAGGGAGAGGAAGAAGAACCGTGAGTACATGATTTTGCTGAAGTTGAAATTGGTGGGTGTGAGGATCAATGAGAGAGCATGTGATACTCTGGACTAGACAAAGCTAGTGTTTCTGATGGGAAATCTGTCAAAATTGGCTTTGCCATTGCTGTGTATAAATCTCATGTTCTTCAACGCTGTTTAACAGTGGGAGTATGAACACACAAAGGCCTGTGTTGTATCTAAATCCAGAAATGAGAGAAAATGTGAATGTCATTAATATTGCTCTATATGTAGAGGAAATATCTAATCTTGATTGATCTAGTCCCAATTGTCGCTATTTCAGCTCCTGTATAGATTTGTTTGTGAGTTAACAGTTTATACTGTGCTAAATGCCACCAAATGAGTTGCAAAACACAAAGGAAAAATTCACGCTTTTATAATTATATTCTGGTTTATAATTGTATTTATCTCTTGTACCCCAATTGAGCATTTCAGTATTTTGTATGTTTTTTTACACTGTTGCATGCTCTAAAGAGATTATGGGAATAACGTGAAAGGCTGATAGGAAAGGAAAATCATAGTCACATATGTGTTCATTCAGTATTGATGGTGACAAAATCTTAGGAGTTTTTCTCAGTCCTGGGCCAAAATGTTGGTAAAAATTACTGACTGTTTAAATTTGGCTAAATTGAATACTGAAAATTATTCTCTACTCCATTTGAATAGGAGTCTGCCTCACAGGTATGGACACAAGAAACCTGTTGGTTAACTTATATTTGTTCTCTGTGACTGCTTTTCTATCCCTTAAAAAAAATAAATCCTGCAGAGTTTAGTTGTCCTATTGTTTGGTCTGATTTTGAATTACTGAAATATATTGAATGCACACAATTAAAACTCTATTTAAGATGGTTTAGGGTCCTAGCAGAAGGATAAATCATAGCTGTATTTCATCTGGGAAGCTTAATGCAAAATTGAGATGGGTTATTCAAATAAAGAACTCAAAACTAATGATTAAGATGAGCTATGGCTAAAAGGAGGTTTCATGCCTACTAATCTCATCTCCTTGATAAACTAGAGATTATTTTAGAATAACAGTAACAATATTAAATTAGAAGGTGTATAATCTTCTAGAAAAATGAAGTTCTGTGTTCATGAAGTCATAATTTTCTGTCTTAAGCTGCCTTTATGTGTAAGTAAGTGATAAAGAAGAGGCTTACACACTGTTTTGATGTTTGCTATACGCCCAGCCTAGGTAGATCTGCACATCTAATTGTGGCTTTGCACTGCTTCGAGCAGATCATGCACTCCAGATATTCACTGTCATGTGTTGCCAAGTGACCTGTAGGTCTTTCTGGATACATGTCAGCATATTTTTGTGCCAGATCACAAACTGAGTAATCCAGTGCGTCTGTCATTCTTGTCACTTTATTTGTATTTATTGTGACTGGCCTTTGTACGCTCTAAACAACACCAGTGGAGCTGACTATGCTTTTATATAGAAGAAGGGTCACTATAAAAATGAGTAGAAGATGATATGTCATTAAGGAATGAATATTACTCATTCCCAGTGAAATGTAGCGAGCAGATGGACAGTGCGTTGTGCTGATAATGCCCATGTAAAAGATATTTCAAGAGATGACAGGTAGAAATAAAAAGAGTATTTTGAAAGCTTATACATTTACTGGAAATTGCAGGAGCTGAGAATTCTTGCTTTTCCTTCCCATTATTAGAACAGGCCACTGCCACATACGTCCTATTGTGTTCTCAGCTTGTATTCCTGTTGGAGGCTAGCAGCTGGGGCTGGATTCACTTGCTGAAATGTGTGTGAGTGAGAAATACTTGGGATGCTGTAGGGCATCTGGCTACTCATGCCGTGAAGTGTGAGTCCTGCCCAAATTACCATTTTAACATTAGATGTGTGTGGATGTCTTGGACATACCAGAGTAAAAACCAGTTGGTACCTATAATTAGGCGCTTGAATTGAATGTCTAATTCCTCTTGCTTGTTTCATTTCATCAATGGGTTTTATTCATATGTGGGAGTTAGATATAATTTCTTTTGTATAGTAGATTTATAGCAGTATGAAATTATGCTTCACTGATATATTTAAACTCTGATCAATCCTTTGAACTGTGTGTGGTTTCTTTCTTGTTCTAATGGTGAAAAAGCTAGCCTGCCTTTTTTTTGAGATTGCTCCTTTGCAATTGGAATCTTGAAGTTGTATCATTATTTAGTATTTATTTACTGCTCTTTAATTATAAGGGGAACATATAGATCTTTGTTTGTCTTCGATTAAAAGAAACATATCCTTATCTGTTATACATATATGTAGGAAATGCAGATTTGTCAGCAGTGACCTTCTCAGATTCCAGTTGGATTTTATAGTGCATGTGGGCATAATTTTTTCCTCAGATTTTATTCATGTGCTTTAGTGAAACATATCTGAGCAAATAAAAAGCTTTTATCATCTACTCATGAAAATTAAAATCATGTTGATTTTCAAGCAATACAAATATGGAGAATCCTACAAGAGGTCATGAATCTTGAAATTATATTAATTTTCATTGCAACTATGTCAGTGCCCAGAGTCCACATGCTATGACTTAAGGTAGAGTGAAAATGATCTCTTTGAAAGAAAAGTTGAAGGTTTTGTAAGCCAAGTCTTTTAACTATAATTAATCAGGGGAAGGAAGGAAAGAGGGCTCTCTGGCATCCTGCTTGTTCAAGCATATACATTGCTTTGTAGGACTTAGATATATTTAAATTAAATGTAGGATACAAATGTGCTGACTAATTTGGGGGTATTGTTATTTGTTTGATTTGTGTTTTGTTTCTTAGGACCTAGAAAACTATGTTCTAGCACAGTATGAGTAAATAAGCAATTACCTGTTTTAATAAGTTTGACTCAAATTTGTTCATGAGTGCTCTTCCATTGACAAACTGCAACATTGCATAAAAGACTGTTTTTAGGTCTGCAATCTGGACATCATTAGGCTTTTTTTAAAGAAAATAAATAAGATTTCATTCGCAAGTCAGCTATGTAATATTTAAAATGTGGGAGACTATTAAAAGTAGCATATTTAGCTATAAAGTTGAACCTTTCAAATAGACTAACGTGTAATTATAGTAGAGACCCATAGGAAAATTTTCATGTTCTAGTTCTTTGTTTCCTTGCTTTGTTTTAATTCTGCTTAGCTTGCTATGTACTATTTAATAGGATGAGGATTGATTTTCAGTTTCAAATTTAAGCTTGGGGTAAGACTTTTATGTTCATCACCTGGTGAGTCTGAGATATAGAAGAAAAACTAGTTTATCAAAAAAAAAAAGGAAACTGAGAACTGTGAATTTTAAAAATTGTATTCTTAATTTACCTTCCTAGCTTGCAGAGAGTACCACCTGGCATTTTCAAGCAAACTGGAGGAAGTTTTGTTATTGTTCTTTTTTCTTTTCTCCTTCCTCGTGTTAGCCAGCTTAACACTTTTCAGAGTCCTAGTACCAGTGTTTTGTCTGTGACACCTTTCCTGTGTGTTTGAAGGGTCTCCAAGATCACTTGTAATTTTTTTCCCTTAAGTGTAGTTGTTTAAGGAGCATTTACAAAGAGTAGTACTGGTGGGGGGTGGGTTTTGCCTCTATTTTTAAGGTAAGAGGTTTTTGTGAAACCTTTGCTGCTCTGTTAAACACTCCAGACGAAGTATGCTGATTCTTTATCTGATCTTTTGGCTCAAGATCCCCTCTAGTTACCGAAGGGAGACATGGACTAGAGCACTCTGGCAAGTGGCAGAGAATGTATTCTGTACTGCTGTATGTTCACATGATGGTGAAATGGCCCCTGTGTTTCTCATTTGCTTTCAGATCAGAATTGTCTGCTGATCTCAGGACAACAGCTTACTGTGGTGAAGCAGGGAGCGTTTGTCAGACTGCAGGGAAAGTCTTGGCATGTATTGTAGTCATGGGCTCTGTGCCTCTTTCTTCACACCGTTTTCTTCATAGTATCTTTGTTAAAGCTTAAAGTTTAATCACTCCTGCATAATTCTTATGTATTCAGAAAGTGACACAATAATTGAAAGTGACATGAATAATTTCACTATTTTATCTCCCTTAAAAATATTTTTACATGGCAAAGGACATGTTGATGAGTGAAGTCCCTAGTTTCTCTAAATAAATCTCCTAAGAGCAATTTCTTTCTTTCCTTGCTTTTGCCTTTCATTGCTAAAGTGGTAATAATAAACATATCTTTAGAGACACAGAAGGCAGAGACATGCATGAGAAGGAAATTAAAGCATGGTTAACAGAAGTAGCTGACTTGTCAGAGGAGACTACTTAAAAAGATAAACAGACTGGTAGAAAAGCCAGTGTTTGAGGTCTTTGCTGAAATGAAGACAAGAGCTGAAAGTACAATTTGTCCCCATATTAGTGTTAAATTAAATGTTAATGACCTTCTTTTTCAAAAATTTGTTGGGGGAGGAGGGGAGGAAAGGAAGAATTGTTTGTTTGTATTAAGAAAAAATAACTTTAAACCTAAAACCGCCTTTGACATGTAAGTGGATAGTATCACTGCCAAAATTCAGTCTGAAGTTTACTCTTGTCTGAAATCCCCTGGAAATATAAGTGAGTGTGTTTTGCTTGAGTAATCCCTTGTAAATACAGTGGTGCCAGCAGCACTGTAATAATGACCGTAATGTCTTTGAAGGCACTTAGAAGCTTCCACTCAAAGACACTCTTAAATAATTAAATCTTTTTTCTTTTTTCAATTTACATGGAATATGTAATGACATCCCCCCAAGTACCAGATTTCCTTCCTTTCTTTTCTTTCTCATGAAAAGCCTAAATAGTGTATTTTAATTAAGATGCTGCTTGCTAACTTGAATAGTAAAGAAAGGTGATGAAAGAGCACGTCCAGATAGTTATTTGTCAAGACCACAAGTTACCTTTTCTTAATGCAGAAATGACGACTTGAAAAACCTGGCTACCTCTGAGGTGATCGTAGAAGCCTTGGTTCCCTCCTGCAAATAAAAGGAGTCATTTTATCTACTTTGCTGCGTGCCCTCTGGCTCCTGGCAGTTCATTCTCTGACCATTTATGTGGTCTATTTGCAAGACCAGCTGCCTACCTGTCTGTACATAGGTTCAGTTGTGTTTTTTTGGTTTTTTTTTTGCAGATACTGAGCGTCTCTATTCAGTAGTGTTTGAAGAGATCTGTGGGCGTTACGGAAAGACCTACACCTGGGATGTGAAATCCTTGGTTATGGGTAGACAAGCCCCAGAAGCAGCAGAGACTATTCGAGAAGTTCTAGATCTTCCAATAACCAAAGAAGAGTTTTTAAATGAAAGTAAAATTATGCAGGAGAAGATATTCCATACTGCGGAGTTGATGGCAGGTATGTTTCTTTGCAGCATTTATAAACTCTTTATGGAATTATTTAAATGCTAATCAAGGTAGAAGTTTGTAATCTGCCTTCCACAAAGCAGTTGCTCTTACAGATTATGTTTCATTGTTCTTGTTTTAGAAAACTTACCTAAATCTACCTGTTTATTTACCTGTTTTAAAGGATATTTTACCTATTAAAGTTGGCAGAATTTTTTTTCCTGTTTACTTGGAGAAAAGCTTTTTTTCATGTTTTAAAAGAACACAAAAGACTAGATACATGTGCATGAATTCTGTTTGGTAAACTAGACATTCTTTATAATTGTTGTTAGCAGCTGTGTTTTACCTGGCTATGAGCATAGTCTGACATTGTGGAGCACAGATGCATTTGCCTGCACCTTTAAAAGTATGTGGGCTCATGGATTCTTTCTGTTGGGATTGATCTCACCTAACCTGAAAATTGTAATGCAAATACAGTGTCTGAGTGTATCAGTGGAGAGGAAGGATTTTTCAGGTTACCCTAAGACAGGTGAGTTTCCTTACCTTCTGAAGATACATGTCTTTTACCAGTGATTGTGCAGGATGCTCAGGTGAGTAGCTTCAATGATGACTGAGTCTTCAATGACTCAAGATGAGCAAGAGGATGAATCTTACCTGTAGTGTGAATGCATACTTTTGTATTCAATTACATTTAGATTTGAAATGCTTAGAGAGAAATCCTCAGCCATGCAACACTATCAGTACCTAAAGCTAGGATTGCTGCTAACTTTATGTACATTAAACTTTCTGGAGGAAATATCAATAATTTATGAAGGAAAAAAAAAAAGAAGAGGAGAAGACTATAAAAAAAGTATTAGAAGTGAAATAACTGCATGTCAAAGTACATGTTTAACAGTTACTTTTTCTCTTTGAACGTGCGCTCATTTGTTCTGACAATTTCTACAGCGCATTAATGTTTTAATTTTTAGATGCCTTTTTATGTCTAGTTTCATAATGCATTAAGAGGATGAAAGTTAAAAATGTGTGATATGTTAGGAATAAATAACAAGCAGCAAAAATAATAGCTGTGATTTTTTTCAGCAGCTTAAAAAACTTTAGTATATTGTGTGTCCAGCTTACTTAGTTATCTCTCTAATGTCTTTTATATGCAAGATTTTTCAAATTGCATCTCTCTCACTTGTAGATCCATTTTGAAACTGTAAGCCTAGTTAAACTTCCCAGAAAAATAAGAAAGTAGGCTTGATGTGTTTTTCATTTTTCATCTCAAGCTTCTGGGACTGACTTTTCAAATATATCTTTTGCAAGCCAAACAAAAAATCCTTATCTGGGTTTAGAAAATGGCAGATGAACAGACCAGGTAAAATGTTAGGTGGCACAGAGAAGAGTTGCTGTAAAGATACAGCACGAGTAATTGATGCTATTAAGTGGATACTCCATGCCTGCTGAAGATTGTGGTAATGTGGCTGAGCTGGCTTGAACAGAGTTAGAAAGGTGATGGAACAGATTATCGCCAAAGGAAACATGAAATTTTGTGCAGTTCCTGCCTTCAAAAAGTGAATTTTGGGCTCACTGAAGCTGGACTATTATGGATGAAACAAGCAAAATTCGTACTAGGAAAAGCAAGTAAACATTTTCGTCATCACCAAAATTGTTCAACTGATTATCTTTTCAGTTCAAGTAAATACGTGTGATAATTTTTTTCAGGCTATATTCTAAAGTAGAATTGATGTGAACTAGAATACTTTATGCTCAGTGGCCATTGTAGAGAGCAAAGGCATCCTTGGTCACTAAAGTGATGTGATCTGTACTTTACTTGCTCACAGCATATGAGATACAAGCTGAATTGCCATGAATTTTGGGAAACCAGGTTGATGACAGCTAATAAGCTAGAGGAAAATGGCTCCAGCTACTTACTATTTAATTTCTTTAGGAACTGTTCTCCAGTTAACCAGATTTTTTAATCGCATTCTGTCTTTTTGTATCTTCAGAGGATGTTTATTAATGGATTGTGGATTTATTCTACAGTCACTTAATGTTCTTAATTAAGAATGGGCTCCTTGCTTGTGTTGTGCAAGACGTAAGATTGTGGTAACATTTTGAGTTCACACTGTTCTCTGACTAAACTGAACTTTTAGATGGTTACAGGTAAATACAGGAAAGTAAAAGTTAACTGTCATATTAACAGTGTAAGATGACTCTAAAGTGCTGTGTCTCTGGCCATCTTGACATTTAATAGACAGGTGAGGTTCTGTTTTTCAGTCAATTTCTAAAGCTTGTCCAAAAACTTGGACTGCAATTTGATTTGGTAGAGAGCAATGCTAAAAAGTGACTAATGGTGTTTGAAAAGGGGACTCAGACAAAGTGGCACTTGTTTCTGGATGAGCTATGCACATGGTCTTGCAAAAGATGATAGCTCTGTAAATTCCTAAATCAAGTAAATGACAGTTATATTAGCGATGGTTAAGGATAATGTGGAAGTTGAATGAATATTTAATTGGCAAAGCTGTTCTTTGTCTGACAGGTTAGAAACCTGTCCTGGTTCTGGCTGAGATAGAGTTTATTTTCTACTTAGTAGCGGGTGCAGTGCTGTGTTTTGGATTTAGTACCAGAATAAAGTTGATAACACACTGATGTTTAAGTAGTGCTTACCCCAAATCAAAGATTTTTCATTTTCTCCTGCTCTGCCGGTGAATAGGTGCACAATAAGCTGGGAGGGAGCATGGCCAGGAACTGGCCAAAGGGATATTCCATATCATAGCACGTCATGCCCAGTATATAAATGGGAGTTGTTACCCAGGAGAGGGACTAACTGTGGCTTGAGGATGGGCTGGGCAGATGGTGAGTCAACAGATGGTGAGCAATTGTATTGTGCATCACTCTTCTTAGGTTTTATCTGTCTCTCCCCCTCTCCCTTTCGTTTTACAACTGGTAGTATTAATATTATGATTATTACTTTGTTTTAATTATTAATCTGTTCTTATCTCAACCCACAAGTTACTTTTTTTTCCTGATTCTTCTTCCCATCCCACCAGGGAGGACACGCACTCTAAGTGAGAAGCCGTGTGGTGCTTAGTGTCCAGCTGGGGTTAAACCATGGCGCAGGCTATATGACAGCCATACCACTTTGTGTACAACACCTCTGAGACATTAGTGGCTGAAGACAGAATTCTGGCTATTTCAGTATGCCAAACTGACAGGCAAGCTTCAATACATCAGGCTGTGATCAAAATACAAATGTCATCTAAGAAGAGGCTACATCCATTTCTAATATGGAATTTTCTGATAACTATTTGAGAGTTTTTCACAGTTAGATTTATTTTTAGTTCTGAAAGAATCTTAAGGAATGGTAATTTTTATTCAGTGGAGAAAAATTAATCCAAGATGGCACTTACAAAATGACAGGCCTGCCACTGTGCTGCTTTTCTAAATATTTTTGTCAGAGTGCAGACATTGTTATCTACAAGAGTAATATAGTAGGCTTTCTGTTGCTGCAGATGCATTTTGAGTGTTTCTATGTTGCAGGGAAGTGCATAGTCAGAAGATGAGGGAATGACAAGCAGAACAGAAGAAAACCATGCATATGTATTATTACCTAGACATGTATAGGTGTGCTTTTACATAAACCTAGAATATATACAGAGTGAGAAAAACTGAACTCCAAGTTATACAACTGCCAACAGTTGCTATAATCATGTCAGGATTATGAAACTACTGTTATTCTTTCACTGTAGTCTCAGGGTTTTGGCTCATCATCATCATTATCACAAAGCACAGATCTTTAAGGATTGTGTGGCTGTGTATACCTTTCAGACATTTTCCATTCCTGAGTTGTTTTTATGATAACTGGGATTTAGTTGTTGCATCTTCTGTGCAGCCAGTGCAGAATGTGATGTGCAAGCTATTTTCCAGTTCAAGTACAGTTGACTGTCTCTTTCAGCCATGAGGAGATAATTTCATACCTCAATTTTAGTACCAAATGAAGCCAGTCAGAAAGCACAAAAAGAGAAGGAAGGAAAACAGTTCAAATTTCAGTGGCAACTCACTCCAAATTTCTCTTTTTCTTGAACAGTTCCATTCAACCAGCAGTCTAGTTTGCTTAACTATTGCTTCCTTGATTCATGTTGTGCCCTTGACAGTTAAACAGACTTCCTACCGTGGTATTTTTTCTTTTCCTTGCTGTTTTTGTTTTAATGGTAAGAAACTCTAGTGAGTCCATGCTGGGCTCAGTGAGCCTGTAACCCCTGGAAGAGATCAGCCAATTAGCTGCAAACTCAGAGTGGTGCTTCCTGTTTGGCTGATGTCAAACATTTGGCCTTTACATCAAATCCTAAAGGACTGCAACCCAAACATGCTTTCATCAGGAAATTATCAACACAGTTGAAGCAGTTTTTGAATTATGTAAAATTTAGTATTTGTATTCTTTCTATGGTCATGCATGTGTCAGTATGTCCAGACTAAAATAAGAGTGATGATTTGATGAACAGGAAGTCTCTCCAACCAGAAGGATCTCTGATACTTTTTAAGGAGCAATAAGATGAGAAGATAAAATTCTTTATTTATAGTCATTGCCTTCCAAACTAGGGAGTAGGCTGGTAGTTTCCACTTCCACTTTTGTAGCTTGGAGCAAGGATAACATATGATTGCAGATAGCATTTTTAAACAGTATGTCATAACAAATAAAGAAGCAGGTTGATCTGAGAGTTGTGTTTCCATAGTTTCATAAGATTCAGACATGGAATAGAATAGAAATAGAAATAGGATAGAATGGAACAGAACTGTTTCAGTTGGAAAGGACCTACAAATGTTATCTATTCCAACCGCCTGTTCAGGGCTGACCAAGTGAAAGCATTCATGGCAATTAAACCAAGAAGTGCATAACCCCACCTCTGTCACGCTGTCACCTTCACAGCAGCAATCCTTACTTCATCTGAGGATTGAGAGAAAGTGTATATAATAAATAGCACCGGTGATGGGCTTGCAATTGTTGTAGCACACCAGACTACATAAAAAATATTTTTAAATAATTTTGTTACTTAAGTCAACAAACAGCAGCTCCTTTTTCTAAGTGAGATTGTTTTGTTTTGTTGAGTGCTTTTAGTGTTCAGAGGCTGCTGATGTTTCTTGCCATAGATTCGTTTTTGTGAATTTGAAGGATTATTATGGAATTGGTTAGAAATCTAGTCAAGCTGACGAAGCTCTGAATGGTAATGTTAACTTTTCTTCGATTAAAGAAAGTGATGAAATCTTCAAAAGTTCTACCACATTCATGTGGTGTCTTATCACATTCAATGTGGGAACTGTAAATGATTTTGGAAAAAAGTAGTAGTCTTTTTTATACAGAAGCTATATTTATCCTTAATACTTCCATTTATGTACAACTGGACATAAATCATCAAGACATGCATAATGTATGCATAGTTAATTTAAACACTGTATGGACCCTTTGGTTTCCTTTAGTCTTTTTCTCAGCAGTAAATATTTTCTTCCATATATACACCAAACACTCTTGGACTGCTTGTTTTGTGTAACATTACAGCAAAATGAAATGGACTTGATTATGAGTGTCTAAAGAGCCTTGATTTTGCCACCCCGGAGGTCAGGTGTCCTCTGTGCTCATTCTGCTTAGTGTGAGTAGAGAAGTAACTGTATCTACACAGTGGTGAATGAATAGATATATGTGAGGGAGTACTGAATGTGTGTGAGAAAAGCGCAAAGTTGTATTTGACCATTGCCATTTAATGTAGCAGGCTTAGGGGGATTCAGAGATGCAGCCACAAGCAAGTCCAGAGAGTGAATCTTTATTTTTGGTACAACACCATAACATAAGTGAAAAATACTAGATATGAGATTATTTACAAAAAAACTATCTTACTGTTTACATAGCTTGCATAGCAAAGTAAAAGTTTCCCGCAGAGAGGAAGGAAAAGGAAAAAATCGTCTGCCCAGGAACTTTTTGGTATCCACAATTTAACATTCTTGTTAGCAACATGGACAGTGGGATTGAGTGCACCCCTTGAAAATTTTCTTATTATGTTGGGCTGTGTGGCCAGTCAGCATGCTGAAGGGAAGGAGGGACTTGGACAGGCTTGAGAGGTGTGTCAATGAAAACCTCATGAAGGTCAACAAGGCCAAGTGGAAGGTCTGTTGCCCTCATGAGGTTTTCGTTCTTGGATAACCTCAACTGCACCTGAGTCGAGGTCATCCGAAGCACCAACACAGGCTGGGCAGAGAATGGATTGAGAGCAGCCCTGACAAGAGAGACTTGGTGGTGTTGATTTGCAAGAAGCTCAACACAACCTGGCAATGTGTGTTCACATCCAAGAGAGGTAACTGTGAGCTGGGCTGTATCCAAAGCAGCATGTCCAGCAGGTCAAGGGAGGTGATTCTGCCCTTCTACTCTGTTCTTTTTGAGACCCCACCTGGAGTGCTGCATCCAGCTGTGGGGCACCTAGTATAAGAAGGATGTGTGCCTGTTGGAACAAGTTCAGAGGAGGACCACGAAGATGATCAGAGGGATGAAGCATCCCTCCTTGAAGACTGACTGAGAAAATAGGGGTTGTTCAGCCTCAAGAAGACTCAAGGGAGACTTTATAGCACCTTCCAGTAGGTCACAAGAAAGCTGGAGGACTTTTTACAAGGGCACGTAGTGACAGGACAAGGGGGAATGGCTTCAAATTGAAAGGGAGTAGGTTTAAGTTCGGTATTAGGAAGAAATTCTTTTCTGTGAGAGTGATGAAGCATTGGGAAAGGTTGCCCAGAGAAGCTATGAATGTCCCATCCCTGGAAGTGTTCAAGGCCAGGCTGGATGGGGCTTAGAGCAACCTGACCTAGCAAAAATGGCCCTGCCCATGGCAGGGGGGTTGGAACTAGATGATCTTTAAGATCCTTTCCAACACAAAATATTCTATGAATTTGTGCAGAAACTATGTAAAGAAAGAGTATGATGACCAGTATAGTTCTTCCAACAAATATTTCAGTGCACAGGTCTGAAAATCTGTTGATTAATATAGTGTTCTTTTAAAAAGTCTGTAGCCATGTTGTTTCTTCTTCAGAATATGCTGCATCTCAGCTACAAGACTTAGCAAGTGTAGTTGTATTAGCACGGGCTACATGGTGTAGACAAGCTCCAAAAGTATAGCAGGGAAAGAGAAACAAACTATATATGTGCATCAGCAAAGGAAAAGTGAAACAGGATAAAGGAGGTAGCAGATTAACAGACTAGGCAAACGTGATATGAAAATAAAAATAAAAACGATTGTGTTTTTGAATGAGAGTAAGTACTTCAGATTAAATAAATAAGTTACACCACCCCCAACTACCCCTCCCGAGAGAGCATAAGCATATATAGATGCAATAAAATATACATAGGGAAAGATCTGGTTGCCCATGAAGTACGGTTTTTGTTCTCTGTTAAAAAGAACTTTTTAACATATTTCCATACCCCACTCTATTTTTTTCAAACCACCACATTTCATATCAAAAAATTTGGGGGGAAAATCTTTCCTTTGGCTTATGAAAGGACAGTTGACAATAAAATAAGTGTGACTAGTAGTACTCAGTATTATATAGTACAAAGGAAAGTGGTCTGTATAGCTCATTGAAATAAGGAGAATGAGTGTCTTTTCAACTATTAAAACTAACTGGCAACCAAATTGCATATTGTGTTTATAAAATACAGACAAACAAACATAGCACGGGAATGTAACTGAATCAATTACCAAATAAGCAGTAACTACCTGGAGAGAGGGATAAGACAATCAGTAAAATGTCCTAAATACCTCACTTTTTCTAAACCACTTTTGTAGTCCCCAAAACTATGTCAAATGATACACAGCAGCAGTAGGTAGCACTAAAGTTGTTACTTTAATCATAATTAAGTGAGTGAAGGTTGTTGGACTCAATGATCCTTGTGGAACCCTTGCAACTCAGCCTATTCTGTGATTCTGTGAAATAAGAAGTAATATTTTTTATTAAACTACTTAAGGTGTGGAGAAGCTTTTGAACATAGTAAGTCATCTTCATATCAGTTTTAATGTACTCATTTTCTATTCTGAGTTGGTTTAAGAGTTCACATGTGTTTACTTTCTAAAAAAAACAATTATAAAGAGAAAGGCACAGAATAATCACTCTGTGTCTAGCCAAAGTTTTTATCATTCTCATACATGTAGCCTTTAGCGTTCCGTAATAATTTAACTTGAACTTCCACTTGAATCTGAAGAAGGATACACAGAATCTATGGAAACTTCACAATGTAACATGATTTCATTGACTACTTAATGCTTGCATTTAATTACTTTAAGAAGTATATTGTATTTATGGTGTTTTGTTTGAATGGGGGTATTATTGTTGTTATTACTATTATATTATTTACTATCTTGAACTAAAGTAATCCTGACTTATACTGTTTCTTAGATTATTAGATGTCTGACTCTGTAATTGCTTTAATAAGGACAATAATCATTTGGAAGAATATGAGGTATTACTGTATATGATGGTTCTCTCTTCCAGCCTGCTCAAAATGTTTTACGGTTGGTTAACACTTTACCTAAATTAGTTGTAAATTATAAAGGATTGTGTATGATGGTTGGGGCAGATCTGAAAGCCCTGTGAGCTGTTTGGATTTTGTTTAAGGGTGGGAAAATGTGGATATGTCTGCTATACGTCCTTCCAAGCAGAATATAATAGCTTTCAGATAAATTAAGAGCAACCATACACAGACACATTTTCTATTTCTCTATTGCCTATTGATTTCTTGGTTTTCTTTCTGGGATTACATAGTGGATAAAATACTGTTAAGCAGAAATAAGATGTAATTGGTACCTAGGTGCCACTCATGGAAGAACTAAACAGTGGCAAGAGGGGTATAGTACGCTGTGGTGTTTGTGAAAGGATATGCCACTGAAAATGTCACTCTTTGTTTATATGAGGCCTTCTTAGCCAGGTAGGTCTTGTAATGCAATTTTGCAGCTTAATTTTTATAGAATCTACCTTATAAATTCTAGGAGTTTAACTTACTATGGTCCTATTTGCAATGCATGCTTTATCTTGAGAGAAGGTCTTGTGAAGTTCATTTTTAAGGGCTTTTTCATACATAGCTTATGTTCATCTTTTTATGATTGAGACATTAGAGAAGACAGGGGGGCTGTCTGTGTAGGGCTAAGCATTTATGTGACCTTGCTCCTGCACTCTGTGCTGACAGGACACAAACCAGCTGTTTTCCTGAAGCTGGAAGACTGTAGGACTTTGGCTGTGTTTGTAAGACCATCAAACAGTGGATTTTCAGGCTAAGGTACTGTCAGATCTTGCTGTGTGATTGTCTGTATGATGGTGTTGTTATGCCTTCAAATGAATCAACTGCAAGCAGAAATATGAACACTGGACATGATTCAACTGGGGAACAGAGGAAACTGAAATTAAGCTTCAGTCCTGAAGTGGCATGAATAATTCTTTTCCTTATCTCACGTGTTTGCCGAGTTTGTCATGGAGATCACTTCCTTGTTTATCTTGAAAAACATTCTTATACACTACTGTAACACATTCATAGATAAAAGTTTGGTTGGAGACTAATATTTGAAAAAACAGAAGAGCTTTATAGTATTTCCTTCTTTGTCTGAAAGCATTTCAAAAGAAATATATCTGAATCTGGACATATAGAAGTGATACAAGTTAAGAACAGTGTTTTGCTTGGGGGAGATAAATACTAGAAAAAGGATGGTATAAAAATTTGAAATTATATCAAATAAAATGTAGCAAAAACATATGTGCTGCTCTCTGTTCTGAAGTATTGTGCATGACACAGATCATGTTTGTATAAAGCTAAAAGGAAAATAAAAATTCCCTTTCCTTTCCATCAGTTTGAGTTAGCTTTCAGGAATTTCATCTTGTTAGTTTTCACTTCATGATCAGTAATGTCATTTGATTATAAAATGTGATAGCTTAAAAGGAATAATGTAGAAAACAGTGTTGTAATAACTTGTAAATAATTAGATAGGGATTCTTATTAGATCATTTTAGTGTAACTTTATTTGATTTCCTGAACTCTTGCTGTACATGTTTGTATAAGTCAGTGAGAAGGAAAATGTGACAGTTAGCCCAAGGGTTTTATTGTTTGGTGTAAGTCTTATTTTTAGTTTGTCAGTTGATCCAGTGTATTAGTCACCATGCTATCAGCTGAATCTAAAGAGAGCAACACATTTGGAGTCTAATGGAGGAATAAAAGTTCCTTTTTACAAAAAATAAAATAATATATGTGCTTTTCTGCAATTTTCAGAACAAAAGAGCCAGTCTCTTTCTTTTAAATGTGCCTGTGGTCTCAGAAGAAACAGGTCCTTTCTGTTGGTTTGTTTTTTCTTTTCTCAAAGCTGATAACTTCATCCACATTTGTGATTAATTGGGTTTTAAAGATGTTGAAATTTAAAGTTGATCCTTCTTCTTTGCAGCTTCTTTAACGAAACTCAGCTTACAATTCTTTTCACCTATTGTTCTGTGCAATAGTCACCAGTGTTTAACTATTGTAGTTAATATATATTAAACTTCCGTGTCTGATCTAAAACTTCTTATTTAAAGAGATAGCATAAAGATACGCTACTTACCTCTTCGACTGTCTGAAAACAAGAGTACATTTGTGGGATATTTATTCCCAATTTTTTTATAATTACTTGAAGAATTTATGTTGTTCTGCATAAGATATTTATTGCCTGCATGCCACATTTGGAGTGTATTCTTACGCTGGAAAAACAGAGCATATATAGATGCAATAGATATTATTTCTTTTGATCTTTCTTTAATTTTTATCCTTGCTGTATATGACTAAGGTTTCAGTAGAAGAGGTAGAGGGTAGTCCCAAGAACTCTAGCAGAGGGGTCCTTCTGGGATGGATGGGCCTTGATCCCTTAAATGGTAGCTACAAGTAAGTTAGAAGTTAGGCACATCACGGGAATTTTCAGTATAATTCTTCATAGTCATTGAGTTTTGAATTGATTGGTTTTGATTGTCATTTGATAGAAAAATCTTTGTAGCTATAGAAGATACAATGACACAGTATTTGTCTGGGGAAGTTTCTTACAGATCTTTAAAGCAATTCCTCAATTCCCATTCTGTTGATGTTTTCTTTTTAAAAAAAAGGCATTAGAAAGATACTAAGAAAGATATTATCTCCTTAATGAAGAATTATATGCTGAATTACTACAATAATTGTGTCAGTAATTTGATGTGGTGGCAAAGTTCCTAGAGCTAAACTGGTGGTAACTGATGCAAACAAAAATGGATTTTCCTGATCTACAGCTTTTACAAAGAGGACAGCAAACCTGGAATGAAAATATTTTTCAGCTGCTACTCTTCTGAGCTTGTCAAGTTATACTAGCTATTCTTCCAAATGCAGTTTAATTTTTTTTCTGGGCAGCTAATTTGCCTCCTGCATTTTTTTTTTTCTCTTGCTCTATTTACATGTATGCAAATAATATTTTTTTAAGTGTCATATTATTATTAAAGTGCATTTTCTGAATAATGTACATATTTTCTCTCTGGAGATATTAGGGACAACTACATTTTAGCTCCCTTGTTGTGAGGGGAGCCAAAAAGAGAAATCAAACACACATGCATACACATTTACTCACTGAAATAATGAGATATGCTTGGGGAACACAAGAGAGAAGAAATAACCTTTCTGCAGCAGTGCTTTTCTGTGGCTGGCTACCTCCAGTAGAAACATGGAATAAACATACCCAGTGAGAGATGAACTGAAGCTGTCATGCAGTGAGACTGAAGAAAACTAGTTATTTGAAAAGAACACAAACCACAGAGAAAACTAACCATATCATAGCAAGGGCATGGGAAATACGAAGAGTCTTCTGCTTATGTAATCTTTGGACTGCTTTATATTACTACACTTACAGATGCTAACCTTGCTAAACATTGCAATTTATTAAGTTCTTAGAATGAATGCATTTTATTTTAGGGAAGAGATGCTTATACTACTGCTTTACATTAAGGAATCTTAGTGCTTCCATTAATTTAATATAGACTTACTTCACATGATTCAGAATGAAGATATAAACTATCTGGAATAAAAGGTTGGCTTGTATTTAACATCATATTTCAGTGAGTGGACATAGTAGCATCATTTGGGGAAAAATGCATTTGCTTAGTATAACCACTTAAGGGAGCATAGGAAGGCTTTTAAATGGCTGAGGTATTGACCTTAGAGGAGCAGTAGTGCTTGCTATGTCTGTCCAACTCAAAATCTAACATTAGAGAAGTGCATGTATATAAAGTTTAAAGGCAATCTTCAAATACAAGCATGGAGCTGGAAATGTCAGTTATTAATTGTTTGATTAGATTCTGGAGAATAAATGAGAAATCTGCAGATAGTCATACCTACAAGTCCTATTTCTAGACAGGTAGATTAGTTACTGCACATATTCACTAATCTATACACTTTATTATCAGTAATACTTACAACTTCTCAAAGTTGGACATATGACTATACTTGAGAAAAATGTATGGCAGGTAATACATATTTATACAACTGAGTGGCTGGATCACAAGGGAAATACAAAGCAGAGGTGCTGAGGTGGCAGAGGAGGAGTAGGAATGGTTTAAGGGAGCAGACACCAGACATAACTATGACAGTGAATCAAGAGGAAGGGAATAAGATTATTTTTGTATAACCAGGCATGAAAAATCGGATAAGAATTCATGTAGTTGGAACATGAAAACAGAATTGTGCTCAAGTTGTTTCAAAGAGCCAAAAGTCAACTGGAGTCTACTTGAACCTAAACTACCTGAAACTAATATCCTGTGTCCAGTACAGTTGGGATTAATGCCAAGAAGCACAGCTGAAATTATTTTACACGTATGGAGGATTTTCTCTTGTGAATTGATAAAGACCAAACATCCACGCTTGTTCTTCAGTAGATAATGCTAATTGTTTTGTCTGGGAGAGGTATCCAGCATTTAGAATGCTTCAGCAAAGGAGCATTAAAACCCCTTCACAGAGAATTCAAAACTTGTTCTGAATAGCAAAGTATGTTTGCCTCTTACACAGACTGTTATGTTTTCACTGTTCACTGCATTAAACCTTCCCTAGAAGACTGGATCAGATTGAAGTTTCTACCCATTAGGTTTGAGGTGTTCATTGCACTGGGTTCACAGCATCAATAGATAAAGCTCTGGTATTAACAACTGTGACTGACAGCTGCTCTCCTCTGCCCAGTGTTACTTGCTTTAGTAATTGCAAAAGAGAGAAACTGAGCTCTCTTAGGGGCTGGTTTGAGCCAGCTGGATACCTGCTTCAGAAATTAAAACTCTGCAATCCAGTGAGAAGAGTATATTTCTTTGATTTTTGTTTTATTCCAGGATCATAACTGTATATGAAAGAATATGTTCTCCTAAACTCTCAGAGTTTCAACTAATAAACTTACATAATGTAGGGACTTTGCTTAATGAGTTTCTAGTGGGTCTCATTATGTAGTGATATTAATCACATTTTTGACATATTTTGAGGAAAGCCTTGTTTGACAACAGAAGAATTATATTTGTAACTTACAGAATGTTCCATGATTTTTGAGTGTAGAAGGAACGTTTCAAATATAGAAAGAATTTTTTTTACACTGACTGACTGAAATAGGTTTATTACATTCAGTAAGACAGCATTGTTAAAGTATTGCCAAGTGCTTTGCAATTAGGTACAAACATTAATACATATTCCAACTTACATGCATATATGTAAAAACTAAAATGTATATATTTGTCTTACAGGGGTCAATAAGCTGATCCGTCATTTACACAAACACAAGATACCCATAGCTGTTGCCAGCAGCTCGAGTCAAGAGTCATTTCAGAAGAAAACAACCAGACACAAGGACTTCTTCGGTCTTTTTCATCATATTTTGTTGGGAGATGACCCTGAGTTGAAGCGTGGCAAACCACATCCTGATCCATTTTTACTTTGTGCAAAGAGATTTCAGCCTCCTGCACCACCAGAGAAGGTAAGAGGGGGAGGGCACAAATTAAATTTAGGAATTTTCTCTTTGGGCTATATTTGGGGATTTTTTTTAACATGATAAAAACTTAGATTAATATAAATATTATAAAAGTCAGCAGCCCCTGTTTTCAAAGGTGTTTGAGCTGTCGAAGAGAGAGATTTCCACGACTACATCTAGAGTTCGTTATGCAGATGGCTCTGGTTTGCTACATGGTAGCATGCAGTAATAGGAAAGTATAATGATTTTCTGCTGTATACATAAATCTGCAAGCTTAACTTCACTATTCAGAGTTTGGAAACAGTTATTTAAACATAGGTCAGTTTATTTTGCATACATTCATGGCTGATTTACCTCTTAAGTGTCAAAACATTAAATATAGTTCTTTGTGAAGGGGACATATATTTTTCCTAAGCTACATCTTTCCACCAGCAGTCTAAATCTCTGGGATCATAGTTCTTGTTTCGTATTTAAAACTATCAGCTTGAGCAATCTTTCTCAAATAGTAAATGTGTTTAGTTTTTCTATCTTACATATAACTTTCCAAACTTTATTCTGAAATAGAAATCTGTAGAGAGAATGTTTCACATAAACTGAGAGTTAGTTAAAATAATGTCTTCATTTTTATTTTAAATTAAATTGCCTTTATCCTTAGAATATTTTTCTCCCTTCTTCTCTGTCCCAAGTGGAACATAAGTTCTGAAGTTTTGGAGTTTCATTACTGTGGAAAAATGCATTACATGCTAATTTTAAGGAAAAAATTTAGGTAGATTAGACTATGATTACTGTTCTCTCAGTAGAATTATTGGGAAAAAAAGGCTACACAAATACATATAGAATGATTAGCTAAAATTCCTCAGCTTTTCATACTTCAAGTTCTCACCCAGGGTCTAAATGGTATTTTCATTGCCTGGGAATACAAAGTGAATTAAGTTTGATGCAGTGTGGTTTACTGTTGAACAGAGTTAACCAAACTGGATTTGGGTTTTGGTTTGGTTTGATTTTTTTTCTGTTGCAGCTTCTCTTGATGTTCTGTATGTGTGAATCTACTTCATTTGCAAGCTTGCCTGTTCAGAAATGATACACCAAATGTACAAAAACAAGGAAACTGAATGTCAGCTGTGTTAGTGGCAAATTAAACTATAATTTCATGTGAGGAGCAGAAGGGCAGCTTTCCCAAAACTCTTAGTTTATGTGGTTCTATTTCATAAAACCCACAAGGTGGTAATACTTAAAAAGAATGAAAACATTAAAAAACAACCCAAAAGTAAGCAAAAAAACAGTGAACCACTGACACTGCGTAGACACTTATATTTGTTCCTTTAGTTGTGTTAGCGTTGAAAAAAATACATGAAGAAATAGTAGCATCTGTATTACAATTAATATTTTTAAACTTTAAAAGTATGTTAGACAAAGTCACAGATATAGTAGTTTTAATTTTGTTAACTTTTAATTTAATTAACAAAAATTAACGTTTTGTTAATTTTTAATTTTGTTAACTTTTCTTTGAAGAAGAGCATAAATGTTTGAATCCATATTTTTCCTTTATAAGAAGTTTACAGCATCAAATTCCCTTAGTGCAGATAATTCGGTTGAACTTTTTTTTGTTGCATTACAAAAGTCACAAATGTTAAAGTGTGGGAAATTTGCACATGCACGGAATTCCCAGGAGGAAGGAAATGAAAACAGTACATGCGAAACTATCCAAAACATTTGTGACCAGTTGCAGTGTAATGGTGTCATCTGCAGTGTTTTGTCCCAAGCAGTGAACTGATAGAGCTACAGGTTTGGATTTCATGCCAGCGGTCAGTAACATCCAAGGCTGCAGCCAAGTATGAGGAAGTGAGGGTAATGTCTACATAAGCAAGTAACTGGACTCAAGCAAAACAGGTTGATAGAGCATCATAGGTAGTACTTAGGCCCATACACCTATGCTATATATTATCTGAATGTTTTCTATTGGATTAGATTTACTGTGATCCCAGTCTGAGATAAGGTTCTTTGGAGCTTTATGTATTCTTAAGGATTGGAGGTTGCTTGATGAGTGCCTGGAGAGAACTTTCGCTGGAGCTTCCTGCTGGAGCAAGCTAGTACATACCAAAACTACATGGTGAAACAAACTACCAGGGAGCAAGTGAGAGCTTTCAGGTTTGCTGCAAAACTTTGCTGCTGCTCTAAGCAAAAAATACAATGTAGGCAGAGAAAACCAAATCCAGAATTTAGCTGTACTGGTATATCAGCCAGTGGCTACTGCTGTGCAGGCATATTTCTGCAAGTAGACCAGTATTTAGAGTGATTTATAAATGGATATTATATCTGCTTTACTGTCATTGAGGGATGTCATAAATGTCATCTTGAAATTTCTTAAATGTTGACCTTTTGATTTGAAGTCTTTGGTTAACTAGGAACTTAATAAGCAGAATGATAAAATGATAGCATAGAGATTTCAAAAAAGGTATACCCTGGAAATTCAGCTTGGGTCTTCTGTCTTGTGCTGCACGAAGCATCATATGAACTTCCAACAGTAGTAAAAATGCACAGTCATATAAGTAATTAAGTAAATCAGTCAGGTAATCAAAATATGATCTGGAAATTAAATACTAGAAATTTTGTATTTTACTATTTTTTTTAAATTCCAAATTCTGCTTTTAAATGCATAGATGCAACTTGTATGAAAACCATCTGGAGCTGTGCATATGTAGAAACAATGTGTTCTTGAATGTTATAGAAATTTCAGGCCACAATGTTTAAAACACTGTGTTCTTTTTCATACATTTTATTTAGGTGATTGAAAGACAATTTTCAGTGTTCTTCTGTTTGGATTCTGGTCAGGGAATACTTAAACAAACTGGACATTAATAAATCCCCTAATGGGATGCACTCTCAAGTGCTGAGGGATCTGGCAGATGTCTTTGAAAGACCACTTTCCATAATCTTTGATCTATCATGGCCATTAGTAGAAGTGCTCAAAGGCTGGAGAGACCAAATGTCACTCCTGTCTTGAAGCTGGGCAAGAAGGATGACCCAGGGAACTACAGGCTTCTCAGCCTCATCTCGATCCCTGGAAAAAGATGATGGAACAACTAATCCTGAAAACCATTTCCAGGCACAGTAAGGACAAGCAAACCATCAGGAGTAGTCAGTATGGCTACACCTAGGGAAACTCATGCTTGACAAACTTGATTAACTTCTTTGATGAAGTGACTGGCCTGGTGGTTGGGGTGAGAGCAGTGGCTGTTGTCTACCTGAACTGCAGTAGTGCCTATGACACTCTCGCCCTTATGATGTGGATGAGCAGACAGTGAGGTGGTTTGAAAACTGGCTGAGTGGCCTGGCCCACAGGGCTGTGATCAGTGGCACAAGTCTGGTTGGGTGACAGTGGTTAGTGGTGTGCCCCGGGGGTGAATACTGGGTACAGCCCTGTTTGACATCTATAGTAGTGAGGATGTAATTAGGAGAATGCTCAAGAGGATCTTATTAATGTGTATGAATACCTGAAGAGAGATTGTAATGAAGAAGGAGCCAGACCTTTTTTCAGTGGTGCCCAGTGACGGAACCAAAGGCAACGGACACAGGCATACACTAGAGACTGTCTGAGCACAAGGAAACACTTTTCTTTTACTGTGAGGGTGGCCAAGCACTTGAAGAGGTTGCCCAGAGAGGTTGTGGAGATACTCAGAATTTGTCTGGACACAGTCCTGTGCAAGGGAGGAGGTTGGACCAGATGAGCTCTGGAAGTCCCTTCCAATATCACTCATCCTGTGATTCAGTGATTAACTTCACAGATTTGATCTGGGAAAAAAAAATAAGGAAACAAAAATACTTCTGCTAAACAATAGTTTGCTGTTCCACTTTAATTTATAGGGTTCACATTATTTACAATCGTGCTTTTGGAATTTGAAATACTAGAATATTAATTTTTGATTTAAAAGAGTTTATAATAACTCGCCCATTTATGTGTATTTGTGTAATTTATATGTATATATACTTATATATCGACTATAACTGTTCAATACTATCCTGAAGAAGTTGTTTCTTAATAACAAAAATGGTATGCAAATAAATTTATTTTAAATATGGCTCTGAATCAGAGGGTTTCTGACATCCTCATGCCAACATTTATACCTATTTCCAATATAATTCTGTCATCAAAACCACACAGATTAATTAACTTCTTGCTTAAGGGTGTTGAAGGCTAAGGCATTTCTTTCCAGTATTTTGACTGATTTGCCTATAGCTTTTCTGTAAAATAAAGGACCTTAGTAGTAGTTAAAGGCAAATAAATCCATTTATATCCACTTTTTAAACAGAAGGATGGATTGTAGTAATACAAATGGTCATAACTCTCTTATGAAGAATCAGTCTGTTCTATTTAAAAAGTTCCAAGTTATGTAAATCATTGCCTTAATTTAAAACACTATTTCTTTGCAGTTTCTTCCATTTATAATTAATTAATTGATCCCATAGTTACAAATAATCTCTGTACCAAATCTAGAGAGAGCTCATTAAAATTTTTTCAGACTGATTAAATGGCATTAGGATTTATGAGTCTCAGTGGACATTTTGTCATAGAATGGAGAAGTTCAAAGAGAAATTTTCTGCGACTTTCTTGCTATAGAGGATGTAGTGAAAGAACAGTAGATTCAGAACATTATGACATTCAAATATTTCGTAATTTTCTTCTATATTGTACAACTAAAACAGGATAAAGAAGGCTGATTTAGCACTTAGTGTGACCGTCGTTATTGTGAGCTTTTGTAAAAAAGGATGCTAAAATCCTTTTTTCATATTATCCCCTTAATTTTTTAACTTTTTCTACATTTTTTTTGCCATTCAACTCTACCATTTTGAGTGTATGCATGTAGTGTATATATTTGACTTACTATGCTTTTCAAGCAGGTATTTAATTAGTGATGTTTCTCTTATTCCTTGTGTATACCTGGAGGTTGAATTCATTAGGAGTACTTTTTTTAAAATACAGAAATTACAGAGATGAACAGCCATTCTAGGTGGTGCACTGAGCTGTAAATTGGAATCCCTGCTGTTGAAATCACAGATTTTAGTTACCATAAATCTGTCCCATTTCCATTTTATGAATTCATTTGCTTATACTCTTTCCTGAATGTTTGCAATTCACAATTTTTTTTATTTTAGAAATAAAAAAGGCATTACATGTAAAAACATGGACATTTTTCAGCTTAGTTCAAATCTACGTCAATAGCTATTTCTTCAAGCTTGGCTTTAGTTTTTCTTTGCATAGGCCTACATTACCAATTTTTTCTCATCTGAAACAGCCTTCTAAAGAGCTGTTCATGGTGTAAACCATTCTGATTTACCCAAGCCCTGCTGTCTTATCTCCTTGGACTCACAGTTCTTACTAGCTGTTTTAGCATATTGTTAGGTATTTGATTTTTTCCAGTGGATATAACATGTGACCGTAATGGTCAGAGTATACCTGACTTTTAAATTGTTAGGCTGCATTCAGGAGGACAGATGACAAAGAGTTTGTAAATGATCACTGTTCTCAGATGGGGTGGTCTGACAGAGGCAGATACAGCATGTGCCAGTGGCTGCTTACTATGAAGAGGTATCAGTGTTGTTCCACAACTCTTTCTGGCTGAAGGTGCATTTTGAGGTAGAAAGCGGAATTTGGTCTTTCTTTTCAGAAGCCACTGGATTTTCTTGTCTGTACTGCTGCATTACAGTTCATTAATTAATTAAGCATCTGATGGGTTAGAGTCAATAAATAACTTCTTGTCTGATTTGTTGATGCCAACTCCAGTGTAGCCATGTGATTAGTAGACTGAATGAAGGTCTGGGATGTTTGAGTGTTTCTGGGGTGTGTGTTTTCTTGTTATCCCTCATCTGCAAGGTTGCACTCTGTCAGTGTTCCTGTTAGCCTTGCATCCGTGCTACACAGTGACCGGCTTCCAAACACAGCAGAGAAGGTTCCCATGGCAGAAGTGTGTCTTGGTGGGGATGGTACCCCCTGGGAGGTGATGGGACAGCTGAGCAAGTGATTCAGTGCCATGAGAGATTGAAAACACTGCTCCTGAGTACACACACCTTGCTTAAGTGTTCTGCAGCAAAAGCAGAGTTCACTCCCTTAAACAAATTTAGATTACATAGATTTAGATTACATGGGTTTCACTGTTACTGTACGTAGAGTGATTGAGAGGCGAATGAAGTATGTCCCATCAATTGTGTATACCCAGAGTAGTTTAGTTCTATCATGTAGAACCTGCCCTGAAGTTTTGAAAATGGATAGCAGGTGAAATCTGAAAGGGTGTATCTATGGACTTGAAAACAGAACATTTCCACTTGTCTGCCTTCTAAACAAGATGAGGTGCCAAGTGCAAGGAACCTCCCTTTTTCTGATTTTATAGCTTTTTGGAGAAATGGGATCTTTTGCTTTTATGTATACATCCAAAATTGCCCAGTCTCAACAGCTTGAGTCTTTTTATCAGGAACTAAAAATACCTTGTAGTTAGTCTTTTGTAAAGCATAATTGGAAAAGTAGTTCCAGCACACTTCTGAACTGCCAAGAAAAATTCTCCATAGAGAAAATAACAGCAATCTGGGAGTTCTGTTTTCTTTTTAAAGCAGATCAGAAGAGAGTTTTATCCTTGTCTTGCCCACTCTATGGACGACTTCATGAAAAAATGGAGGAAAACATCTTTTTGCGCATTTTTGAACCTGAGAAATTCAGTCTCCCAACCTTTGGGCTTCATTGGGAATTGTCCTAGTTACCACATGATACATCAGCTCTTTGCTCAGAAAGGGTCTTGGTTAGAACTTCTTCCTGAATTCCTGAAGCCTTTACTTTTCTTGTTCTGCAGTGTGACTGAAGACTTATTTCTAGATGGCAAGTTGTTTTTTGACTATTTAGTGTATTTTGTTGGACTAGTTCTTGAATTCCTGCTATTATGGAGCATTGCAAAATAATAAACAGCATAACTTTTTTTTATGGGTTCCTCTCCCTTCTAGAGAAGCTGTGGATTTCAGACAAACACTGGAGAAATTTAAAGGAATAAATTATTAATAAATCATACTTTTAAATTGTGTATTAAGCAATTTAAAGTAAATAGGTATTGAACAATATAGTTTTATGTGTTAAGACCTCCACCTTGAAAATTATTTCTAGAAACTTTACAGCTTGGTATGCAAAGATACAGCACTCTAGTGGAATGTACTTTTATTGTGATATACTGCTGAAGAATCCTGCACCTTCCTCAACTGCTACATAGTCTAAGCATGTAGCCCTTACTTGTGTCTCCCAGGCTGGATGATGAAGTCTGTTTTTAGGAAGCTTGCCTTCCAGCTGTAGAGAAAAGAATGTGATGTATTTCACCATGTCTCACTAGCTAGGACTTCTGAAGGTCTACTTGTCACAACCCACTGCTGGTGAGTGTGATGTTGGTTATAGGTTCTTGTCAGGTGGAACAAAGGCACTGGACCATGTGTCAGGGACCTCTTACATTTTATGATACAGGCCTCTTAACTGTGGCAACCAGCCCAATGTTTGCACTCAAAAGGTATTGGCTAACACACCCTTAAATTCTTACAATACACTTCCACAAAAAGTATCAGCTAACAAGCCCTTAGTTCTGTACAGTACACTTAACAACTCCCACGAAAATCTCTTCAGAAGGTGCTGGCTCAAAACTAGCCACCACCATACAAAAGTAATGAGCTGGGGTGGGGAAATGAGCACAAGTCTTAAAGTGGAGCAGGAAGCTGGCTCAGGACAGCACTGCCCCACCTCCATGGGACCCTCTCCTCTGATCACCTTTCCTGTAGCAATACTCTGAGTATTTGAGACAAAACATTCTTAGGTCCTCTACACTACTATACACAGGCATCTTTTCCCTAAATTCATCATAGGCCACTATTTTATACTTACAAGATAATTAAAGGAAGGAGACTGTTTGTTGGTTTGTTTGTTTGTTTGTTTGCTTTCAGGTTTTTTTCAATTACTATGCTCTCAGTTCCTATGGTTGATTTACTTCCTCCCTTTTCTTCTGAAGCCTGTGTACTTCTGTGTTCACACATGTACACATCCACTCTGCCAACCTACCCCTCCCTGTGCTGGCAGTCTGTGTTATCTATTTGTGGGAGAAAAATGAGATATCACATGGCTTGCAAGTAATTTAACTTTTAAGTGTTCCAGACACTGCCCTTGTTACTGCAGTGCATGTTTATTTATGGATGTATTTATCTTATGGAGATGAAAAAAGTCATTGAAATTCCATGCAAAAAGTAACCTGGTCAAGGTTTGCTTTCACTTAAGGTATCTTAACGATTGGAAGAGGAAAGAAGGATTATAATTAGTTCTTAGTCTTTGGGGTACCTTACTTGGGGGGGTGGAGAAGTAGGAATACATTTTTTTTCCTTGCATTTGTCTGGATAATGTATCAAGTAGCTGCTAAGGGACTTGATGAAATGTGATGCAGAATAATAAATTATGCTCTGCAGCCTTCTTTGCTTCTACGTGAGGTGAGTGTGTAAGCACAAAGAGACTGGTACACCTCCAAATTCAAAAAGCATTATATTCAGATTAGCAGGTCACTGGAGATGTGTTGCTAATTGTTTTAGGGAACTCATTATGGTTATTATCATATATTAATTATGCATGATAAGTAGTAAAAAAGAGGGGGAAAAATCCTTGTTTTATGATAACTTGCTCACTGAGTTATCTTTTCTTTCTTTCAAGACCTTGAGCGTTTTCTTAGAGATGCCAAACAGCAGTCATTGAATAATTAGATTTTAATTAACAGGAATTTTCACAAAAAATGTTTTTGATGTCTTTTGAGTTACAGCAAGCATGAATAAATCCTCTTTCAATAAGATCTAGTGCACTGATCCTCTCTGTATCTGGAGTTACCTTTGTAATCACCCAGAGCTTTTTGTAACAATGATTTTCAACAGTTTCAGGACAAAGAATGAAGACTGAAAAAAGGAATTTCATTGTTGGCAGTATTTTTGGTTGCTTCTTTGTAAATTATTGCCATGGGGAAACCTCTGGAAACCTTTGAAAGACTACAGTCAGTTATGTGTTGTTTTAATGCACTAAGGCTAGGGAATGGTGAGTTTATTTTTTTGCTGTTGGTTTGTTTAAATTACTTGTTCTTTGTGGAGATATGGTTGTAGGCAATATTCAGAGAGCTGGTATTACATGATCGGGTTCTTCTTATTCTGTTGTGTGAAAAGGAATTTGTAAGAGTCTGTCTTTTTGGCATGGTTGCAGAAAATCTACATATAGAACCATCAATTAACACTGGTAAATTATTTATAGTCTAAACAGGCCAAAGCCTTTTGCTCAGACTTGATTGCTGCATCACGAAATAAGTGCACTTAGAAGATGATTACAAAGTGTACTCCATAAAGCAGTATTGGAGATTTTCTAAATTATTATTGTGATAGGTGTTATAAAGATAAAAGACCTTGAAGTATAAAAAGAACTGAAGACATGAAGACCTGTCTGCTAAAAAAGGATGCTTAACATTTCCATTTCAGCATCTTTTAATCTTAGAATAATAGCATAATTCAAGGCCAGGAAGGTAATGGTTCAAGTTGAACTTGAGTAAGACTGAAGTGATTCTGATTTAAAGTAGAATACAATTCCAAGCGGTAGCAGAAATGCTGACCTCCTATTCCATTAAAAAAAAAGTCCTTTTCATTTTTGTCTAAATGCTACTGAATGTAGGAATTGCTGTTCATGCTCAGATTCAGTGTCCAGCTTATTTGGTACCATCTCTGATGACAGCTAATAATCCCAGTTTAATAATCACATTTTAGCTGGAGGGGGTTAATTTATCCACTTAAATTCTGTTGCTCCCATATCAAGTTGTTTTTTAACCAAAAGAGATGAAAAAATAGGCTATAGTAATCCTTTTGCAGGATCTGTGGTTTTTCTTGATACTGATGTGTGCCTGGGACAATGAATTCTGTATATGTTGCATATGTTCCAATGTCAGCTTTTTATATGTTATGAGTGAGAAAGATAAGAAGTAATTGATCTGCCACTCTGTATTGTAAATGCTGCTTGTCACATCTCTTTTTATTTTTTGCTCCCTAAATAAAGCCCTTTAGAGTCTGTTCAAAATCTCACCATTTGAAAGGGTTGTGTTTGGGATTTTTTGTGGGGGTGGGGGAAATTATATGGTTGGTTGTTTGGGTTTTTTTTCTCCTTATAATCATTCTGATTGCATTTCTTCAGACCCTTCCTATCAAAACCTATGTTATGTTTTAACATAGAATAATGTCTGTGAGATATAGTACATAGAGCATTCCAGATGAGACTATTTTATGTATGTCTGTGAATATAAATAATATCACCCAAGCTCTAAATTTTCACTGAGCCGATCACCCAAGTTTTGAGTTTTCACTGAGCTGTTTACAGTGATGTCCATTACATAAACCAAATGTTAGAAAATGTATATGTCATTTATTTTCTTCCAGCTAATATGTCCTGCCGCATTTCTTGACCATTTTATTTCATTTGACACTTGACTGCCCAGTAGACTACTCTGTCACTCCAAAGTTCTTACAGATGTTACCCCAGATGACCTATGAAACTTTGTGTTACCAGCAGATTTTACCAAGTATAGAGATAAGGATTACTAGTCAGTACTTCCCTGAATAGCACCAGAATTATTTTAAAATGCAACTGCAGCTAAGATAGTGGCATGGTAATGGAAATGGCTTTTGGTGTTAGTAACTCCTTCACTTCATGGCTTAGTTGCTTCAAAGCCTCAAGGTTTTGCTGACTAGCAAAGACTAGTTGATGAGATTTCATCCATTGCTGAAAATATCTTATGTTACAGAACATGTTTTCCTCCTTAAGAAAATTGTCCTCTTTCTCCTGAACAGACACCTAGTGACAGTGATCTATTCAGTTTGTCTCCAGAACATATTATTGCATCCTGTAGCTCAGACTAGAGACATTAAGAGGTTGCCTGTTGTCCTCAGCTTCAAAACTATTACAGACTCAAAATATTACTGATTCAAAAAAGTGCCATGGGCAAAAAGCATAATAGTATGTAACTTATATTACTGCTTTTCACTCTCAATAATGTAAGCAAATGAAAAGAGAACCTTTCATTTTACAAAGAATGATCATGTATCCAAAGTAGAATGCATTTGCAGTCTTCAGATTAGCTACAATATATGAAGACTGATATCAGTTGTGAGTTTTTACATTTCCAGGCCAAAACTTTTCATTGAGAACATTTTTTTTTCTTAAATTTCAGCAAAAAATGTTTGCAGTTTTTTAAGGTGTTCCTCTGAAGACGGTATTTTCGCAATTATAGTAATAACTAGTAAAATGGTCATATGATAATTCTATGAAGAGTTATATTGTGTAGAGTAGGTGTTTGAAGTTTGGGAAGGTGGAATTCCTGTAGTCAGGTGTTCTAGAACTCAGGAATAATGCTATGACTCTACCATACTGTGACCATTACTGCATCTGGGAATGTTTCCCTGGTTTCCTGATGTTTGTGTGCTGCTCATTGTGGTCATCATATTTACATTTAAGTACACATTAAACCATGAGGGGATAAAAAGCATCATATTCATGTATGCTGGATCCCAGGTGTGGAACCCACTCTGGGCAACTGTTGGAGCACTATGAAATATATGTAAACATCTAAGACTATAAGAAGTACAGATGTAGCTTTGTAGAAACTAACCACTATACACACACACTGATTGGCATTTGTTCAATGAACATTGTGGCTTTTTTAGTGGACAAGATTCCAATTTCTTATTTCAGATGGCAAGCAAGTATTGTCCCTCAATTCTCCACAGAGTTAAATAGTTAACAGAGGTCATTCCTGATAGAAATAAGAAGTAAATCAGACAGCTCTGCTTTCAGCTGTGTTCTCTGCTGCCCTGGTCCAACAAGGAGCAAAAGCAATTTAAGCAAGACAAATTTTAGTTAGTAGCCCAGCAATAAGAAAGGGAGAAAGAAGAGCATGTACCAATGATTCCTGAAAGAGTGTATTTTTAAATATACTGCTGGAGAAGGATGAAGAATGTAGGCATGAAGATTGTACAAGGCACAGGGGTCAGCATGATAAAAGACATACAGCTGAAAGTGGGAGAAAGAGATAAAGAATGCAATTAAGTGAAAGGAAAGAAAATGTCTAGGGAGTAGAAGGAAATAAAAGCAAGACATAAGTAGTTGTGGGTAAGATAATATAAGACCTTGAAGGTGAAAATGAAAACTTGAATTTGTAACTGCAGTAAGTAATCTATATACCTTCATTATAAATGATAAAGAGTTAATAGTGTGCAGTAGCCCATTTGTCCTTACGTGTTTCTCAAGCATTTTTTAGGTAGTGTAGATGAAGAGTGAGAAAACAGTCTATAAGTTAATGATGTATATACTGAAATAGTAAAAGAATTTACTTTTTCAAGGCCAAGCATTCTGTCTCAAGAGGGTTGGTAGATGATGTGACAGGGCTAACATTACAGCAAAAACTCTTCAAACATTTAGGATGCTACATGTCTAAATTTAAAATCTCACGAAGATTGTGGAAAGAAGTGTCAGCTGCAAATGTGCACTTTGGCATGTCTCTGAAAGTAAAGAAGTTTTCTTTAGAAACACTGATGACAGAGTTTCATCTTCTAGTGTTGCATTGACTAGTAGTTCTAAAGTGTTTGGACAATTTATTACTGTCCCTCTCTCCTGTAATTTGATTTTTTTTTTTCTTATCATCTTAGCAATCAGTTGAAGAGCAAGTACGCTTGAAAAATGATTGTTGACTTTGAGTAGGAAGTGGTGGGAGACTGTTTTAGTGATATCTTCATATTTACAGCTCCTCTTTACAGCTGATATTAGTAAATACCACCCTTAATTTTCTTTAAGATGATTAATATTTAGTGGAGTAACTTCCTTGTTTCTCTGATTTTGTTTAAATAATACAGTGCTAATGAATAGTGGATAAAATGTTCCATAAGTGGAATACTTAGAAAAGACCTTCAGTGTAATTTTTCTCAGAAATTTTGAAATATGTCTATTCTTTGTTAGAACAATTCAGTCTCACCAGCTTTCACACCATTTTTCAAAAACTGAATTGAGTCCTTAGCTTCTCTCTCTGAGTTGAGTATGTGATCTGGCTTTGTGTAAAGTGATTACTAGTAAGAGCTTCAGGCTCAATGTCAGTCCAAGGATGAAGAAATCCATCACAGAATGCTGTATTTTAATAAAAGGATTTCAGTTACTTGGCAGTATAAAGACATAATAATGCTTGTGACATGCTGTGGTGTATTGCTTTAGGATCAAACTGAACACTGGAATAATAGCAGCATTGAGAAAAAAGGAAAAATAGGATGTCTGATTTGAGCATCACTTTTTCTTCTATTGATTTCTATATTTAGCGTAGTGTATGGCATGTCAGGCCCTGGTTATAAAGACCTGTAAAAGAAACTACTTGCATTCCTGGTCTTGCATGTTAGGAATCAAGCAGCATGTGATGCATAAACTTGCATAGAATTGGACAGATCCTAAGGAAGATCTATCTTGCAGATGTTAGGGTTTGTGTTAAAAGCTTGTTTGCAGACGCACAAAAGAGCTGAGAGAGGTGACAGCAGGTGGGGGATCCCAAATCACACTTTCCCAACGGTTCCCCCACCTGTCACAGAAGTCATCATCCTATCAGGTGCCCATCTCCATATCACCAGGGCAGCACAGAGTCCCAAAGGCAGACAGGAGCCCAGATTAAGGACTCAGAGGGAGGGACAGCCTGTTCAGGCCCTCCCAGGGCTGTCCCAGAAGCGCTATCAAGGGGAATCAATGCTGGATCAATCCTTTTGGACTGAGGGGAGATGCTGCCTAGCACATGGCACTCAGTATGGGATGCAGAAGAAGAAAATTTGGGGTTTGATCAGGATTTATGACAGGGAAACAGAAGGATAAGGGGATAAAAAACATTGGATGTGTAAATAGATGACATTTGTCTGGCCATGCACAGCTCCTTACCAGTGAAGTGTGTCCTGTGTTAGCAAATTCCTCTTCTAACTGTTCCTGGCTGAAAGGCTTCTGGTCTGTGGTCTGTATGTGTGTGGCCAGCAACTGGAACCAGACCTGGGCAGAGGCCCACATGTCCAAGGTGCCAGCGGCTGGAGCGAGCACAGATCTGGGTGCTGGCAACTGGGCAAAATGAGGTGCCCAGCTCCCAGCCTAGGACTGCAGGTCACAGGGGCCCAGCCCAGGCATCTGCAGAGCCGGTGGCCAGGCTGAGTGCAAGCAATGTGAGCACTGGAGAAGAGGCAGCTGAATGATCCTGTGGGTCCTTGGGAGTGCTGAGTATAACTGCACTGATCTGTGTGTCTAGCCCTGTGTATATAGATATATGTATATATTTATTTATGTGTGTGTTTGTGTGCTAGTGCCTGCTGGGAGATACGTGCTCAGCCTTGCTACTGTTTGTACTAGGGGCACAGAGCTGTGGCTGGCTCCCCATTGTCAGGCTGTTAGATGAGGCTCTATCCCCAAACAGCAGTAACCCATTCCCTAGCATCACATGTTTTTCTCTGTAAAGGGAGACTGGATAACCTGATCGTGTTCCAGGTAGGTGTCATGCTCCTTCTGTTTCAGTCTCCTAATAAACTCCCTCCTTTCTAAACATCTCTCAAAGCCATTGAGCTGAGCTGCATAGCAGAAAATATGCATAGTAAACATGGAGCTGTGCCCCTATTCTGTTTCCCCTCTCATCCATATTGCCCAAAGGTGAGGGATGTTTTTTTCAGTTGAGGTAGTCACCACAAAAGTCTGTTTTAATTTCTAACATTATGCTTTTTATATATTTGTGCAAATAAGTTTGCAAATCCTTCTTTCTTTTTCACTTGGAATTTCTCTTACTACCATGCCTTCCTTCTTGCTTCAAGAGGAAGAAAAGGAATAGATTGTTTAAGGAGAATCTGGATTTTCTGTTTACAGAGCAATAAATGTTCTGAAATGAACTGCAGTTGGATATGTTGTAAAATTGCTTTTGTTTGACAGGTTAATAAATCTTAGTCAAAGGTCTGAATGACTGGAGATATTAAAAGCTTGTGTTGCCTGACAAAACCAAACAACCCAACCATCTTTTTGCATTTCTTTATAAGCACAGCAAAGGGCTCAGTATTATTTCAGTTGACCATGGCTCTCATTTTATTTGCAAAGCCTTTGTTTATGGGTCTTCCACACATTTTGTTCTTTTGGCTTTTTTGGGTGGGTTTTGTTTGTTTGTTTGTTTGTTTGGTGTGGAAAACAGAAACCAAAATCACCTTAATTGGCAAATGTTTAAAATGCTGTAATTCCTCAACAAGTACACATGTTCATGGTGCAGACACCTTCCGTTAACTTTTGCAGCTATGAATAAGCTTAGGAATTTTAGAGAATTTAAATCTGTGTTTTCAAACCTATACCTATGTTGATATTGAAGGGGTCATCTGTTATGTCACTTTCATGCATAAACATGAGACAAATCTACCCTATATTCACCCTGCAATATGAATCCTTCCAGCAGCTAGATTTAGGGACTCTGTTGTCCCTGGATCCCAGCCTTGTGCTTCTGTCATTCCACAGTCTCTGCTGTGCACACACAGGCAGATCTCTTGGACAGCCTGAGATGCCACAGTCTTTACAGCAGCTGGCCAAGGCTGCCCTGTGCCTACCCTGTCCCTCTAAGAGCCAGGACTGATTGTGCCCTTGCCCATAGGGTCATGTCTGGCTTCCAGGACACTTCACCTACTTGCCAGCAAGTCCAGCATGCTCTTTGCTAGCCCTCACACCTCACTTGCACACCCATCCTCACTGCAGGGGCTGCACTGTGGGCACGTGGGACTCCTGGTCCCATGGCAGGACTGACACTGAGACCTCCATGCACATGTGTGTGGACAATGGTAAGCCCTTGCCCCGGAAAACCATCAGAAATGGAGTTTAATTAGAGGAGACAGGGCAGACTACACAGACTGGTGCAGGAATGGCCAAGAGCCGATGGCCCCTACTGACACCCCACCAGCCTCTTCTGTCTCACATTACCACAGGGTGCCCTGACCCATGGAGCCTCTCCTGTTGGCATGAGTGTGTGGGTCTGGCCTTGTGGCACCAGCAGTGGCTGGGCCAAAGCCTCACAGAGCTGCTGGGCTCATCCTGCCCCATCAGGCAGCACAGAAATGAGCTTCTGGTAGGCTGATGACTGATGGTGATTTGTCTGGGAGCAGCTGGCCAGGGTGTTTCAGGCTCCCCCACCTACCCTTGCTGTTCCTGCCATTCTTCTTCCTCTGTACAGTTCTATCACATAAACTAATGTGTGTGTGCATATATGTATGTATTTCTGCATATGAAAATGTACAGATCCCTCTCCATAGAAACTTGGCAATTTTAAATGCTTATGTTCCATACATGCTCTTTGGGCTTAGTAGTAATATGATGTTTCATAACCACAGAATATTTGGAAGGAAAGATTCTTACTAATTAAGATCAGCCTACCTGAACTGTGTTGCTTTTCTTCAAGGAAAGTATTTAGGAAGGCAACCAAAGTAAGGAGAAAAACTTTTTTAGTTTATAGGGGAAGTAGGAAAACATGAAGAGAACCTTGGCTGGAAGCCTGTAGCACTACTACTGCTAAGCACTGATTGAGAAAAGCATTTTGAGTATCATGAGCAACATCTTTGCTTTTCATCAGGGTGCAAGACACTGGGTATCTATATGAACTAGCTCAAAAGGACAATTGTCACTTGATTTTGTAAGATCTTCTTGTTTCTTTTGCAAACAAAGTTAAAATGTGACCTGGTTGAGCATATAATAACAGTATTTCTAGATGGAGTAATTGTTTCTTTCCAGTTTTAATCCATCATCTTGATATCTAGTAGAACTACCTGTTAAATTCCTACTTTTCTTGTCAATGAGAAGACTGTTCTTTATGGCTTTAAAAGTATTGAAGTGGTTTTTTTGCAGACACAGGGTCAATGGAGAAGATAACTTTTTAGTGTCTTTTCTCATGCTGTTCTGCTTGTTAAGACTAGAACTTACAAGCCTTTGCAGACTATGAAACAGGTGCTTTTAGCCACACCTTCAAGATTTGCAGATCCAGAACATAAATCCCAGAGTCAGTCTTTATGTGTAGATAAGATTTTCAGTCCTCATTCTTTAGACATATTTGCTATTTGATTTATCAATTTTCTCTATTTGGTAATGAATCTTACCTGTAACTCACTAGAAGCACCTGGAATCAATTAGTAAAGACTTGAAATATAATAGAAACCACTACAACTTCTAAAAAAATAAAAACAAAAGGAGAAAAAAAATCACCTGAGCCATTTCCTGTGTGCTGAATCACAAAGTTTGATATTCTCTTTTGCTTGTTCATCTGACAGGCAGCCGGTCCTCTTTTATTTTTGTAGTCACAGCATATTTTACCTGGTAGCCAGAACATATAATTCAATGGACTGTGTGGCAGTGATACTTTGTTACCTTGACACACCTGCTGCAGTCTGGTTTCCCTAGGGAATCCTTATATAATGTCTGGGTGCTGAAGCTTCCGAGTTATCAGTAAACTGCTGCTTGTAGCACTGAGCTGCTTGTCAGTTTATCCATATTCGTGGCAATATCTTGGCATCTATTTCTGAACTGATTGTATTACAGAATTAGAGGTGCTTTCTTTCAGGTCATGTGTTGTGATGGCTAGAGAAATGTAAAATCACTCCTTTCCAGTATGCCATGGTAGTCTAACTAATATATAAATATGCATAATTTGTTTTAAATAGAAGAAAAGAAGGGTGGACTGTGCTTAGGCAGAGACGACTTGGATTTTTTTCCCAAACAAATGTGTGTTATAAGCACATTAACTCTCATTCAGGTGCTTCTCTGTAATTTGACTGCAGGCATTTGTAGAGAGGGCAATTTGTCTTTGCCTTAACTGTGAAGAAATGTGTTTATATCAGTATTGGGGTGACTGAGACACTTCCTAATGGAGTGCTTTATATTCTTATCATAGGTTTTGTAATGCTCACTTGGAAATAAGTTTTGTCTGTAATTTTGCACATTTTTCATTCAGACCTTTAAATTTAGAAGTTCCATTACAGTGCCATCTGTCTCTGCACTAGTGAGTCTAGCTGCACACTTCCGAACAGGAAAGAAAAACCAATTGATTTCCTGTGGTCAGAAAAAAAGGTAATTACGATGGCTGGTGGACACCGAGTTGACCATGAGCCAGCAATGTGCCATTGCAGCTAAGGTGGCTGATGAGGGGCCCTGTTTCCAGCAGATTGAGGGAATTGATTCTGTCCCGCTACTCAGCACTGGTGAGGCCATACCTGGAAAATACTGGGTGCAGTTCTGCACTTCCCAGTACAAGAGACATATTGAGCTACTGGAGGGAGTTCAGCAAAGGGACACAGAGATAATTAAGGGACTTCAGCATATTGCATTTGAGGAAAGGCAAAGCAGGCTGGGACTGCTTAGCTTGGAGAAGAGAAGGCTCAGGGAAACATTAATATGAGTAAATACCTGAACGGAGAATGCAAAGAGCCAGGCACTTTTAGTGGTGCCCAGTGACAGAACCAGAGGCAATGGACACAAACTGAAAGACAGGAGGTTCCCTCTGAGCATCAGGAAACACTTTTTCACTGTGAGGGTGACTGAGCACTGCTGCAGGTTACCCAGAGCAGTGGCAGAATCTTGCTCCTTGGAGATACTAAAACTGTCTGGATCTTGTCCTGGGCTGTAGGTGTCCCTGCTTGAGCAGGGAGTTGGCCCAGGTGACCTTCAGAGGTTGCTTCCAGTCTCAGTCATAGAATCACAGAATCACAGAGTTGGAAGGGACCCACAAGGAGCATGACTCCAACTCTTAAATGAATGGCCCATATAAGGATCAAACGCACAACCTTGGCATTATTAACACTATACTCTAACCAGCCATCCTGGTGTCATGTGATTCTGAGTCCATACAATACTTATATATCATTTGCATATTTTCTGTGTATATATGTATATTGTGGGTTCCATTACTTAGCAATAAGTAATTAATAATTACCTAGCAAAATAATGTGGCAGCAAGCTTTAGAGTAACAATTCCAGCAGTCTCGGAGAAGTAGACACAGTTCAAATGGGAAATCAGCCCTCATCCCTTTTCTAAAGACTCACTCAAACTGTTGAAGGTCAGCAAATGCAGGATGCTTCAGATCCACGGATTCACTAAGTGGTGATTCTTAGTTTAAATATAAAATCATTATTGTGTTGGATGAACAAGTAGTTTTCACTTAAGCATATGGCCTGATAAAGTGTTTTGAGGACTTTGCCCATGAGAGGTTGTTTTACAGGAAAATACATGGTAGTTTTCCTTTTGAATTAGTCTGCCATCTGTCAGCTTTATACCCTGTTGAATTTGAACATTATTTGTGGTTGAAATATACAGTATGGGTGGGGTTTTTAAATAAAAATGATATTAAGAAAAGCTGATGAGAACCCAGATACTGATAAACTTGTTTCTTTGAAGAACTGAGTACCCAAAAGAAGTTATTCATGGCAGAAGTTGTGTGATGAGCATAGTAATTGGTTGCTGTTACCATGGCTGGAATTCCCAAACTAATGCTCATGTTAAGCCAATGTCATGGCTGTGTTAGTTACTGATCTAATATATATCTTAAACTGAATAAGCCTGAAGGCACAGAGAGAGAGACTATCTGTATGGAGACACTGCGTATTTATCCACATGTATACATACGCAGAGTTAAATAAGCATGTTTTTCTATTTTTGTTCAGATGCATTCATTTATATTGTGTGTCTCTTATTTCTTTCATGGAAAATGACCTGTTATTCTTCCTGTAAGCATGCCTGAGTCAAAATAAGAACTGAGATCCTTTGGTTGAAGTGACTGTTAGCATTCTCTTATCTGGTAGAGCTGGTCTAATAGAAAAATAGGCACAGTTTGATAACTGTGTGTAATCAATGCATTTAAAAAAATGTTTCTATGCAGTATTTAAAATAGCTAGATCATATTAGGGGAATTTTGACACAAGGTTGTTGAAATGTATTGAGATTAAGACTTAAATAACTTTCTACATGTGAATTCAAATTTATATTAATTTTCTTATTTACAGAAATACTTGGGCTTGGAGTTTACAGTGGAAAGAAATTTTCTAGAGGAGCAGTCTGTTTTAATGATTGATTCACATAAAACTGCTTGATATGCACTGGCTTTCCTTCTCTGCATTTTTCATAGCTTGAAATACCCAGGTAACTATAGCTTCCCTAAAATAAACAAAGGAAGCTGATAAAAACAAGCTGGAGATTAATATGAAAAACACAACTTCTCTACTGAAATCTTAAAATAATAATTATTTATAATTTTTTAAAACTTTCCTCTTAACACATAATACATTCTTATTAAAAATTTTGTTTTTTACCAATAATAATTTTATTGATTAGTAGAACCTGCCATGCATTTGCAGTTAATCCCTCATTCAGGGTTAGGAGAATGGTTCCATTGAATTAATTATTTCTCCTAATAAATAGTTCAAAAAGGGTATATCATACATAGTGTATGTAGAAATATGGGGTTTATTATTAATTCTTTTGCTTTTGGTGGTAGATTTCACATTCTTGAGAAATAGTGTATTTAGCACACAAATAATTTCTCAGGTAAAGAAAATTATGTAAGAAATTATGAGTTCTGAGCTCCATTTGCTTGCACAGTCAAAGCAGCTTTGCAAACTAAGAGGCTGAGAAACCATCTTTTGAAGTCACGGGGACAGTTACTTAAATAGATCTGATTATTGATGTAATGAGGCTTTTCATTTCAGATGTGATATTTTTAGATTGCTGTTGCAAAAATAAATTATAGAATTATGACATTCCTAACCATAACCCAATGCTCACAGTTGGGCTACTGTTGAAAGAGCACATTTGTAAATCCTTACACATGCAATCAGCTTTAGGCATGCCAGGTATGCCTAAAGATGGTAGGTTGAAGGCATGGACCCATATGATTCAAATACTGCCCAACAGGAACATTTATATTCCTCTTAACTTTAGGAGTTAATATTTTTTCCAACTTACGTTTTGTACATTCTTCTCCACTTTCCTCTGAAATTCTATATTGAGAAGAGAGAATTGCCATTTTTAATGTAAGTATTTTTTTCTGTAGTTGAAATATATAGAAAATAATTATTAGAATTATGTTAGTGTTTTGTTTGTTTTATTTAAAGGTGGTAGTTTCTGGCTTTGTGCTTGGAGTTTCATGCTAATAATCTTAAATATTCTCTACAATAACTTTCAGCCTTGAATTTTGAAAGAAAGGCTCTTTTTTTTCCTGATCATGAAGAGTTAAAGTGTAACACAGCTATATATCACCAAGTCACTCCAGACTGGTGACACTCTTGTGCACAGTTCAATGAGAAGCTTGTCCTGAATAGAAAAAAAGGACCTTTAGAAAAAAAGGACCTTTTCCATGATGTTTTTGCACTCCCAGTGAAAACCTGTTTAAAGGTTAATGCCTCTGCTCATCCTTTCTCTCTTTATTGAAGAAATTAGGAAATGACTGTATGTCTGAAGGGCTGTTACAAACACTTCCATCAAAGATTATACAATAATTAAATAATGTTTAGATCAAATTCATGTAAATTTCACCATGCAGGCTGATCTTTCTGTGTGGGAAAATAACACTGGTCAAGGAGACATTATAGAACAAAAACAAACTATTGCCAAAATAGATTTTTAAAAATTTAGCTTGCTTCAGGAGAATCAAGTGCCTTCTGCAGCACCTGCTGAGGCAGTTGTAGGCAAGTGATGGTGTCCAGTTACACAAAACAAACAGGAAGGGTACCTGCTCTAGCAGCCTACACCTGTGGGTTTGTCTACATTCCCTGTGGCAAAAAGTTCATTATTTTTATTCAGGAAATACTTTCAGTGCCTACTTCCAGTTTCAGTTTGAGAGTTAGAATTTGGATCCTTTGGGTGTACCTGGTTCATGTCTCTGATGTGTTTGCTCATGAGATGGGCCCAGCCTCTTCCCCAAGGTGCAGAGTGATCATGCAGTAGGCAGCAGGCGCAAGCTGGAACACAAGAAGCTCCTAGGTTCTTGGAAAACCATTTTCACCATAGGCATGGTTTCAGCATATGGTTTCACCATATGGGAACAGGTGTCCAGGAGGCATGTGGAAATGTTCTGCATACTTGAAAATGCTCAAAGCTCACCTGGCCAAGGACCTGAGCAGCCTGCTTTGGCTGGACATGTGTTGGATAGGGTGTTTCCAAGTGGCCTCCAGGGACCCCGCTTAGTGTAATTTGTCCTACAGTTCTGAGCTCTGCATGCAAGGTGCTTTGCTTGAATGTGTTGTGCATTACATGTCAAGGAAGTCAGTGGGTTTGGTAAAGATAGTTCTCTGTGGAAGGGAAGGTAGCACAAATTAACTGTTTCATTGTACAGAATTACTTTTTTAGGCCACTTTTACAGATAAGTGACATAAAACTCCAGCATGTTATGCAATATGAGTAGCCTCAGTAGAGAACATCTTGAGTATTTGCCTTGTGTTCTCCATAAAAGAACAATACCCTTCTATCGCTAATCCAAGCTGCAGTTGATTTGAGTTAGATTTCTGCTGCTGGGATAATCAGACACTGTTTCAGAAACGCCTGGGAATTTCTTGAGGCCTGTACCACAAGTTACCACACAAAGTTTCCAGTGTGCTGTCCTCTAAACACACAGAGCTCTGTGAAAAGAGTGCTCCAGCCATACGCAATGATCAGAGTAACCCCGCATGTAAATGTGACCTTCTCCCTGCCTCACAGAGCCGCTGTGTCTGGGGCTCACTGTCACTCACAGAAACACTTTCTTTCATTTGATCAAGTCTTGAAAACAAGCGAGAAATATGAAATTTCTCCTCCTTCTTCCTCATCCAAATGATTTTATTCTTTCTGGCCTTCCTTGAGATGGCATTCTGTGAACTGGTTTGTGAGAGAGGAACTGCTGGTGTGGGCTGAAATGTAAAGTGGCATTTATGCAAGAGCTAGAAACAGAGTGATCTAATTATGTGTAGATGTAACACATTTCCTTTTTTTTCCTTTTTTCTTTTTTGAAATTATGCTAATGATTTTATGTTTTATGGTAAATAATTCGATTCTTATATTGGCCTGCAACATACTAGTAGTGAGTTAATAAAAATCTGAATTAAAAAGCATATGTGCATGTAATTTCCGAACAGTTCTTAATATAAATCATTGACTCATAAAGAATGGTGGCTGTAGTTAGTATTCTGAATACTCTGGTGCTTAATTCATTTGCTTTTAAGTTTCCATCTTGTTTATTCATTTGTTGTAGCTTTTAAAAACGTCTTGGCTTACTTCTCATTTTCCTTAATGGAGCTAAGTTGTAGGGCTGTAAGCTGCATTACTTTCTTAACAGCATATTTAATATGATTCTGTTATCCCTGGCTGGTCAAATTGGCACATGTCCTTAAAATGAAATGAAATGTAATTCATTATTGTATTCACTATTGGGATTTTTCCCAACTATTTCTGGAAGGAGTGTAAGCCCAAAGATTAGGAGAGAAACATTAATCATGTTATTTCATTATTGTTTTTTGTTAATTCATCAGTGAATTAACACAGTAGGAGACCAAAACTGCAAATATTGCAGCTGCTTAAAATGGATTTATTCAATAATGTTTAAGTAACTCTGATGGTAAATGGGTCACTCAGAAATGCGTTTTCCCCTTGTTCCCAGGTACTTGGAATATCAAAACATAGGAAAAAAGAAAACATAAGTTGAGCTAAAAAATAGCCCAGCATCTGTGTTATGACATGTTAAAATTGTTGTTTCCTCTCTTTGATTGTGAATTTCCACCACCTCCCATAAATGACAAACAGCACCTTTTCAGCATCTCAATATTTTGTGTGGGTTTTGGATAGGTCTGTGTTGTATTCTGAATTATATTATGGTTCTTGAAAGTTTCTGGGTCACTCACATGACTAAGATGGTTAGTACTGGAATTATTGTGAAAATCTAAAGAATTGAGCAAGGAAAAATTATAAAAGCTGTTGATCAAAACACAAACCATGATTGCAGTAGTAGTATCTTTCAGACTGATAATTTATTTCTTAGATACCGCTTAGTTTTGAATTTTAACCATATAGTGTGGGCTACTTTTTCACAAAGAAAAAAGTAAAAATACTTTTGGCAATGAACAGTCAGCAAGTTACATGTAGAAATGAAAGGCCTGAGCACCTTCTGGTTTACAGAAATCAACAGTGCCATTCTGATATCCGTGTGACCTGGCTATACTTGGTGAATTTCTTCCTGCAGCCTGTTTTGGGGCTATTTTAGAGATACAATGAAATTTGAATTAATACTTAAACATTTATAGAAGACTGTGTTGTGCATATATACATAAATTAATGTGTAAGGGTACCAAATACTTCTACAGTGCAAATTTTAAAAATAACCCATCATGCTTTTGTCCAGTGGATTTGATTATGAAGGGGGGAAACATCAATTAAAAATAAAGAAGTTACAGAGTGTAAGATGCAATCCATAGGAAGCTCAAAACATAATATGTCACATTCTGATACCAAATGTTTCTGTGTCATTTGAGGACAGCTGATGAAAACTTTCTTTTCATTCTTTCTTTACAGAACAATAGATGGTAGTGTTAAATTTGCAGATGAATTCTGTGTGTATAAATTATGGCATCTTTAGTCTCATCCTTCAGTCTTTTTAGAGCCAATATAGTAGTGTCATATGTGGTCAAGGATACTTGTTTGATAAGCACTCCCTATGCATATATATTACCTTTACAGGTTTTCCAAAATCTTAATTTCAAAACTGATTTGAATCTTTTATCCTTCCAGGCATCTTGGTTATCACTAATAGCAATAACACTTATGGATATCCCTGTTAGTCACATAATTATTCCATCTAGACTTTTGCAGTATATAGGTTAGAGATGCCTTGCTGTACATACCAAGAGCCTAACAAACACTCTTATATTCTTACATTTCATGTTGGAAGATGAGGTAATGAGATGCTGCAGTGATATTATTTCTTCCTCTGGTTGAGTGATTAATTTTTCTTTTTCTAGATTCATAGAGTGAAATATAAATTAATGTACTTTGCTACTTTAGTTTTTAAAGCATTTAGCTCATTCCAAAGTGAGAACTGTCCTATATTAGTATGACCTTTTGAGAGATCTCATAGCAGTGGTATTGATCAGTGACACAAGTTTTAGAAATAATGCAGAGAAGCAGCCAGAATCTCAGCTGAAGTCTGTATAAATCTCATCTGTCTCAGTTGGAGTGATGCTGATGTTGCAATACTTACGCAAAATGGGAAAGAACTTGGCTGCTTTCATGTCTCTAAATTTAGTGTGTGGGTGGTCCAGGACAGTGAAGAGTTTATAACATTTTTATTTATTAATAAATCCATTTTGTATGTGAGCCTCTGTAAACCTTTTGTCATCCATTAAAAATGTGACTGTGCTGTTGACAATAAGTTTCAGTAGAAAGAAAGACTTAAGGAAGACCTAGTACACTTATTTCCTGTAACATGCAAGACACTGCAATTATGGGTCATTTGCCAGGCTTCTTTGGTAATTAGGAGTTTTAATTGTGTCTAGTTCCAGGGAATTAGTTAAGCTTCTCATTATGCATATTGCCTTCCATAATCATCAGCTCTTCTCATACAGTAAGCTTAGTGACATCATGGAAGTCAATTAGGTCTTTCAAGGCAGAGAAGTGAAGTACATTCTTTTGTATGAGCTGGATCAGAAAAGGTTTCTGAAAGGCCTTGATAATGCTTTTCTGTGCAACATTTAAGCTTATTCTTCAAAAAGCAAAGCCTGTCAGAGTTTCATTTATTGTCCTTAGAGTGCTTAAGGTCATGATCTAAGCTATTGTTAAGAAAAAAACCTATAGGCTGAGCCATGCTTCCGTTGTAATAGCAATCATGCCAAGCTTTCCAGGATCAGCTGGTTACATATTTGTAGTTACTAATAGTGATAATGATCAACATTTGAAAGTATCATATTGTTCAAACTGGAATGCAGTGACTGTATGAAGGAAATGAGCACAAAAGAGATTGATGTGATTCTCTGGCTCACTAAAAATCATTAATTAAGTTTTACTTTATTATATGCAAGGTAGAAAGCACCTTTTACTTTTCTCTTGACAGACTCCAAGTTGTCACTGACATGTTGAAAGGCAAGAATCAATATTTTTAAAAGAAAGGAAACCAGGAGAGGGTTCTTTTATTTTTTCCCCCATCCACAGTCTCTGATATATGGGTATATATAGGGCAGACATTTAATACATCTTGCAAAAACGTTTTCTTTGAATGCAATAAAGTTTTTGCAAGTTGCAACTTGGTTCCCTTAGAGCACAGCCAGAACAAACGCTGTACGTCCCTTATGTTCTGCAGTGAAATGGTTGTGGTTTTGAAAACCTAAAAGGTGCAGTATGCTGTTGTTCATAGAATCATAGAACATTCTGGTTCTATAGGGTTTTTTTCACTTTCAAAAAAGAAAAAGAATAATGTTAGATAATAAACCTTCTCATTGTGGAGAAAGATGGTGGATTTTTTAGACTCCTGCTCGGCTTCTCGCGACGTCCTCTGGAGCTGGGGTGTGGCATCCCACCTGGAGGGCCTCTCCTTGAGGCCGTGGCGTGGGGCTCCTGGCGATGTTCTGGTGTTTCGGACTGGAGCAAAGCTGAACAGTTCCAGAAGAAGAAGAAGAAGCCACAGTCCCGGGAAAAACTTGTCTCCTCAGCTAACAAACAAGAAGCTAGCTAAAAAGCAAAGAATTTTAACTCTCTGTCCCTCTCCTGAGGAAAAGCCGAGAGCTGGGGAAAAAAAACGAGGGAGTTATTTGTGTTTTGAACACAGGCCGCCGAAAGAATTTCCCCAGCTTCCCCCCTCCGTCTCCCAGACCTAGCTGAAGGGTGCAGAACTCATGTCTGGGCAATAAGCAGATGATACAGTATCATACAGTCACCCCAGGACAGTTGGAAAGGACTCACAAGGACCATCAAAGTCCAACTCCTTGCCCTGCACAGGACAGCCCCAGGAATCCCACCATGTGCCTGAGAGCATTGATTAGTAGATGTGAGGAAAATTGCCCTAACCATCTCAAAATCTGTTTTCAATTACTAAAATTACTTGTGGCAGTGATTTTGGCATTAGTAGTAGTAGCAGTGCTAATAATATTGATAATAAATGCAGTATGAATTGCAGAAGTGTTAGAAACCATGTGTCAGTATAGGTCGGAATTTTTCAGATCGTTGGATGCCAAAAGTTGCTTTGGCTTGTCCGTGACCAAAAATTCAAACCGAATTTGCAGGCTAGGGACAAGAAGAGGCAGGAAGAGATACTTCATTATATAAATTCTGGAATGAGCTCCAGAAGCATTATCTTTTATTATATAAAATTTCAGACCATATGATTTTTATATATTTATCTTATATGTTTATTATTCAATATTCTGATGTTAAATTGCAAAATCCATATAAATAATGTATGATTATTTTTAACAACTTTGCTTCCAAACTGCAATCTTTTGATTGTGAATATTGTAAGGCGTGGAACTTCTACCTGACTAGACTGTCTCTTCTTGAAATGTAACCTTCCAATTGCTTATTTTCTTTCTCATCATTGATTTGGAAGAATTAAGCAAATAGAGCATGACTTTGACAGCACTCTTCTAGTAAGTGGTGTGTGTCTCCACTCATCCAAAGTCCTACTGTCAGCCTAGGTAGTTTAGTGTTCCCCACCTTGTATATGTAGGAAATGCCACACCTGTAAAAGCACTGGTTTTGCCATTTTGCAGGTTGTAAAGTTGACTTGGAAAAGTTAAATTGCCTGCTTATAAAGGTATTTAGCCACTTGCTTAATTTTACTTTAAGCTTGTGATTAAACCCATCCCTATAAAACAAAGCACTTAGGAACATCTGGATAACCTGTTTCTGGGATTTAAGTAAGTGTATTGATGTTTTTTGAATTGAAATTAATTAAAGGTTAATTACCATGCAGATGTTCAAACTGAGAGGTTTGCTCTTTGTTGTAATTAGAGTGTCTAAGCCAAGAATGAAATTTAGTTTTCCTACTAAGTTCCATTCAGGATCATTCTCTCTTTTAAACAAGTTATTAGAAGTTGAT